>OX638131.1:114159698-114759698 GCA_951804985.1 Dryomyza anilis | reverse complement strand
AAATCTGATTTCTAAAATTTCATATAATATGTAAATATATAATATATAATTTTTGAACTTAAAAAAATGTTTATGAATTTCTAATGAATTCTATGGAAATTCTGATGAATTATATGGGAATTCTGATGAATCCTAAATAACTTCAGAAGAATCCTAAGTAAATACTGATGAATACCAAAAATAATTCTAATAAAATTAGGTAATGAATTCTAGATAGTTATGATGAATTAAAAATTCAGATAAATTCTAAGAACATTCTTATAAATATCAAAAAAATTCCGGTTTATACTAAAAATCTAATGAATTTCAAAAATTAATTAATTTCGGATGAATTCTAAGAATATTCTATTCATTTTTCTAATGAATCCTAAGTATATTTTAATAAAGAAATTGTCCAGGGAGGAAATTACGTGGAGAAGAGTTGTTTCGTGTAAGATTTTTGTCTGGGAAAAAATTGTCGGTAAAGAATTGGAGAATTGGAGGAATGAATTCAAAGACACAGTCCAGGGAGGAAATTACGTGGAGAAGAGTTTTTTCGTGTAAGATTTTTGTCTGGTAAAAATTTTTCGGTAAAGAATTGGTGAATTGGAGGAATGAATTCAAAGACACAGTTTACAAACTTTTCTAATTCTTAATAATTCGAGCCAAAGCAACGAAGACAGACGCCCACTAATTTTAGGAGTTTATAATTTTTTGATTAAAAAATATATATTGCAACTACTTTTTTCTATGCAACATCATCTCAACATTACCTCAGAAGAGAACGCCCTTCACTATTATTTTTTACTTAAATGTTGCCCACTGTGCGGGGCGTCAATTATTGGCGTCTCTTCATGCATCACAAATAATGTTTTTTTTTCCAATGATGTGAATATTTTGCATTTCTTCAGCTACGCCGTTTTCTTTTTAGTCGCTTCACAGAGCGGCCGCAAGTTGTTTTTTTTGTATGTTGTCTGTCTGTTTGGCAATTAAATTAATTTTTGCAGCATAAAATGCAAATTTTATTTGTTACTGCTTCTTCTTCGTCTTGGTAGTTATATTTTTCTAATTTCGCAATATTTTTGCTATTTTTAAAATGTGGAACCATGGCGTTGGCAACACTTCCGTTTGTTTGTGGCGGCCTCAGAGACTGGCGTGTTAATTAATGCCGTGTTGTGGTGAATTTGAGTTTTTTTTTTATTTTTTTTTTTCGCATTGTTGCAATGTTGGCAACAATTGGCAATACGAAACAACCGTCTGTGCAACAACGTGTTGCCATTTGTTTTTTTTATTCTTCATTTATTATCGTAGTGTTGCCATCTTTGAACTTTCAAATTATTTTAACTGTAATTTGCGCGTTGTTGCAATGCTTAATTTGTGTGCAAAATGTGGTGACATTTGCGCATAATTTAAGTTCAAATATTTGAGGGGAACCCAAACATCAAAGCTATGATTTTTCAAAACGGTTTCTGTTTCAATACCTGCTCGTTGCAGACAAGACCTCCATCTCTCTATAATAAGTATAGCCCCCAGACAAAATGTTTGGCAGGATCGAGTCAGTATAGAAACATTTTTTTGACATATTTTAAACAGATAAAGACGGAGTCTGTATCACAAGCTGTCTGTTTTCTGCCTGTATCTAAAATATGCCGTAAATCTGTCAATAAAATTCCTCAAATTTGACAACCTGCTATACACTTTCAAAAATATTCCATTTATCGGTGAGTTTGCCGGAAATATCACCGAAATATTTCTGAATAATGCAAAAGATTTTGTATTGGGAGGTACTAACTAGAGATGGGCGCGTTCCGTGCTTTTTTCGTGTCACGCCCGAAAATCTGAGTTCGTGCGTGCTAGTTGCTGTCGTGCCCGTGCGTGTCCGTGCCTCCAAAATTAGGCACGCGCCCATTAAAGATTTTTTTTTATAGTTTCTACCCCAATTAAAAAAGCCTTACTTCCAGCTTCCGAAAATAAAAATTTCGTAGTATAAAAACCTTTTCTTAAAAATCTGTTGTTTTAGTTTGACTTATGGATTTAAGAGAATAAAACAGTATCAAACTTAAATTTTGAATTATTTATTACAGGGACTAAAACCTATTAGAATATCGGTTACTGTTTCAAAATTTTTAAAATTGTGGTTCCGATTCTGGTTCCATCCAAGAAAGTAAATGGGTTTTGATTCCGGTTCCATACATTTTTATTAACGGTACCGATTCCGGTTCTTTGCGTTCCCTGACAGGGACATAATATCTGTTCCGTTTCCGATATTTTTAAAATAGCGGTTCCGATTCCAACCAGAAAAAATATATATGTTCCGATTCCAGTTCCGGTTCAACACATTTTAAATAACAATTCTGGTTCCAAAAATCTAAACGGTTCCGGTATTATTTTTCACGTTTCGCTAGCTTTTTCATGCTTTTCCGTGCTTTTTTTCGTGTTTTGTCGTGTTTTATCGTGTTTTTCCGTGTTTCTTCGTGTCTTTTAAAATACCGTTTTTTACAGTGCTTCTCGTGCGTGCCTGAAAATTTACTCGTCGGGCTCGTTCGTGTCACTTATCGGCGTGCCCGTGCGTTTTCGTGCCATCAAAAAAAGGCACGCGTCCATCTCTAGTACTAACATTGTAATTGCAGAGCTTAAGTTCAGAAATATTAATAATATAACAGGCATTTCAAATACCACATCTTATCTTTTAAACGTTTTCAATTTGGTTTTAATAAATATTAATAATTGTTTTAATTTTGTTTCATTATATTTTTCAATGTACGTCTTAAAATAAATAATAATCATAAAAAATACAAAATATTTTTGATCTTTAATTTAAAGTCTATTTTAAAAAAGGTACACGCATTTTAAAAAAATCAAAATAACCATTTTATCCAGTAGAAACTGGAAATATTTAGAGCTACGTAATGAATCATAAAATCTATAATTAGCCTCAATTAACCTTTTCGCAGAAATCATAGTTTGGGCTTTCATTACACAAAAAAAAATCTCAGAAGTTAATTAGCGCAGCATGTTCAAAAAAATAATACAATACTTACTAACAAAAACTAGCTTGAGCTAGATTTGACTAATCAATCATGTTTTTGTTATCATTAAAAAATTGGTAATGCTTCAAGCTTCAGTTTTAAGAAATAAACTTTTATAATTTGAAAACGTTTTCGTGCTTTACAGGGATAATATAGACGATTTCTACAATTCATTTTCGAATTTCAACAATTAATTTATTGTATATATTATTTTGTTTTCTAGTTTAAAACCAGAGAGGTATTAAAAACTCATCATGAACCAATTCAATTGTAATTAGTACTGATTAGTATTGATTTAGTAGTATTAAAAAGAAAAATTGTTTCATATAAAATCAAAAATTTTTATTAGTATTCTGTATTTTTGATAATATGTTAAAGTATTCAATGGTATTTATCGACTATAAGAATAATACATATATAGAATAATAGAAAAGTTAATAGCAAAAACTCTTGAAACAATATCACAAAACTAATAATTAATTTTTCTGTCTGATTTTGAGCTTTTTTTATTTTTATACACATAACTATTAACTTGTTTGCAATATAAACCAATAATAACAAAAACTTCAAAGCAAATTGTGCTAATAATACAAAATAAAACACTTTTATATCTAAATAAAACAATAATTCTAAATAAAACAATATGATACTTTTCTATATATTATTTTAGTTTGGAAAGACACATGACACTGTTGAAAAGCTTTGATTTTTTTAATAGTTGTAATTGTAGATTTTTATAAAGAAAATTATAGTGTTATTTTTGTGAATATTAGTGATGTTGCGAATCGTACTTCTGATCGCATTCGTTTTAATACTGGCCAATTCATTTATTTTAATTCTTAATTGAGATCAGGGATCGAAACCGCAACCGATATCCGTTTAAAATTTCATTTTTAAAACCGAAAACGTAACATAAACCGTTATGGAAATATCAAAATAAACCGTTGAAAACGGTTTTGCTTTTATACCGGTATTAAAACGGGTTATAAAGAGTACGAAAAATAAAAAGAAAAATTTGAATTCTGTTTTTGAAATTTTAAAATTAATTTAATTTCAAATAATTTTTAAAACTTAAATCATTCCATTGAATGATTTAACAAAACCCCCAAGACCCGCCGGAGCAGATTTTTTTTTAAATGAAAATTTCAATTAAAATTTTCAACGTCCACGCGACACCCTGAAGTCGCGTCAAGTACAAAAAAGTCAAATATTTTTTTTATTATCATTAAATTTGTTGTTTTTCCAAAAAAAAAAATAATCTGGAAAAATTAATTTTTCACTTTTTTTAAACTAAAAATTAAATAAGTGTAAAATGAGTTATGTTAGTAGCCGCGGTAGCTCTGTGGTTAGTGCGTTGGACTGCGAGCCGAAAGGTCCCCGGTTCAAGTCTGGACTACTGGGGTTAACAACATCTTTTCAGAGAAACATTTTTCTTTACCTACCTCTCGGCAGTAAATGGCAAACCTATGAGAGTAAAACATTGCCTATTGCCGTTCGGATTCGGCAATAAACTGTAGGTCCCACCACTGTAAGTACAAATATAACATGCACAGCTCAAAATGGTGAGAGAGCTCGGCCTAAGTTCTTATAGGACTGTAGTGCCAAACTATTATTATTATAAAATGGGTTTTGTTATTTTTTCATTTATGTATTTGTAGCCCCCGTTCAGCTTCTTTTACAAACTTTCTATGACAATAGCACATTCCGATCAAAAGTTACAGATTTTTGACCGTCAGATGCCATTCTCAGACCACTGTGCTATGGAGAAAACCAATTTTAGATTTAGTCAGTCTATAAGAAGTATAAGAATTATGTAATTTTGCTGCCTAATTATAGATTTTCATGAGTGCTTTCTTTACATTAAATATTTCAAACGAAAACAAAATACCAACGTTTTGATAGTTTTTGATTTTTCAAACATAGCTTAACATTTATAGCGATTGACAATAGATAATAAATTGATTTCATGAAATCATGTTTCATGATTTTGTAAATTTCTGTTAGGGTAACTGCATGTGAAAATTACGCCTCATTTTGTGTTATAATCGGGCTTTTTATGATATGTTGATCGGATAAATTATAAAATTGCCATTATAAGTTATGACATACTTTATTTTGTATGAAGTAAGTGCATAATTGAGACTAAATTTGTTTTTTGTTTTGTGTCTTTTGTAACAATTCATTTTGTAAGAGGTATTCGAAAATATATTGACGATATATTGAAAAAAGAATTGAAACCATATTGAATAACTGTTTCGATCTAGGTTTTATTTATATTCAGTTAATAACGATTCTCAGTTAATAACGATTTAAAGAGTTTATTGAACTAGTTTTGATTAACCGACGGTGACGGTTTCAAGTTGTGATTTGGAGTTTTTACAAAGGAATCCCAGCAGAACAGAAGTATGCACAGTGGATCAAGTCAATTGATTTCACTTTGATGCGAATACCACATCAGGAATGGGCACATATAAATTTTTAGATCTTAGTAGTTATAAAAAATATGTATTTTAATTTATAAATATATATCTTCTATATATTTGAAAAACTTATAAAACATAATATTTAGAAAATCGGTATTTATATATTCAGTATTTAGATAGTCGGTATTTATATATTCGGTTTTTAAAAACACTCTATAGCAATTCTCTAAACTTGAAATACAAAAAAAAGCCAAACAATTGCATGAATGCAATTTAATATTATAATAAATTTGATGAGCTTTTGTATTTATTATGATTTGTTTGTATTTTTTTCTGATTAACCCAGCGAACATATTATGTCACATAGATTTTTTCAATTAGATCTGTAGTAAATATATTAAAATGATTAGTAATAAAAATTTAATAATAAAAAAATCGTGCATTTTCTGAATCCACTTTCAAATATTGGACAATAAAAATCTAATTAAATTAGTTCCACAGTGCGTGAACGATTGCATTCGATACGTTTATTTTGTATTGAAATATGTAATGTTGGAACAGACAAAAATAAATTTGATTGAATTAAATTTCGATCATATGTTGCGAATATATTGTTTTGAAATTTGTTAAACGTTACACTATATAGACTCGATTAAAAGAATAATGCATCATTTATGATGTCACCAAACCTCGTTTGCTGGGAACATTTCATACATTTTATGGGCGGCTCCTGTCACCCTGATAAAAATGCGCAACTCTGTGTAGGTGATTTTTATTTTTTGTTGTGTGCGATCGTGAGACCCACAACTCAATGACGCCAGTCGGCGCGACGGTTAATTTAAAAAGCTCTACAACATTTTTTTTTCATATTTTTTATCAAACATGCAACCGATAAGGAAATCGCACAATGGTTGAATTCGGTGCCTACTCGTGGTAATCAGTACTCAGACAAAATTCAAGCAGGAAAGGAATAGGCGTCTGTTTCGAAGAGAGGGAAGTTGTCGAAGAAGGTGGATAAGGAAAAATACCCCGCTAATTGACGTCGCACTGGGTGACTGTGTCACGTTGACCACGACTCAACAAGACTCGTCGTCTCGCCTCGTCTGACGGGCGTTCATTCATTTGTCCGACGCTGCTGTGGGTCACTCGTAGTGAGTAATATGAGCATGATTTTGTTGGTGTTTTTTGTGATTTCTTTAGTTTTGCGTCGTCGTATATTAACCCATGAATGACCATGAAGATCGATATTAATAAAAGTCAAATATGATAATTGGAATATTTCTAACAAATTTTAATACATATTTTAATGAAATATGAAAACATTGAGTTTCGTATTCCAGTAGCGCGATTCCGTAACTCCATAACGATAATATTCGATGGATCGGTAGATAGCGATTCCGACAATTGTCGCTTGCGATTGCATCGTTGTGAAAAAAGTGATTCCCTAACTTTCATTGCATTGTATGTAGACAAATAAATTCGGAAAAATGTTAACAATAAAAATTGTTTAAATCGTTGAAAAGTAAGTTCACTAACAACCAAACAATTTTCAACGCTATCGTATCGACAATTTTCGGTAAATTTTTAAGGATGACAGCTGTCAATAAATATCATAGCGAATTGTGTACGGAATACTTTCTAACAATATTTGTCGTTAGTTGTAGTTAACGAGTTAGTTAGTTCGCGCTACAGAACTGTTATATTTTTTGTATATTTCAATATTTTCAGTATATATTGTAAATTTATGAAAAAATTTCAAAGTACGTTTGGTACTGGAAAGAATACCAAAAAACTTCAAGTCCTCGTATCAAAATGCCACACTTTTATTTATTAAAATTTTGTTCATACAAATATATTTTCCCAAATAAATGTTGTCTGAGAATTTATTGGCACTGATTATTTAATTTATATGACTTTTTAACTATTAGTCACGTCGAAGTAACTAAATTAGTAGTTGTATCTTTAAAGGCACTAGGGTCATGTAAGGGTTAAAGGAACCCGCAGTTATGAGTACTTGACAAAGTAGGCATTTGTTGTTGTAAGTACTCTTAAGTGCTATACTGTTGCTATATTTTTCAGTGATCGTTTTGATAATATAAGGTTGTTTGAGTTGTTGCTGATACTGGGGGCTCTTGCAAAAATATTATTGTAGTTGTTGCTATCGCTGTGAGTAGGTGTTAAAGTGATTTTATTTAAAAGTTTCATATTTTTGTGTTGTTATTATTATTATTGTTTTTATGGCGGGTGACGTCGCACAACGACCGCCATGATTTTTTTCAATTTTTTTCTCTCGTTTTCATTTTATTATTTTTTATGTGATTTCGTTTTTCATGTTTGCAATGTGGTGGTGCTTCGACATTCTCACTCGTCGCACGTTCGTTAAGAGCTCAGTGCTCAGCCTCACCTCGTCACGCGTGTTCCGTATTCCGTATTCCGTGTTTCCATCCGTCCGTCCTTCCGTTCGTCGGTTTGTCCGCCAATCCGCCGGTCCGTCTTGTCGCCGTTTTTATTTTGCACATCGCGTCTGTTGCCAAAGTCAGCCGTCACCCGTTTAGGTGGCGCCGCTGTCGTTACCGTTGCGTTCAATGAACTGAATTTCTTCCGTTTTATTTTGGTTTCTCATGTTTTTCGCAAAATTTGCGTTGCAACAAAATTTGAACGCGTTTTTGGTGCAACCTCCATGCGAGCATTGACAACGGACGACGCCTTGGCATCCATCTATTGTGCGACATAATCTAATTTTGGTTTTGTGCGCTGTAATCGTTATCACGAAAAATAAATGTGTTTAAAAATGATTTTTATAAAATATATATTTAACGAAAAATCTAATATAGTATCTAGAATTGTCATATACTATTAAAATAATACTGTTTGGAACCGAAAACGATATAAACGATTTAACTCGTTTCATTTTTCAAACGAAACTGTTATACAAAATTGAGAGATAACTGATATCAAAAACTTATTAATAGTTTCGATTTTATACCGGTTATAAAACCAAGTAAAAAAAAATTATCTATTTGTAATTTTTTATTAAAATGATAATTTTTAATTATTTATAATTATAAATTATTAATTATAAATGATAATTATTAGTAAAATTTTTTATTGTTAGTAAAAATTGAATTTTAAGTAAACATTTGAATTTGTAGTTAAATATTACATTTAGTGAAAATTTAATTTTTATTGAAAAATTTTCATTTTCTTGAAATATATAATTTTAGAGGTAGTTTGAATTTTTAGTGAAAGAGGTAGTTTGAATTTTTAGTGAAATATTTAATTTTCAGTAAAAATTTGAATTTTTAGCGAAAATTGTGAATTTTTAAAGAAAAATCAATTTTTACACATGGGACGGACTTTTATAGTCGGTCGGGCCCGACTATGAAATACCCTACACTATTGGTGGATATATGTATTAGTGGTATAATTTAGTGGGATCATTTTCAATAATTTACGACTCAAATTTCCACTATAAAAAATCGGTAAATAATGAAAAAATCAACTGAGGGCGGATCACGCCCATTTTTGTAATATATATATTTTTATTAGAATTCTTACAAAATGTTTTAAATTTTATAAATATATAAGTAATACTTTTCGAGTTATTGGTTTTAAAAGAGTTCTGTAAAAGTGATTTGTAGGGAAGGTGGACATGTCCGTGGACCGATTTGGCTCATTTGCATACTCAGTTCCTACTTTTGGCTAAAACTTATTGAAACCAAATTTAATCATATTATGACCAGTATTTTCTAGTTACAATGTTTTCGGACAGACATTTCTAAACGGACTCGGGTTGTGATGCTGATCAAGAATATATATACTTTTCCATACTGTACACGCCTTGTAAGGGCCGTTACAATATATGCACAAACTTAAGGAGTTGAGCTTGAAATCCCAAAACACAAAACGCTAAGATCCGTTATTTTATCAATATAAACAGCAATATTGACAAATTTACACAGTTTTCATTGATAACCCAGAAAAATAAAGAAATAAATTAAACATAAATTGCACCTAACCCTTCAATTAAAGGTCCGAACATTTTCTGACTCTGCTTTGTTCAAGTATAAGTGGGTGGACTTTTTCTTTTTCAATTTGACCAATAAAGAAAATTTATCTAACATACCCAAAAATTTAGAGGAAATTTCAGATTCTGGGAATTTTTATGTATTTCAAAATTTAATATTTGGGGCTTTTGTGTTTGAGGCTTTTGTGTTTGGGGATTTTGTGTTTGAGGATTTTGTGTTTGATGCTTTTGTGTTTGGGGCTTATTCAAAATCTTGGGGCTTTTGTGTTTGGGGATTTTGTATTTGGGGCTTATTCAAAATCTTGGGGCTTTTGTGTTTGGGGATTTCAAGCCGCTCCCAAACTTAATATACTCTGTACCTCATAGGTGTGGGGTATACAAAGTATGGTGACAAACTCAGCACTAGCGAATCATATAGAATTGATGTATGGCAAAAAATCGTGTTGGTAGTGTTATTGAAGTGAATTTTTGTGCAGTGTTTAAAGTTTTTGTATTTCGTTTTTGTCTATTGGAAAAGTCAACTGTTAAAGTCAATATTTTATTAATTTTGATTAATGTTAAATACAATTAAAAAATATTATTGAAATTTCTAAATTCAGCCAGTTAGTTTCAACTGTGCGCGCATAGTATTTGTTTTATCAAATCTGATATATTGGGCTCTAAGCAAAGCTATAGATTTAAAAAGAAATCACCAATGCATCATTTACGAGTGATTTTTATTTTGAGTCATATAAATCGCACAATTTTGAATTATTTATGCTTTTGTATTTACTGATGATTAATTAATTAGCATATATGACTGATCAGCGAATGTAGTAATTGAGACGTCATGCCTCGAATAGGGTAATGCTATATTTAGCTTTATTATATAAATACTAAATATAATATTTTTTTAACCAACGATTTAAAATACTCTTTTTGTTGTTTTCAAGAATTGAAATCTATTGATTTCGATTAGGATTAAAAATTAAACATGTCCAATAGTCTCGTTGAAACAAAAAGGCCTTTTAATGAAAAAACTAACAAAAAAAATCAAATAGTATACAATATATAAAATTGACATATTAATTTAAGAAGGCTTTAAATATCTATTACTCAAAGACACGATAAACAAAAACATATATCAACGACGTAAGAAAATTGATAAAAATAAATATTGAATGCGTCATTTCGGGTAATAAAAACACTACTCGACAAAACAAAATTAAATATGTTTTCTACATAAATGCAAGTGAATTTGTAAGGGCATTTTGAGCAACATTTTCAATAAAAAAATTACAGATATTTTCAAAAGTTGAAATTGTAAAATTTTTAATATTATTTTATACATATCGTCGTTGTAGAACTAGAAGTCACCAAATACATTTTTATGAAATTCTCAAATTTCAACTTTGTTGGTAATTATTACAAAAAGTAATTGATACATTTTTAAAGTTGAAATACCAATTGATAGACTAACATTTTCTTATCATATGGTATAAATATTGAGCTCATCGATCATAAATTAAAAGATATATAAACATTTTTGTAAATGAACAATTAGCATTTCGAAAATGTAGTTGGTGACTTTTAGTTCTACAACGACGATATGTGCTATGAATCAGAATTACAACAAAACTGATATATTTAATGTCATTCTGATCTATAATTTACTAAAATTTATATATTAAATGTTATTCTGATCTATAGCAAATACCAGCGATCGAAATAAATAATTTTTTGATATCTCTCTAGTAGAATAGGGTGATAAATGAATACAGATCTTAACATTTTTTCGTTGTCATAACCCGACCAGTTATATTACGGATTTGATCTGACCATGATCATGTTTTCTCCAATACAGTAAATTTCAACTACTTTTTGAAATTTGCCGCTTAAGCATGAAAAGGTTCATACTAAAAGTAACGTGATACAAATAATAAAAGCATGTATGCCTCTTCTAATTAGATAAAAATTATATATGTTATGTCCAATGGAAAAAATTCATGTTGAGTAGTGTAAATAAAAATAGAAGAACAAATAAATTATGTTTTAAAATAATGAACAATTTGAGGAAATTTAAAAGCAATTCAAACAAACAATACGAAAACCACTAATAATATTTCGCCTTTCGAAAAATTATTTGGCCTGAGGCACTCGAAACTTGCGTGCAAAAAACAACCAACATATTCGGTAAAGTTCAAATTCAAAATGAAAATATAAATGCAAAATAAATGCTAGAGCAAAAAAAATCAAAAAATTGTTTACATTAAAAGCAAAGAAGTAGTAGCAAAACTTATATAAAATTTGGAAAAATTATAAAAAAAAAACAGGAAAATCATGCAGCGAAACCGCGGCAATTAGGCGAATATTTCAAACGAAAAATTATTTTGAACTAAATAGAAAAAAAATAAAGAATTACAAAAGAAAATAACAAAATTGTGTCGGTCAATATTGAGCAAAAACTATTTGCATTTAGTAGGGAAAATGAGCGTGAGAGAGAGAGAGTGAAATAGAAAAAGGAGCGCCCGAAAACAGAGATGTTTTTGCCATGCCTTAAAATGCTTGGCTAATTTTTATTATTCTATTTTAGTTCATTGTGCAATAAAAAAAATGCACATTTATGAAAATACACAAAAACTACAAGCAACACTGGGTTTCTGTCACGAGACAATCCTTAGTGTTTGAGTTTTCATATATTCAAAAATTATACGAAAAATGCATTAAAATTTGATATATTTTTGGAAGTTAAATTTTATATTCAGCTTGGCTTTTTTTTCATTGAATAATTATTTTTTGTAAAAAATTAATTTTTTTTAGTGAAAATTCATTTTTTAATGACTTTTTGAATAAAAATTTTAATACATTGAAACATTCGTTTTTATTGTACGTAAATCTTTTTGAATAACACGTGAGTTTCAGAGGTATTATTGGCTTTTCCCACATCAAATACCAAATACTACATTTGCGAAAAGACCTGATTGCAAATCAATTGCAAACTTATCAGCATTATATAATGATAAGATTTTTGCAAAAAATACTATTGCAAATTTGCAACTTTTAATTTGCAATCTGGAACAGAAAATAATTGGAAATACATTTATTTTGTTTTTACTTATTTTATAAAGATTATCAGATATTTTATATGATGTCAGCTATAAAAACGAGCTAAATGAAAACGTGATAAATAGCAATCAAATGATAAGATTTCATTTTTAAAATATAAAATATATATTTTACGAATACACAGATACTTCTTCAATGTGCAGTTACTGAACTTTCAAAATAAAAAAGCATTTTACGCTAATACTCGGTGTTTTAACAATCAATAGTTTTTCACTGTTAAAAATTGGCAATATCACCATTGACCTACATTTTTAAAATATGTTTAAATTTTCGTAACAAAAAAATATATAATTATCGAATTTGTATCAGAGAATGTGTTGTGTGCATAAGATACATTTTAATGATACGCAATTGAATGAACTGGAAAATAAAACTATGGAAAATGTTGTAATTTTTAGCAATTAAATGAATTTTCAATTGTTTACAATATATTGAAGGTGATTTTCCGAAAAAAACACATTTTTATTCATAAGTTATTTAATTGATTGACAATGAAAAATTGCGTAAAGTTCTGTTTGAGTTTTGTTTGCATTAAAAATATTTGCTTTCGTAATAATCTTTTACCTAAATTTTGTAGAAAAATAAATGCACAATGAGAAAATTTTATCAATATACATTTTCTACAGTTAGAACTGATCGAGTTTAAGACCCGCTCAATCAACTCAACTTTCTTTTCTTGGTATTTTAAATTTTGTAATGGTCATTGTCTCCTCCAGAGTTGATTTAAAGCTGTCCATTTGTAAGTCTGTTTGTTTAAATTACGATTACAGGAAAACCACAAGAGCGAGATCAATGAAACTTATAAATTAGATTACTTGTATACGTTGATTATCGCATATTGGAAATTGGGTTGATCGGTTGATTGTCCGCCCACTTTTGGTAATATACCTCATGTATCTTTAAAATCTACGATCGCTGAAACTTACTGAACTTTTTCTTAGACAAACCCTTTTCCAATAAATAAAATTGCATTCACATTTGATTTAAAGCTGTCCATTTGTAAGTCTGTTTGTTTAAATTACGATTACAGGAAAACCACAAGAGCGAGATCAATGAAACTTATAAATTAGATTACTCGTATACGTTGATTATCGCATATTGGAAATTGGGGTGATCGGTTGATTGTCCGCCCACTTTTGGTAATATACCTCATATATCTTTAAAATCTACGATCGCTGAAACTTACTGAACTTTTTCTTAGACAGTAACTTTTCCAATAAATAAAATTGCATTCACAATATTATCACATTTTTATAGGGTATTTATGGGTTGGAATCCCCGAAAACGTAATTTTCAAACACAGAATCCCCAAATTCAAAATATCTAAACACAAAAGCCCCAAATTAATTTTTATATAAGTATAAAATTTGAATTTACAGAGAATTTAATTTATATGTTAACACAAACACAAAAGTAAAAACAAAACCCCCAAACACAAAATCTCAAAATTAATCCCCAAATTATTTTTTTATACGTTTAAAATTTGAATTTACAGCGAACTTCATTAAAACGATTTTATTAGGTTGATTTCTTGTCTGGTACAAATTTTGTAATTGATTTTAAACTGCACCCAGAAAAAAAAACATGGTAAATTAATAGTATTTCAATAAAAAAACAATAATTTATACCATTAAAATTGGTCAATAAGATGCATCCCATTAGTTCAGTAATATTGAAACTGTTAATACAACATGTTGGTAGTCTTTTAATTACAATAAGCAAAACCTAATAATTTTTAACGATACGAATTATTAATTTTATAGTATAGTCGAATTACATTTTCCTAGTATTTTATTAAAACGAAAATGGATTTTAGTTATTTTATTGTATAATTTATTTTCTTTAAATGTTGAAATTCACTTTTAAAAAATCAGACACATGAAAAGAAACTTCTCGTTGCAAAAGATTATAACACAATTGATGTTGGCTTCAGTTTCCAATAATTGAATGTTATACTTTAGTCTGCATTTATTTTTGAATACGAAGAAGTTCGATACATTATTTTTTCTGTAATAAATAAGTCCGTTTAATAATGACGATTAAAAAAGGTATGCGACCATTTTTTACACACACGCAGAATATCGTACAAACCGAACATGTTTATATTCGTGATTATGTGTTTTTAACCACGTTTATTATTATAGGAGAAAACCATTAAAACAATAGTACTTATTCTATTAAAAATAATAATATTGAAATATTTAAATTTATGGTACTGAATTTTTCACAAATCTTTAAGTTGCCATTTCATCAACTATCAAAATGTCTCCACTTCAAAATTTCAAATGTGACTTAACCTTCCTTAGTGCGTTTAATTCATTTTGAATATAATATATGGTACTAGCTGGATCCGTGCACGAGTCGTGCAAAGATTTTGTGAATGCAAGGATATGGAGCAATTTTATTAATATAAAAAACATTTTTATTATTTATATCAGGGACCCGTGACAGGAAGGTCGACGTTTTTTTATTGGTTTTATAAATGTAGTAACCAAAACAAAACTAATCCTCCGCTAAAACAACTTTTCTCATAGACAATTCTTTCTCAGACTGTGCTTCCCCGTATTCTTCCCAGTAGAATTCTTTCCCGGAGATTTTTTTTCCAGTAGTGTGGTGAACTTTGGTGTGGTGGGTTTTAGTGTGGTGAATTTTAGTGTGGTGGGTTTTAGTGTGGTGAATTTGAGTGTGGTGAATTTTATTGTGTTGAGTTTTAGTGTGGTGAATTTTAGTGTGGTGAATTTTAGAGTGGTGAATTTTAGTGCGGTTCGTTTTTTGATGTATCTTTGCTTTTGTTTTTGCTTTTTTGTGTTTCTGCTTTTATTCTTTTTATTTGCTTTTAATTTTGTTTTTTCATCCTTTTTTTTATTTTTCTGTTGTTTTTGAGTTACTGCTTAAGTATTGTGCTTTTACTTCTGTTTTTGTGTTTGATTTTTGCTTTTGTATTTTTTTTTCTGTATTTGAGTTTTTGTTTCATCTTCTTAGCTTGTGTATGTGCCGAGTTATGTCGTTTTGAAAGTTTAGGTTGTATGGGAGGTGCCACGCCCCTTTGTCCAATCCCGCCCATATATAGCCTATGACACCCTCCGGACTCCATAGTATCCTGGTGCAAAATTTCAGTTAAATCGGTTCAGCGGTTTAGACGTGATGTTGGAACAAACAGACAGACCGACAGACTGACAGACGGACCAAAGTTTTATATATATAGATATACCTTGGTACAATTGTGCACGGTATTAAACAAGTCTTAAAGGTTTTCATTCTTAGAATAACGTCGTATAAAAGTTACCGGTTCGTTTTTTTTTATATAAAAGTTGCAAAAATATGTCCGTTCAATAATACCGAACGACCGATTCATTGCATAAACTTGTACCAGTTCGTTTCCCCATAGGGTTAAAAAATGACCTTCGTCTAAAAAGTTGCTGATAGTCAGAATTATAAATTGTTTTGCAGACAAATGTGCTCTAACTAATCTGCCTTTTACCACGGTCACACAGGAAATTTTTGAATAAATATACCGCAAAGTGCGATAAACAAATTCAGACTAAAGATACAAATATTTGCACATATATTAAAAACTTTGTTTTTTTTTGGTTTTGCTTTAGTTCAAGACTAAAATTATTGCTAAATAACACTTCAAAGTAAACAATTTGAAATTTAGATAATAAACATTTAAAAATACTGAATGAGCAAAAGAGAGAGAGAGAGAGAGAGAGAGTGAGAGTAAAAAAGATTAAGAACATTTTCGGTTTTGTTATTTTTTCGAAACCGCAACCGTTACGAGGCCCCTCAATAAAGGGTTCCCTCGCACAAAACCACTCAACTGAAATTTTCACAGCGTTTTTATTAAATTTCATTTGATGATGATTATACTACTTTTTTTTGTTATTGTAAAAAAAAGAAGGAGAAAAAAATTTGCAAAAACTACCAAACATAAATAAATATTTAATGATATATTGAAATTTTGCATTTGTTGCGTTCGCACGCTGTCGCGCCTTGTCTCGCCTGTCGTCTCTTTCATTCTCTCTCTATCTGGCTAGTATCGCTTCGACTGTTCGACGTTTCGGCAGCAAATATTATTGGTTCAATGTTCAAAATAACGAAAAATCGCACTAAATTAATTTTTATGGAATATCCAAAAAGTGTTAGTACCTATTTAGAAAATATTTTATTTAACATTATTTTGTGTTAATTGACGTGTTTTAGTGTTTTGTTAATGTTTTTAAAATAATTTAAAACAAATTTATATTATTTTATTTATTTGTTATTAAGTGTTTTTGTGACATGCCATAATTTACTGTGTGTGCATTTTATTTGTCACGTTTGAAGATATTTTTTTTTTCAAGTTTTAGTTGTATCATTGAGACTTGCAGAAAAGCACAAAACGCATTATTTTTTGTTTGTTTTGTTTTTATTATTTAATATTATGCGTTTTATAATAAAATTATATTTAATGTTACGATATAAAAACTGTTATTGAAAACACTGTAAAATAAAATATCGATTCTATAGAAAAAAAAGTTGAGTGTAGATCGTGAATGGAAGTATTTTAAAATTTGAACAGTTGAAAACAGTTTACTGTTGGCTTAAGGAAGGGGTTAAGTGACATCTCATAGATACTCAAAGATTGTCATAAGTTTTTCAGACCGGACTTACATAAAAAAACTAGATGTAAACGTTAATCTTTCGAATGGCATTTGAAAAATTTGAATTGAAGAACCACTTTATTTGTATTTGGTTTAATGAAAATTTGAGATGCAGTATTAAAAGGTAAAACAGAGAAATAAGCCCTTCAATTATCTAAAAATAGCTACTTTTATTTAAACTATTTATTTTTTCTTGTATTTTATAGAATTGTGAAATTTATTGTGAAATAATATAGTTTTTGCATTGTTACCATAAATATATATTTATTATAAAACACCTATTACACTCTAAAAAAGGAATGTTTATAAAATACTTGTGGGAAGCTATCGGTTACTTCTGGTAAATACATATTGGCTACCATAAATACTTATAGTTAGTCGTAAATAATAATGGCTTATTGCAAACAATTACACAATTCTAGTGTTTGAACAAAACAATATTTAATTTCTTAAAAACATTTAAAATGTTTACCAAGAACACTTTATAAAAGTCACTTCAATTATTACTCCCAAACACTCATTTGTTACCAGTAAATAATGAAAGCGTTTAAGATAAGTAATAAATACATGATATTTCTTTGGGGCAAATACTAAGTGTTTCCCAGAACGCAATCTATTTTAAAAGTGTTTTCCCTATATACTAATAGCTTCTCGGAAAAAACACTACATTGAAAGTGTTTGCCCCAAAAATCGTACAGCTTGTCACAAGAGATGCATCACTTGAACAATTGAACTCATCCGTGTCATGCAACACTTGGGTAATACTTTTCGTGTTTGTGGGAAACACTACAATTAATTGTGGAAAACACTACTGATCATTTGTGAAAAACACTTCGATTATTTCCTACAAATGAGCTTGCAAACACTTTAGTGTTTGTTTGAGAAAGTGTTTACAGGGAACGACATTTTTTTTGTGTGTATAATAAAAACAAAGAATAACAGTGTGATTTTCTGCAAGTGTCCATGAAATAAAAAAAAAAAAAATAAAACGTGACAAAACATAATTTATATAGGGAAATTATATTTTATAATCTATATCGAATAGAATTGGAAATTAATTCTCAAGTTCATCCAAGAAATGTTATTCAATTTGTTTTCATTGTTATGGCTTCCATCAATGCAATTCTTGATACACAATACACCGCACTTAGAAAACACTTTCCGTACAATAAGAAATATTAAACTAGAAATAGTGTTAAGGAAAAATATTGTTATAATAAGGGGCTGCTGATTTTGACTGCATACTCCGTTTTTTTCTTTTACGTAACGTTTTTAAGAAAAAATGCTCTCGAATTTTCAAGCCCCTTTTGGTTGGCCACTTCTTAGAATTAAAAAAATGCAGATCCTTACAAAACCAGTTTTATAAAAAACTGTAAACGCAATTTTTCTTCCAATTGTCAAGACTAATTACAATATACCAATAAATTCTAATTTTACGATATATTTTTTGCGATATTTTTTTTTTTTACAAATTAACCAACGCTCAGGAGATGCCCCCTATACATGCAAAGCACAGTGTTGATCGTAAGAAAAGATGTAAGTTAAAGGAAGGGGGGAAAGATAGAGTAGTGTCGGTGAAAGATAGAGTAGAGTCGAGATAATCATTTAGGTAAACATTTTTTTGTTTATCATTAAATACTAAATGGTAAAAAATATCAAAAAGTTCCGAGTTTAGATCTAATTATCTTAAAAACGTATTGGACTATTAGTATTCATTAGTGTATTAAAATTAGTCAGGACAATTAAAAAAATGTTCGTTTAAGTTTTTTTGTTTAACTATTTTTCCACAGAACTATACTTTTATATTCTAAATAGTAGGTGAGAACGGCTTAAAAATACTACCTTAATTTTCTCAAAAACGTTACGTAATAGAAAAAAACTGATTATGCAGTCAAACTCTAAAAACGTGTTGGGTAGTGTAGTCAGCCGCACATAGTTTATCCGTACAAAATCATCCTTCAAAAAAGAACCCCGTGATTTATTATTCTGGTCATCAGCTTGTCAAATGCTTAAGGATAATCGTTAAAATTCATACCGCCTATCTACATTTTCGAATATCTCTTACAAAATGAATTTTACAGAATAAACAATTTGATTTTCAATTCTGGACTTACTTCATACAAAATTAAGTATGTCATTACATATAATGGCATTTATCTAATTTATCCGATCAACATATCATTAAAAACCCGATTAATAAACAAAATTAGACGTAATTTTCACATGCAGTTAGGCGGTTTTGCAGTAAATTCCAAATATATTTTTTATTTTTCTAAAAAGATTTAAAAATTTAAATTTAAATGTATTTTGTACTTGTGAATACTGTACAAGTGGATTTTATATTTGTCATACTATTGAAATTGGGCGTATCATGACCTATGATCAGGACATTCACAAACTTCCATATTTAAAATTTTCCCATGTTAAGTCTTTCGTTCCTCTTTTTATTTAAAATGTTTAAATAATCTTTATAGCTTAGTTAATTTATTGATATATTTTAAAAATGCAATCACCCAAAACTCACTCACTAATTTCCCATTCTCTTATCTTTTCAGATATCATTTACTCTTATCGAAAATAAAACTGTATATAGTAAGAAAAAATACTGCCGAACTTGGCCCTGAAATCGTGAGTACTCGTCAGGGTGCGAATAAAAGCGCATTTAAACAAATTCAAAAAACCACGACGGACTAAAACAGAGCACGGACATTTTTCACGTTTCTACTCATCGGAACACGCAACGAAGCCAACAACCATTCAATAATCAACAGAACATTTGTTAATTTTACAAACAATAAACTGTTGAGTTAACAAACGGATGAGTGACGCAGAGAAAAGACTGGGCACAACGACACATAACAGTCGCAACGAAACAAAACGAGTCGATACGATCGGAAAACCGAGTAGAAATTAAGCTGAATGTAGAAAAGTTAAAGAAAATTGAAAAAAAAAAAAACAAAAACAAAAAAATTGAAAACATTTATGAAAAAAAACAAATCAACACAAAATGGAGCACTTAGATTTGGCAGGTTTCATAACGACAACAAATCAGTGGACGACGCTGCCGGCATTCGATCAACAAGGTGAGTTTTGAAAAGGGTTCTTAAGGTTTGATCAGTGAGTCGAGGGTTATTAATAGCGATTTAGTAATCCTCAAATTTTCGTTTATATATTTAGAAATCTATTAACTCAGAAAAAACATCTCTGGGGAGAATTATCCAGAGAAAGAAAAAATCAAATACATTTTCAAAACTTTTTTCAGCTCAGTGTACGATTCATTTAGAGCTGTCTGGACTGATTGAGCCAAAATACACTTTATTTGAGTTTCTATTTTTTTTGAATATTTTTATAATTTTGTATAATAATTTTTCACTCAAAACAAAAAATAATTATTGGCAGCATTCACAATATTTAGGAACGCATTCCGCACGACATATTCCGCAAAGACAACGACGCTGCTCTAAAAGGCCTCATAAAGATTGTCTGTCTCAACGTCGGGTCGTCCGTCCGTCCGCCCGTCTGTTCGTCCCAACTAGGGAAGATTATTTAGAACTTTGGCCGCACTCAGATGCCTTTTATTAGTATTAAAAAATTATAATTAATAGCAATTTCTGCACATGATGTATTTCTTGAATGAATCACTTTTGTGTGCGCAACCAACGATGCCAAGGGAGTCGCGACGCTGCTAGGGAAAAAGAGGATGATGAAGATCACACAGATGATAATGTGAAGCTGATGATGGCGATGATGATGAGGTTGCGCGATCAAAGACAAACATTGTAGAACCCAGCATCAGCATTGAGGGCAACAAGAGTTGAGTGGTGAATTAGTCAAGCAGCGAACGTGTTTGAGCACAGTTTGGTTGAATATTATTTTAATGGGCTCTGGAGGGTAATATTAAAGGGCGTAAATAAGTTTTTCAAAGGGTTGCAAGTTTAAAGAATTTAGAAAAAATGCAAAAGTTGCGCAAATGGATACAGTCGCCCTGCGGTAGTCCTCTTCATCATTGTATTTAATTTTTTATAATGAAATATTTTCTTTTGTAGATGCCATTTACTTGTCCAGCTCACGCCAGATGCTCGAGCCTATACTCGAAGAGACCTCCGAGGATGAGGAACACGCACAGAACAGCTGGTCGCAGTACGATCAAACGACCCACGTATGGAGCTCCGCCGAATCGGAGACAGGCTCGGTCATAAGAATCGAAGTGACCAAAGGTAAGTGACGCGCATAAATTGAAAATAGTATTTTTCGTTACAATTTATATTACTTGCAGATCCCGATTCTATATCCGAACGTGATTTTGTCTGTCCCGCAAAACGCGCGCGTCGCTCCGACGAATACCTCAACACTAGCCTCGACGACACCGTGCTGCTGCGTCGCCCACAGCCGCGCGACTGCGACTCTAACCAGACCAATAGTCTGGAACGTTTTCTAGCCTACGAGTCACAATTCGCTGGTGCGGCAACGTCTCGCGACAGTTTGGGCGCCAGCAGTCAGCAGCGCAGCAGCACCGGTAGTCGTCGTTTCGATGACTTCTACTCGGATTCGGACAGTCTGTCGTATCACTCGCTGAGTCGCTCCTCATCGCTCATACAATTTGAGTCGCTGGAGCGTCAGCTGTTGCAGGAGCAGCACTCGTCGTTGACCAGCCTCGGCAACTCGTCGCCATCGCTGCTTAGTTTCGAAGGCTCTTGTCTGGGCCTGGATGACCCGCGCCGTGGCAGCGCTAGCGGCAGTGGTAGCGGTGGCAATTCTGGCTGCAATTCGGGCAGCAACAGTCGACGCGGCTCGCAGAGTTCGCTGCTGCAGCGTCGTTTTGAATCTGCCGACGGACGACTGCATCAGACGTATTACGATCTGGACAAACTGAATTTTGATGATGATGGTGCAGTCGTTGGCGGCAGCGGCGCAGATGTGGTTCACAATGCGTCTGAACTGCTGCTGTTTAGCGTCAACAAAAAGTCAGCCGCAGCCTTAGCAGAAGCTACACCAACTGAACTAAAATCGGATTCGGAGTCGTCGACCAGTTCTTGCGCTTCAGGCAACAGCATTTTGAGCAACACACTAGCCAAGTCCGAGGACGATGATTTGACGCACACAAATCACAACAACGTAACAGCGGCGGCGCGCATGGCAGCCTATCAGCGCGCCGGCGGTAAGAACTCTGCAGAAAATCTAAGCGAAGATTCCGGCTATTGTGAGCCGTCGACGTTGCGTCGCTCAAAGTCCAAAAGTATTCCGCATAGTTTCGAGAAGTTCTGTGAGGCGGTGGAGGAGGAGGAGTTCGGTGGCGAGCACGAGCACAAGTCAATTGTGGCGGACGTAGCGGCAGACGACGGTGATGATGATGACGACGAAGACGCCCAAAATACACATTCCAACAACTGCACAGTCATTGAACATGATCTATGCGAGCCCGAAATAGCGCAACTCGACGCCACATACGTCTTGGAGTCTTCGCCGACGACCACCGTCGGCGCTGACAGCGCGTCTCCAACATGGCATCGGTATGATAGCGTTAAAAATAGCCCGCTCAGAGAGACGCAACGTTTGCTGGCGCACTCGCCATCACCCGTCTCCGATGCGGGCTCCACAGCATCAACCGCAACAACAGCATCTTCGGCAACAACAACATCTTCGCCTTCATCTGCCTCTTCGTCATGCGCCTCGGCCAATTCGTTCACTTGGATGCCGACACATGCGCATCGCGCGCCTCATACTCATCGCAAAACGCCGCCACGATCTGCCGATGAGCTTTATGTGCCACTCGGCAACAGTCTGCCAGATATACGCGTCGCGAATGGTTCTACGTTTGCGGCATACGACAACAGCTACGACAACAACAACTACTACGCCGCGCAATTAAAACAAAAAAATAGCAGCCAGCGCTCGCACAGCTACGCATTGGATCAGCCACAGACGGACGCACGTAGCCCCTCGGCATCGATAGGCAGCCACTTTTCCGGCCTAAGCGACTCGGACACATCGGAAACTTCAGAAACTTCGGCCACTTCCGATAGCTCTGTTGCCGCTGCTACCGCCTGCTCCTCTTTGTGCGACTCCAGCGCCTCCTCATCGCCGACAGCGACAAAACGTCTAACTCCGGACGTTACTCAACGCCACATCGTGGGTGTAGACGTGGGTGTAGACGTTGGTGCAGCGCGCGTGTCTAGCGTGCCCGCGGAGCTGGACCAAATTGCACGCCAGAGCAGCAGCAAAAAGCGCAATAAGTGCAAAGCGAACCACACCAAAGCGTCATCTACCAGCAGCCTTAACTCTAGCGCATCCTCCGATAACTTTGCGGCGGATTTTGGTAGCGTCGAACGCAGCTGCAGTTGGACGGAACGACGCGAACGCAATTTGCAAAAATTCGAGGGCGCCTTTGGGCACGAAGATCACACAGAGCGTGCAATAAATACACAATCATTGGGTTATATGAACGCCAGCTATCACAACTTGACGCTACTCGATTACTCCGGCGTACCGAAGACGCGACACAGCAGCAACAAGAGTCAGTACAACATTAAACGCAGCAGTTCGAACGCATCAAGAATGGATTCGCGGAAAAGTTCCGGGGAATATGAGTCTCTTATTTGCAAGGGCAACTTTTTGCTGGACGAGCTATCGGAGATCTATGATAAAAACGTCTCCATATTGAACGACAAGCAGCTCGAGCATGAATTGGACAATACCGAAGAGGAAGTTGACAGCGCAGCACAGAAGTTGCATGCTGCTGATAGCCCAATAGCACCGCCACGTCAACGCCGTCACTCCAACTCCAGCCACTCTGATGTAGATGTGGCGGACGGCGTTGTGCAGCATGTGCAGCTAACTTTGCGCAAACCGCCGACCAGACGCAAACAATCGCAGCAGCAGGCAGCGCCCAGTAGCCTCATTGTCGTCGACGACCGCGGTTACCAGGCGGCTATATCCACTTTCGGCAAAACTTTTGATCAGGATCCAACAAATTTACGCACCAGCTATGCGCAGTCTCTGGAGCATTGTAATTTCGACGCCAAAGAGCTGTCGTCCAACAGCGATGTACGCGTTGCCCCTCAAGCAATGCCAAAGCGTCGCTTTATGTCGCATGCAGCAGCGCAAAAGAAGCGTCAACTCGTCTCCAGCACGCCCAACCTCAACGCCTACGATCCGTGCGGCGATGAGCTGGAGGATGATATTTACGTCTCGAGTGCACACACGTCAATGCATCAACTGCCACAGGGCGTTGTGCAGAAGCCGCTGGGTATTTTATTGCCTGCTGGCTCGCGCAGCTCCTTTGGCAAGGAGGTTAGTTTCTGTCCGGTCGTATCGAAGTATTCGTGGCAAGAACAGTCGTCCGAGGAGTGCAACGAACCGCATGCAGCAGCAGGAGGCGGCCAAGAGCAGCCAAAACACGAAGAGGAGGACACTGACGATGAACTATTGGACAACGCAGATGCCACAGTTATTTATAACACGAAAGAGAACGAGCTGATTGCGACGCGCTACACCGAAGAGGAGAGCAACGACAAACAAAGAGAACAAGAACAGCAAAGAGCGCAAGAACAACAAAGAGCAGCAGATAAAAACAAAGAGGCAGAAACACAAAGAGCAATAGTGTCACAAAGAGAAAATAACGCGTCACAAAGAGCGCCAGACACACAAAGAGCACAAGCGCAAGAGCAGGAACGGGAGAGTGCACCAGAAGCCCAGAGAGTGGTAGCCAAAGTGCTCGCGCTGGAAAAGATCGCAGCACAAACGAAAAACATAGCAAAAACATCGCATGAAACACACGCAAACAACAACATCGCCGTCGACAACGACAACAGCAGCAGCGAAAGAGCAACACAAAGCATGCGGCCAAAACTCGTTTCAAGCAATGCAAACGACGCACAAACCACGTTCAGTCTCAAACCGACTACGAACGTAGAACCATCGACAATATCAACGTTACCGCGACGCAGTAGTGAAACGCCGTTGACTCCGCCACCGTCGTCGATTCCCAATAAGAATACGAATGTAACGCGACCGCTCAGTTTGCATCTGCCAATACTCAGTGAGCCGCCCACAAATCGCGCGCATGTTCTATACGCCTCGCAGCAACTCATTGATAGTTTGCAGCAGCAGGAACTGCAACAGGAGCTAAGTGAAAGTGTCGCCGGACGCACGCGCAGTGTTTTGAATTTAAATCCGCACAGGGGACAACAGCAACAAATGGAAAACGCGCGCGTCACCAGAATGTCGAATGCATTGCCGCCGCCGGCTGTCGCTTCAGCAGGCGCAATGCAGCCAGTGTCCAATAATAATAACGAACTAATGAAGTCAAAATTCAAGGCGGACGAGAAGCATCCGTCGTCGAAGGGATTCTTGTCGCGTTTTGCTAATGGTTTCCGATTCTCGCTGCGGCGCAATAAGAAGAAACAGTTGCAGCAACAACAACAAACAAAAGAACAAGAGCAACAGCATCCACAACAGCAACAGATTTTAGTCAAAACAAAAGCAGCTAGCGCCAGCAAAATACAAAACGGTGCCAAACCGCGCACCAGCAACAACCAACAACAACAGTCGCCCGATTATGTTTACATACCGCTCAGGGATCCCAACAGCGATGCAGCCGCCAGTTTAAACGACTCTAATGCCAGCACTGCGAGCGTCAGCAGTCTGTCCACAGCAACTCCAACGCCACTCCAACAACACGTGCCGCAATCGACGCTTGTAACCGGCAAACCGCCGCTGCCAAAACAACAACAGCAGAAACTACCCCCAACTGCAGTAGCAGCAGCATCGCATAGCGCAGGCCAACCTGCGCACTACAC
This sequence comes from Dryomyza anilis, assembly GCA_951804985.1. NCBI lineage: Eukaryota > Metazoa > Arthropoda > Insecta > Diptera > Dryomyzidae > Dryomyza > Dryomyza anilis. Next base: position 114,733,694 of record OX638131.1, on the reverse strand, counting down.
ATCCCCGACAACTGCAGCCAACTTCAGTGCAAATGCCAAACGCCGCTCGCGTCCCACTACAATCGATGAGTTTTTCATCGATAACGAACGCGCGTACTACGAACAGTTTCGCAATCAGTTAAACGCGGGCATGCAAGCTAACGGTCGTCTGTGCGACGCTGCTCCCGACTGCGATGCAGCGTCTAGTTTTGTGTCACCCTCGCGCGCCTCCGTCAGCCAGAAGACGCAAATGTTCAATAACATGAGTGCTGCCGGTGCCGGCTCCGGTGTTGCTGCTGCAGCAGCTTCAAACGTCGGGCACGTTTCGAAAATAGGTCTAATTGAAACCAATCTGGATACGCACGAGACGGTCATCACCGGAAAGACGCGCAGCCTCATGGAGCTCGGTCCACAGCAGCTGCAGTTGCAACAGCAACGTTACAAATTCCTCAAGCGGCTGCAGGCCAATGCAGCCGGCATCAATGTCGACGACTTGGAGCACGATGCTGAATATGATGATGACGACGAAGATGTGCAAGTGGTTCAGGATGCCAATGGGGAAACCGTTGTTGTTGTGGTCAAGGGTGTAGCTCAGTCCACGGGTGGCGTGCAAATCGCCTCCGTGCGTCGTCCGCACAAAAGCATGGAATTTTTATTGGACAAAGAGAACCAGAAGAATGTCATGGTAAGTGACCTGATATGTGTAACTATGCATTACTTTTGGGGGTTGTTTATTTTTGGGTGTAGTAGGAATATTTTCGGGTTCAGTAGGCTGCTAATGGGGCCGGCATGATATGTGTGTCTAAAAGGGTGCGTTGAAGTATTTACTTTAATGTGGAAATGCTGTTGACTTTGCTTACAATGACAATAATCTATCTATTAGGGGTTTATTTGGCACACATTAAGCACATTCTACGTTGTAGTAGTAAAACCAAGAATATTTATTATCTAAAACTCAGAAAGCTTATTGATTAATATTGTAAATATATTTTCTTGAGGATAAACTACATTCAAAAATGTAAATGTCAAAAATTACACATTCGCCCCTTTGGCATGATAGTGACAATATGAACTCAAATATGTATTTGAGTAGTTTTATTCGTCTTTTACATATCATGATACCTTTCACCTGAATCTAGCCATTAATCGGTTTATATAAAATACAATCGTAATGTTACCTAGTTTAATTCCTGGTTTTTAGTATTGTCCAATGTAACCAGTAATTCGTATCGTCTTCCTCTTTTACAGCATATTATTTATACTTATTAATTCTTTCATATTATTGTTCGAAACACTTCTGACTCATAAACCAAAAACAGATGCTACAAAGTATTTCACATACAGCTTAATCACTGTCTGTTTCCAGAATATTTAGTATTTTCTAATCGTTTTTATATCCGTACCAAACCGCTTTCAAGCCACTAAAGTGTATCCCTCATAAAAAGTCGGACTTACTAATAATTGTGACTATATTCTTTACTTGTCTTACTTACTTGTCAGTCTTTTGTATCACCTTTTGTGCATTTTCTTCCGAAAACTATTAATTGTGTGTTAAAAATGTAAGCAATTACTTACAAATTAAGCATCATAAAACCATATAAATTTACGCACTTTACGCATCAGACAACCGCGATACCCCGTAGTAGGTCATAAAGATTCTTGTGTCACTTAATATCATCGAGTATCATTTGCAAATGACGTACTTGAGATTAACACATTTTTATGACTTTTTACAGACTGCAGCAGCCGAAGCCGCATAAATATGTCATAAGCTGTAAAAATTTAACAGTATCTGTGGCTGCTGCACTCATATATGATATATTTACATGGTAAGCACCAAGAACAAGTTCAGAAAAAAGGTAGAATCCGTGCAAATCTTGGAAGAATAAGCGACCTGTAATAATAGCCAACGGCAATATGTGCTCATTCACATGCAAAGACAGACAGACAGACGCACAGACAGTCAGACAGAAATATATTAAGGCAGAGATAGTGAGGGACAAGAAATGTTAGACGGCAATTAGCTACTAAAGTTAGGCCACCAGGCAGGGTTGTAGTCTGGACTACAGCAGTACCATACAAGGTACGCGGTACGAGGTGCGATTTACATGTAGAGCGTAGAACGTCAGGTAGATGTTGCTGTATGTGTTGGGCAGCAGAAACAAGTGCATTTTATTATTACTTAGTGTGAATGTAGTTGGAAAATAAATAAAATAGTAGGGACTAGTAGTAGTAGTTGGAGAAAAACACGTACTATGTGTCGATAGCTATTTGCAAAAGCACTTGTTTTGCAAGAAGGTCAAGTTGTTGTTCCTATTATTATTTATATTGTTGTCTTTATAATGATGATGATGGTGACATTGATAGTCTTGATAAACCATAGCATGTATTTGTTAGATATTTCATTAAAATAGCAAAATAAAGAAAACTCGTTGTTGCTGTTAATAGAATTTAATTAGTGGCAACATGGGCGAGCAATCACAGAAAAAAGTATTTTCAATCTGATGATTTTATTCATAAATATTATGAATTTTTTCGCCAACTAGCAGATTCATCATTTGGAAGATTTCATACACGGAATTAAAATTTAATGTTTTTCATGTTCAATATGATGTTATTAAACAACAAATTTACGAACTAAAATTTGTCTTCATTAATACATTAACTTAATGTATTAATGTCATTAAGTATTCATATCTTTTAATAGGTTTATATAATTTAATTTTTAAGTACTGCTTGCTTGATTTAAAAATATAAAATTATTTCGGTACCTTTGAAAAACTAATAACATTTTTTTCTGTTTTCCAAAAAATAGTTTTTATTCAAATTCCTAAAAAAAAATATATATTTTTTCAAAAAAAAAAAAAAAAATCTTAAAAAAAATTGTACTTTCGAAAAAAAATATTTATTAATAAAAAATTGTAATTTTAAAACATTTACAAAACATTTAATAATTTATGCATGTCTAGCAAGCATTATACAGGGTGTTTGGTTCATCGATGTCAATGATGCAGGGGATCATTCTATGACTCAAAAAATAAAAAAGGTTAAATAAAATTATGTCCTTATTTGCACCCTGTTTGAGTTACAAGGAATTTAGTAAATGCATATTGCTGACATAACCTTGTCAAGAAAATTGGTTATAAAGTATGATATGGTGATAAATGAATAACAATTTTTAACTCGTGTTTTAGAAACTTAAAATACCTTTCCAATGGTATATCACATCTTCGAACCCCATGATTTCTTCCTTTTTTAAAACGTACGTAAAATTGAAATTTTCGAAATAAAAATTCAAATGTTTACTTTGCCATTGAATTTCTCAAAACTTCGTTGTCGATCACCCCATTTTTTTCTAATTTATAATCAAAAGAGGATGCAAAACATAATTTTATTTTAAATTTTCTTATTTTTTTGAATCATAGAATGATCCCCTGAATTATTGACATCGATGAACCAAACACCCTGTATATGAAATAAAAAAAAGGAAAAATAAATGTTTGATTTAAAATTGGTTGGATGAACAATATTCTTCATATATTTGATGTACATATATTTCATTCCTCAACTTGATAATGAATTCATAACATTGCATTTTTGGTAGTGCTCAATATTATGTATTGTTTTGAATAACTAAAATCATCAATATGAAGAAGATGTGTAAAGATTCCTTGTCATAACTCGATCAGTTTGCAACACCGAAAGGATTACTACGTCTTTCCTACCCGAGCAGAAATTATTAAAGAGCCATGATCGGAAACTGATCATTAAAACGTGTCCTTGTCATAGCCAGTTACCCTAGTAGACATTTTGGTGGGGTCATGTTCATGAACTGATCATGTCATTATTTGAGATGATCGGGGTATGACGAGGACCATAATGTCCTTGTAACGGTGTGTCCTGATCATGTACTGACCTCAGGCCATGATCATGTACTGAACGGACAATTCCCGATTTTATTATTTGCTTTGTCAGAGCCCGAGCATAATAGGGTTTCTCTCATTAAATCTCGATCATTGCCTGATGCTAATTTCGTTATGAGGAACAAATAATGTACCTATGATCGGGAACATTGACTACTTAGATAATGTAAACCCTGGTATGGTAAGCATGATAAGGACATGCAAAGGCAATGATCTTATTTTCTCTAATAGGACGGCGCATCGGGCAAATTTCTACTAGGGTAGTCATAAGAGCAACATGATCAGGCTATGATCATTTTTACGTTAATATGGAAATTTCTACTAGGGTATTCTTTACTGTTATTTGTAGGTATTTCTGCAAAACGTTCCACATTAATTAAGTCAAACATGAATATTTTCAGCAACAGAATTTACTACTGTAATACATTATTTTGAAGATAGGCTTTTAACCACCCTTTATAATATTTTTAATTTTGATTTACGATTACACTCTGCCTTAATACTACCGTCATGAATCAAAAGAATAACAAAGCAAATTCAATTATGAAATATTATGCCGTCGTGCGAAGAGCTCAGCCTTCCAGCCTCAGTCAATAATTGGGAGTTCCGACCGACAATTATAAAAATAGGTTGGATTTGTGGGTGGATTGCATTGGGTTCGTCGTCCATTATTTTGTGGGTTGTGGATGGGTTCTGTAGATGATTTATTTTGTGAATTTATGTGGGGTGGCGGAATGTTGTATAGTGTTAAAGTTGTTTCAATTCTACACTTCAACAAAGATAAAAGTTCTCAAGCACATAACTTTAAGTGCTGCTTCATGTGCTTTTAATAGTTTGCTATTTAAAAATTAAAAATAAAATAAAACTCAACTTTCGCCAAAACGCAATATTCCCGGAAGCTCTATCTAAGTCGCACAGCCAAATAGAAATTACAACGCACTAAGTTTAACAGACAAAAAACTCATTAAAACAACAACTACAATAAAATATATATACAACAAAAATAAAGTAACCGCTACAATAAAATATAAGCTGAACAAAAACACAAAAACATTAATTAAAAATTTTACGCACGCATTTGACATACGAAATGGTTATTGTTTATCGTAGTTGGTTTGTTATTTTTTATTATTGTTACTGTCATAAATAGTTGTTGAAAACACAAACATCAACAACACCAAAAATATAAAAAAATAAAAGATTTGAAAAAAAAACCGCATGTAGTGCTGCGGATGGCATTTCAGAAACCGGAAGACTCGAGCTGCGTTCAAAAATTAGTAAAGATAACAGAAAAATTGGTAAAAATAGCATTTATTTTTTTATATATTTTATCAATGTGAAGTTTTGTATTTATTTCAAATTTATATTTATATATTTCATTTAATTTAGTAAGGACAACAATTAAATTTGTTAAAATAACAAATCAACATTTTTTAAATTTGCATCTTTGTGTCAAAAATTTGTTAGAATTACAACATAAATTAACTAACTTTTAACCAACTACTTTGTCAACATTAAAAACGTGCTTTGCCTTCTTTACTAATTATGTTAATCATTAGGCATTTTGTAGATCTTCTTCTTGCTTGTGCATCACGGAGTTTACAATAAATGACAACAACTTAAATATTAAAATCCACACAAAAACATAGATAATAAAATAGTAAAAGTAGATAGAGTGGTAAAGCTAAATAAACCCCTGAAAAAACACATCAAACAACATTCACAATACACGCAACATGTTGTCGGCATTTTTAGAGACTACAAAAACAAAAAATGAACAAAAGAAATTAGTTGAATTTTTGTTTATTTAGCAGTTAAATAGTTGATTAGACAGTTAATCTGTTTTATTTTCATTTTACATTTATTTAGACTGATTAAATATTTGTAATGTACCGTGTTTCTATTTATTCTACTAATCTTTTGGGTCATAAATCATTGTATCTTCATAGACCTGTTTTTCAATGTGTAGTGTTTGAATTTTTTTATTAAAGTTTTATCTTTATAATTAATATATGCATTTTTTAAAGGGTTTTTCTTTATTAAATATGTATATAGTCAATTACAGGCAAAGACTTGCGACCTAGAGTTTAATTTTAGAAATCTTTCTGGAGAACATTTAGAACGTATTACATTCCTTTGGTTCTAATTTTACTCATTTTCGGCATTATCACTATTTCGTCGAAGTTGAGTAGTGGTGTTTTAAAATGTTTTTCAAAAATAATCAAAGTATAGATGCTGTGGGTCAAAAATAATATACAATGAAAAATGTTGTGTAGAAAATATTCCTGGAGAATCTTTTTGTAGAACATACTAACCCTTATTGGTTTTAATTTTGCCCATTTACGATATGTTTCAAAATCTTTATTTTATTATGTGTCTAAAAAGGTTTAAAATGTTCTACCATTTAAATTTTAACCTTTTTTGATTTTTCCAAAAGTACACATAATTTGGATCAACTATAACATAAAAGAAATAGTTGTGGACCTTAAAAAATTATGCTTGTATAATTTAAATATTATTCTGTGCTTTAATCGTCATTTTCGAGTTTTATATATTAAAAAAACGACAGCATAAATCCTAAATATTCATTTGTTTACGAAACTGTTGATTCCATTATAAACTACATTTCACTTCAAACAATAGTCACAAAATTCTTAACTAAATTTTTACAAAATATCTTCCCTATGTAAAATTCCCACTCTATGCATTTTATTTATTGCCTTCATTATAATTTTCTTATATTCGATACACCCAAAGTTCGTACCCTCTTTTTCAATTTGCAATTATTCTATATTAAGCACTGAGTTTTCGAAATTCCTTTCTATATTTAGTTGTAGGCATTTAATTCCCACAAAAAATATTACAACAGTTCTATATTGCACCGAGCATATTATGTTGGCCCATAATATTATAGAAATCTCTGTGCTCTTTCTCATTTCGATTATGCTTCGCTCATTTTTCAACAGGGTATTTTATGCTCTTCCATGTTGTCGTACTCAGTTATAAACAGAAATTCGATGTTTTTCATTTGACATCTTTTACGATTCCCACTTGGTTTCTTACGGCCTCTTTAGTTTTCTTCTTTGACTGTTCTCTCGCTCTTTGCAAATCGATCGCTAATCTTCGGCTTTCGTTTATTACTCTCTCGCCTAATTTTTCTGTCAACTTGTCTGATGTTTGCTGCCCAATTTTGAATCAATGAAAAACCGATTTACGGCATTTTAATATTTAGTGCCTACGCTTACCGTATCTGAAATTTGCTATTCACTCTAGACTTAAACAAATTTATTATAAAAAAATATATATGTGGTCGTTGTTTTATTGCTTTAAGTGTTAAGCTGATATATTACAAAATTTTAATAAATGTTATTTACAAAAAACTTGCTTTATAGACATTGATAAAACTATAAAATGTATGAGACATAACATTTTATGAATTTATTTAGGGTATGTGCAAGTTCATTAATACTGCTTTCAATCGTTTCGTTTACTGATACTTTTAGTGTTTTCATTTTCATTTACACCTCTTTTGAAGGCAAAAACTATTTTCATTAATTTGCGACATTTTGCGTCTTAACTTTCTTCTTTTACTGCGCGCTTTTTTCGCTTTTTTCGTTTTTTTTTGTTTTTGTTATTTAAAGAAATTTAATTTTAGTTGTTTGCAACAAAAAACAACTACAGTGGAGGCTCATTGTAGCATTTTAATTGACAGACAGACGTTGTCAATGGAAACAGCAAAAGTTTTTTAACCAACACTAATAACTTTGATAGTTTTAGCCTTTTACTTTAGTTAATACAGCTTTTTGCATGATTTTCATTAATATCTTAAATAATAAAAAAAAATTGTAATGCTGAAGTTCAGGTTTATCCAACATTTCGTTAAAAAACATTTGTTGAAAACTTGAAAATTTAATTTTTTAATGAAAAAAATGGATTTTTAAGTCTCATATTTGGTATCAAAATTTTAATTTTTTGTAAAAAAAAACTCTATAATTAATTACTGATGAATTGAATTTTATAGTGTAATTTTTAATGCAGTGTATAATTTAACTTTAAATGAAAAAAGTAGTTTTTTGTTGGTGAAAATTTAAATTTTTACTTTAAGCTAAGTACAAAAGTTTCATCGTATATTTAATATACGAACTGTGCGTCTAGAAAGTAGTTAAAAAATATTTTAAAATTCTCACCATAAAATGCTATACATTTGACCCACATTTCGGCGTACTTTTTAATAAATGTGCAAATTCCACAATCTTAATTGGCAATCTTTAAAATGCCCACATTTGTTTCGCACTTGGCAAAAATGATTTATTTTATTTTTTTTTGTGTGGACAAAGAAAACGAAAAAATTATTTGTGACAGCGTTTTTTTTTGGTGCAATTACTCATGTGTTTTGCATATAAAAACCATTGCTTTTATGTTCCAAAAATAAATAAAACATTGTCTTGTATAGAATTGTAAATTTATGCAATTCCAATTTTTTTTTTCAATTTTGACACGTCGTCGCTCTTGGTTTCAATTTATTGTTGCTTTTTGTGCGACATATTCATGAAAATGTGTTGATCACAAAAATGACACGAATTTTATAATTTTTTTCATATTACCATGTACAAAACATGATAATTTTTGCTTGTTTATATTTATTTATTATTTTGTATTTTTTATATTTTGTTTTTGTGTTAAACAAATTTTGAACATTTTGCCATTATTTTTTATAAATTTTTAATTTTAGCAATTTTAAATTTAGTATACTACCCTACGGAAAAACAGAAATGGATATCATTTTTTTTAATTTTAAAACAAATTTCAATTGATTTCATTATAAATATATAGTTTAATATATTTTTTTTTATCAGTGATTTCTGTTCAGATTAAATATAAAATTACACAAAAGAAATTTTTTTTTTGGTTAAACAAATATTTAAAAAAAAAAATACAACATTTTATTAACTAAAATATGCAGTTAAAAATAAATGTATTTCAAAACATTTTACTAAATTATGCTTGTCAACTAAGCATTTTATAAGAAATAATAAACAAGAATTACTTCAGAATACTTCAAAATATTCACGGATAGAAAAGATTTGTTTGAATATGTTTGAATGTAATTATAACGTAATTCGAAATCACCATAAACATATTAGGAGTAAAATCTAATAACATTATAATTGAATTGTATTATTATTCTGTTCAGAATGAAATATTATTATACGATATTCAAACATGAATTGCTTTAATCGCCGATTTACATGAATTACCTTTATTAATGTTTCTGTAGAAATATATATTTTTCTTCAGATATTACTATAAGTATGTTTGATAGTTCCGCTATTTAACACACCCAACGTCAAAAAAAGGTTCTTTGAATTATATGTATTTGGTTATTCGTGATTGTTACTGGGTGACAACGAATTTAAAAATAATGGCATTAATTTGATTATATGTATGTTTGGCATTACGATATCACAATTAAATAACAACGCTGCCTACTTTTAGCACTCAGTAACACTCACATTCATATTTTTCATATAGTTCAAAAGTTCTTTTTGGTGGCAGAACTTGTTTAAGTACCGCCAATTACTGTTAATACCATAGTGGCTGTTTGTGAAATACCCAATTCAGTGAACTCAAAATAGGAACAATAGACGGAAATAAAATTATTAAGTATAAATAAAAAATGTGTAATATTAAAAAAATGTATAATAAAAAAAAAATAAAAGTTTAAGTTTATAATTATATAATATAAATAAAAAAATGTAATTTAAAAAAGGGAAAAAATTAATATTGTGTTAAGAAGATATTAGCACTAAATTTACTTTTTTTACATTAAAATTAAATGTAAACATTTACATTTACATGTAAATAAAATGTTTTTCACATTCAAACATATATATGTTTGCAAGGACGCCGAAAATTATTCATTCTGAACATATATATGTTTGAACGAAAACAAAAAATATGTTTGGCTATTATTATAATAATGTTTGGCAATGAAATAATACTTTTGTTTGCATAAAGCTCTAAAGATATATGTAATGCCTGCAAAATTATGTTTGGGAGAGCCCTTTTTTTGCAGCGTGTGGCAAAGAATGAAGGAAAAATTTAATATTTTGATATAAATTTGGTTTGATGAACGGAATTCTTTTTCAGGCATTCATCAATCAAATTGATAAGGAATTCATAACATTGGTATTTTGTAGTGTTCCATTATGAATTGTTCTTCAATACACTGAATCATGGATTGAAGAAAGAAATTCATCAATATTAAGAAGATTTTCTTTTTCTGTGTACAACAACTGTTATAACTTTTAAAAATCTACTTTTACTTTATCGGACGAAGAGATATTTTTTTTTGAAACAACCTTTTTTTTACTTTATTGTAAAAACATGAAATATTTTCACTCTGAAAAATTGCTCTGCAAGCACTTTGCTGGAGGCGACCATCAATTTCGCGTAACTTAAGCCTGGTGCAAACTATGTTTATTTCGCTCAAAAAATGTAGGATTAAATTTAAGCTGGCAGCATTGACCGCAAATTGTGTTTTCGCCAGCTTAACACCAGAGGTCAGGTTGCAAAGCAATAAAAAAATGTCAACATTTTTATTTGACACTTAACTATTTAATGCTGTATACACTTTTGATATATAAAAAAATACTAAAACTACTTTAATAGTTAATGTAATAAAAAATGATATTAAATTTTAATTTCAACAGATTGCTTTTGCGATAGTTTTATAAAACCTATGCATGCACAGAAAAAAAATTATATATTATGAATATTTTACCAACTATCAGATTCATCATATTCAACATTCATTGAATTCAAATTTTATTTTTAAACGAAAAATAATTATTTTGATTAAAATTTAGTTGGTTGAACAATATTCTTCAATATGATGTACATATGACTCGTACGTTCGCACTCATTCATCAAATTGATAATGAATTCTTAACTGTGATGTTTAGTAGTGATCAATATTATGAATTGTTCTTCAATACCATAAATCATGTTTTGAAGAAAGAATTCTATCAATATAAAGAAGATTTTTTGCCTGTGTACAAAATAAACATTTGACATGTGGTTGGAAGAAGGAAAAAGTTTGTTGTAGCAACCAAATTCGTTAGGTTAAAACGTAATTTCTGGATGGTACTGTCATATTTCTGATTGTTCTAAAATTGTTTTAATTTCGTCTCAGTCCAAAGTCCCACGTCTAAAATTTTGGCTATAAGAACCGACTAAGCATTTGAGAACACCAAATAAGTTAGTTTGCACAACACATTTCCATTCTGTGTGTAAAATAAAAATGACAAAAAAATAAATTATATAAATAAAAATCTCATTTAAATCAACTGCTTAACTTGGCTGACAGCATTGACAACATTTCATCAAGTATTGATTAAAAGCAAACAGGAAATTGCCAAGTTTGTACACATCTCCTGTTCGAAAAACTGGTCTGTCCCTCATACTATTATAGGAATGCGTTTTACTGACACATATAACTGCAGCACATTAACGCAAGGACATGTTTAGTAGATTCTGTATACAGAAAGAGGGAATAGTTCTGAGTAAATAAAAAAGTAGAATAAATAGAGATAAAAAGGCAGGCCACACTGTCTGTTGTAGTCCCTTGACTCTGGAAACACCCAGGTTGCATTATTTTCCTTTTCATTATTTCATGTTTGTAAAAATGCGGAAGTTGAGGTGTTTGCTGCAGTTAAACCATTCGCAGTCATTATGCTGCATTAAAAACCACTGTGTTTGACAGGTAAATAAACCCAAGGAATCTCTCTCAAAGGATCCTTTCTATTGTCTGATATATCATATCTGTTAACGCTATATGTAGAGGTAGCAGTTCAAAAATAGTCAACAAGGGTACATACGATAATGAAGAATTCATTAGGTTGCTTTGTTTGGAAATTTTGTGTAAATTTCCCAGACAATCTGGCATTTTTACAGGTTAATTGTGGTCTATAAACTCCTTAGAATTTTTAAATCAATGTGTATTGCTAAATAATTTATCATATTAATTAACAAATTCACAATATTGATGAATAGTGCAGTTAGATTACGAAAAACAGTTTTTAGATATTAAAATAAAAATGTTTTCATATATGAACTGTTGTTTATAATATTAATTAAAATTTTTCATCATATTAATGAAAAAATTCATAATATTGATGAAATGGTTAATTAAAAACATGAACAGTACTTTTAAAAGATTTTTTCACCATTATTTAAGATTTTGAAACCATATTAATCAAAAATTTAGATAAACCACGAAAAGTCAATTAATATTATAAATTATATACAATGGATGAATACGATGATTTTTTCATATAATTGATGAAATGCATAATTTTGATGAATATTACATATGAATAGTTTATGAATTTATGAATTAATAATAACATTTTTCTCCAATGATATCGATAAACATGTTTTGTGTTTTATACGATTGGTTTTTTTATAGGAACATTTCTTGACCAATGAATGGCCATTCGCATGTTTACATCATATTAATGCACAAATTCATAACATTGATGTACGGTTCAACATGAAAAGATCTTCAATATTATGAATTATATGCAATGCTTAAATATTAGTATGATGATTTTCATCTATGAACGATCTTGCATCATAATCATTATTTTATTTTTTGTATTGTTCATATACATCAAAATGCATTTACCAATGCATCATATTGATGAAATTTATATTTGATGTGTTTTATTTTTCATGTAATTATAATAATTCATTTCATAAATTTAACGTATATTATTTTGTAGACAAGTGTGTACGTTTATTTTATTTAACTCGAACATTATGATTTTTTTAATAATTTGCAATTTCCTTTGAAATCTTCCCAAATATGTTCCGCTTTTCTGGAATTCAAAATTTTTAGTTCACACATCACATGCAAATACCAGCTCATCTCTCAACCACATCCTCTCAAAGCACATCCTTGTTGAAATGTTATTTGCCACTCAACTCCCGTGCACACGGACGACGCATCCTTATTTGCATAAATATGTGTTTGGCTGCCCAGCGGGAAATAGTTTTTGAGTAAAATTTAAAGAAAGCGCATTTTGTAGGAAATACTTACGGCTGCCAACAAATTTATTGAAGACGCTTTGTTTTTACTTTCTTTAAATCTTTAAATAATTAAATAATAAATATATTTTTTTTAAATCAAAAGAATGATTTTCTAAAATCAAAAGAATGACGTATGTACTAGAACTAAGAAGCATTATCAAAGTAAGCGCTCTTTTTCCCGTTGGGTTGACTGCATGTTCTTGTCTATTTGCACGTCTGCATTTTAAATATGCATAGGTAGTAGTTGTGTTACCTAGTAGTGCAAAAAAGCAGGAACCACACTGGATTGAAACCTGCTGGAAGGTAGATTTCCGTTTTACGATCTGCTGTGTGTTTTAAGGATATGCGGCTGTCTGCGTTGGACGACGTGGTCACACACAGCCTCACACGTTAGGACTAAAATATAGACAAAAATAGGCACTGACACACCCACAAAAAAAATACTGCTAACAAGTTGGTACTGATAAGACCCAGTATAAAATAATATTTGTTCCACTAGTATATAATTAAAAGATCATTTTAAATATTTCAATAATTGGCGCAAATTCATAGACAGTTTAAAATTAAAGTCAGCTTTTTTGACAATTTTCACATTGAATAATATGTCTAAAAGCTGATTTTAATTTTAAAGCCGACTTTAAATTGTCTATAATCTGAATATTTCGCATAATCTCAGAGTCTGTATATTTCTGACAATTTTTTATTGATAGAATATATCAACATTTAAAATTTACCGACTACTTTTTCTAATATCAACTTCAAAATCAAGTTTTTGATCCATAATTCTATTTTAGAGAACAAACTAAATGTTTTCAATCGAATTTATATCGTTCAAATCAATACTGAATGATTCCAATTCCTTGAAATTTTAATTTCGATGTCCGAAAATTTTAATTCCATAGACTTTGTTATTAGCTGTATCGGTATTCTTTATTTAAATATTAAATAAGCATTAAAATTCATTGGGTCGAATTAAATTCGACTTTTGTTGTCAAATATTTTAAAATTTGTTTAAATTAAATTTCAAAAAATGCGCGAATATTTTAATTTGATCGAATTTGTATATTTATATTCCCTAATTCTAATGCTCAATACAAAATTAAGGTTTTTCAAAGGAATTTAAACCATTCAAAATCGTTAGAACGAAACCAATTCCATTATTGTTTGAAAATGAATTATAAAATAATAAATTTCGATGCTTTTGATCGAAAGTTAATTATAAAATATACCTCCCATATTTCAACTGGGTCAAGTATAATCAATATTCGTCTTCGTCGTCGTCAGCTTTGTTTTCGCCACTTCTCAAAGTCTTTTCGAGTTCACGTGTTGTAGAGCAGCACGTACCATATTCGAATTTAGTGCTTTTTGGTTGATGGGTTTGCAGTCTTTAAGGATAAAGTGAAAAATAGGTGCTGAGATGTTGAAAAATAGGCAACATCTATTTTAATATCAAAGCAAAAAGCACAGACATGCAATAAGTGCTTTAAACTTATAAATAAAAGTGAAATAAAACTCATTCAAGTTTCGGAAAGTTTCGTATATATTAAATTTTAACATATTCTCATAATTTTTTGTTATTTTATTGATTCAGCTCGTCGTTGTAGAACGAAAAGTCACCAAATACATTTTCAAAATACCAAATATTAATTTCCAAAAATCTTTATATATCTGTCAATTTTTAATGGATAATCTCAATTTTTAGTACCACATGATAAGAAAATGCAAATCTATCAATTGAAAATTTCCACTTCAAAAATGCATCAATTACTTTTTATAATATTAATCAACAAACTCGAAATTTAAGTTTTTCATAAAAATGTATTTGGTGACTTTTCGTTCTACAACTACGATATTTCAGTTAGATGTTGAAAAATTGGAAAATCCATTCGTTATATTAATGTAGTCACATCGGATTGGGCATGAACTAGAGAATTTTTAGTGAAGAATTTAATTTTAGGTGAAAATTTTAATTTTTAGTGAAAAACTTAATTTTTAGTGAAAAATTGAATTTTTATTAACAAAATGCTTCAATTTAATATAATAAAAATGTTATATTTTGAAATAAAAAATTGATTTAAATTTAATTATACTAAAATATGCTCTCTCGTTTAAATCACTTTTGTTATTTTACATACAAACATTTTTTTTATATATTACAATTCGTATTGTACTTTATTTTGTTTTATTAAATTTTTAACGTTCTGCTTTTCCGCTTCGGGCGCATCGTTTCCTATACCTTTCATTTTTCAGACATTTTCCTGCACTTCCACTACATTTCCTCAGCATGTCTTGGAAAATCTCTTGTCAAACCACTGGCACAAATGCTGCTGGATGCCATAGCATACTTGTCCCCTCCAAGTTCTTGACATGACAAACAGCAAAAATATTTTTATTCTTGAATTTTTATATTGCATTCGTAACAGTTTCTGGTTTTAATAACGGTGGAGACTATAGAAATAAAAACAATTAAATAAATCTATATTCGGAAATCGAATTTTAAAATTCATTTGAGATCGAAGTACAAATATTTCATGACAAATATCGAATTAAATTTCTTCCAGAGAACTGAATTTGAATTTGTTTAAAATACTAAAAACTAACTCTAGAACCGCAAAATACATAATCAATCGAATTGAGTTTTTAAAACGATTTTGATCGAAGATTGCAATTTATTCTTTGAGTTAAAAAATGTACTTTTTATATAAATCAAATCGAATTTAAGTCGTTTAATAAATACTCAAAGAATTTATTAATTTCCAGCAAACCAAACGATAATTTTACGATATCGAAACGATATCATTTATAGGCTCAAATTGTCGATTTCGATAATCTATAATGATATGAAAACGATAAGGTTTTCGATAAAAATGAACCGGTCTAAAACGATATCGTTTTTTTTTGTCGTTATAGACATCGAGATGATATCGTAAATGGATTTATTTTTTGACAAAAATTATAAAGAACACGCAAAAAAAATTCAAATATTTTGAGTTTTATATCTAAAATATATCATTTTTATATCGAATTTAAAAATTATCGTCAAATGGTTTGTAGGGTTGTGATCGAAAGGAATGGAGTTTGAAAATATGTGCACAAAAACTTTCAAAATCTTTTTTAAGCGTATTTTTAAAATAAAATTTAAAATGTATACAATACTGGTGAATTTCGAATGTATCGATTGAAATTCAAAAATTTGAACACAAAAATAGATTTGAGTTTCACAGAATTTAAATGATTGAATTCGTTTATGCACCCAGAAAAAAATACTATATAAATAATAGTTATTTACTATTAAAAATAGTCAATAGGATAAAATATTATTTTAATCGGAATATACCATTAAATACTAGAAAATACCATGATATTGCCATTGATTTTATATGAAAGATTTATTTTTTGTATACTATTAAATCAATAATTGTCCTATTAACTCATTTTAATGGGATTTGAGGGTATTTCTTTCTGGGTGTGGTATATTCAAGAAATATAATGTCCAGAACAGCAAAAAACAAATTCGATCGAATTGAAAAAATTTCGCGTTGATTTCGATCGGATGATGGATTATGCCGGATGATTTCAATTTGATATTCCTGAATACGTTTTATTAGAAAAAGTTTTTTTTATCGATTTTAAATTCATAAAATAAAAGCTAATAGACTTTTCTCGTTAACAAAAATTAAAATTTTGTTCGAAGGTAAATTTATTTTCGTTAAATAGAAAACGTTTATAATTTATAATTAAAAATAATTTAAATTCTAATAATTTAAAATGCTCCACTGTGCATTTATGTCTTCAACGTAAAGCTTCATAAAATATTTTTTCCAGACATTTAAGTTCTAAATTTATTTTTAGTCGAAAAATAACTGATGCAGCAACGATTCGCTAGTCGTAGCAAATAAACAGATAAAATGCTCAAATTGCGAAATAAAAATAGCAAAAGAGCTGAAGTAAATATAACGCTAGAACAAGCATTTTATTAAATGGAAAAAATATTTAAGAGACGCATTAAAAATAAAACCAAAAATGCTCTACATTATTTAGGCAATAAAATCTATGCTATATTGTAAAAGCTTATAATACAATTTTAAAGCAGTAAAATTTTAAAATTTTCACTGCTGATGATTCATAGGATTTGTTTTTGTACAATCCTCGCACTGCGTTTTGTTCATGCTGACCCTGACAAAGTCTTGAGAAATCATTAAAAAAACCTTGACATGAAAAAGTAACCAGATTTTTGTTATTTTAAACAAAATTTCAATCATTTGCATTGTTTTATTTATTTAAAAAACGTATTTTTAAATTCAAGTTCAACGCCAGTAATGATGTGTAATTGGAAAACCAGCCAAATTAAAAAACAAGAAAAACATTTTTTCAAAAAATTAACTGGAAATTGACTCATTTTTAGCAACGCATTAAATTGTATAATTTACTTCTGTGCTTCTAGTTTCGCATTTATTTTATTTAAATTTTGAAATTTTCGATTTTCTTTTTCTGTTGTATACTCATTTTTGAAATTTCACGGTATTTGTTTATAATTAATGTTAATGCGTTTCTAAAGTGTCTGAAATTGTGTGTGTGCGGTTTCGAAATGTTGATAGAATATATATGGAAAATACAAATATAAAATTTTAATTTACTAGTCTTGCAAATGCAAATGAAATTATATAAATATTTAAAAAAAGCAGAGAAAATATACTCTTGAGTTCGAGTGTCTAAAATTTAATATAATTTTGAATACACAAATTATGAAATAAAAATGGTTTGAATCGAAAGTACTATTTTGTGATAATATTCAAAAATTTGAATATCTTCGGAAACAAAAATAAAAATGGTGATTTATACTGAAAAAGTTTGCTAAATTTTAGATATTTCGAATTTTGTACCATTTCATTTTCGAATATTGTACTATTGTGTTTTTCTAATTTTAACATATTTATTTTTAAATTTTGAACATTTACGCTTTTTAAATTTGTATAATTTATTTAAATTAATTTTGTATAATTTGAGTATTTGAATTTTATGCAATTAATTTATGGAATTTTGTAAAATTTGATTTAGTTTAATTTTTTACAATTTGATTTTTCGAATATATTTGATTTTTCGATTTTAATACATTTTATTATTTTACAATTTTTTGTTGTTTTAATTATTTTTGTTAAAAGTTGTCTTGTGAATTTTAGTATTTTAAGTAATATAAATTCTAAATTTTAAAAAATTGTTTTTCGAATTTTTATTGATTTTTGAATTTTGATTGATTGAATTTTATACAAGTTAATTTTTGAGTTTTGTACAATAAGTTTTTTTTTTGTAAATTTTGAATTCACGTAAATAATGAATTTGAAACATACGGCATCATATATGGCATCTTTCGATCTAATACTTTGTTTCTGGCTGTCTCAAAATTCATTTTTTTATAATTCAAAATACAATATTTTCTATAGAATTCGAGCAGTACATGCTCTGTGCAACAAATTCAATTTCAATATTTGTATTTCGAAACTGAATTCAGAACATGGCCAAACAATTTTTTACCATGGAGCACACCAAATATATTTTTTTGTATTCGAATAATGATAAATATAAAAGTTTATTATTTTGTTATTCAAAAATAGTTTTATATCATTTATTCGTAATTAGTACAATAAACTAAATAATTTGAGAATCAAAACTTATTCTATATACAAATTTGAATAACTAATTTTTGTTATATTCCCATTTCGAATACTGTAAACGTCAAAAATTACAAAACATTTGTTTATTATATATTTTTGTGTGAAGTGATCAAATATACAACAAATATTAATGAAAAACTAAATATCCAAGTAGTTTCAAAAAATACCCCACATTACAGACAAATAACTCTACACTTTTTCTATTATCCCCAGTTTAAGTTTTGTGGAAACTTTGTCTAATTAAGTAATCGAATTAAATGTCAAGTAAATGAAAAGTTAGACAGACATTCAATTAGTCAGGTGACTGAGGTGAGGTAACTAAAAGAAATGTCAGGAATGTCGCATGGTCGTGACAAACGAATTGGGTGGTTCAACCGGAAATGCTTGACCATAAAACGAAAGTAAATGAAATTACTTTATACCAAAATAAGCGAAAAAAAACTAACAAAATATGTAGCTGGCGACAAGTTGTCAGTTTTAGACAAACCGGCACAACATGCAGTGACAGCTGCTGTCACGCACGTTATACGCACTGCACGGACACAGCGCAGCAACGCAACAGACCTAATGTAGGGTGATGGAATGGGATTCGTGTGGGGAGGACTTTGTGTAGCAGCTGTGTTTAATATACACGACGCAACATTGTGTAAAATGTGGGCAAACATTTTGTTTACATTTCATCGCGTTTGTTTCCGATGTGTGGCTGACTGGTTGGCACTAAGGGGCGTTTGCGCCATTGCGTTGTTATTTTTGAAATATGGCGCGGTTGAAAATTGCATTTCCAGCATTTCATCGCAACAACGCATTACAACGCATGCTTCGAATTGCATTTGCATAATAAAATGTTACATTGACTGTTGTTATTTTCTTTTTTTGTTGTTTTAGTTTGAATATGTTGTATTTCGAACACATTCGAAGTGTCATATTCGAATTACAGTTGTTTATTATTGCAATGCGTATTAATGATGCGTGACATTTCAAATGTCAGCGGAGTTGTGAAAAATAACACTTGATATATAGTACAATGTAGCCAGTCTCAGTGTATGTCCAATTAGTGGAGTGGTATAGAAAATTAAAAATGCGTTTGGAAGTTTTTGATTTTTTTTTCATTTGTATATTTTGTACGATTATCGATTAATCCAATTATTTGATTAATCAATTTCTGATTAATTAATTTATGAAGATTTTCGATTAATCAGAACATTAATTAATCTATTAATAAGAATACTGATTAATCAAAATTGTGATTAATAAACATTTTGATTAATCAGAATTTTTGATTAGTAAACTTTTGTAGCGTGTTTAAATTTCTTTACTATGTGGTTCTTTAAGATTTAAAACACTTCCTTTTATTTTTCATTCATTAAATAAAATCCACTTTATTTAAGTTAACAAAATCACTTTCATTTTCAATTAATCAAAATTCTGATTAATCAACAGGATTTCTGAGTAATCGATTAATAAAATAATCATGATTTTGATTAATCAAGATCTTGATTATTTGATTAAACGCACAGCCGTAATATTTTGTAATTGTTGTGTTTTAAAATATTTAATAAAATATTTAACAAAAGTTTACTTGTCAATTTAAGTTTTCTTTTTGACATTTTATTCTAGTGAACAAATTCGAAAACGAATTCGAAACGATATCGTTTGAACGAACATCATTATCGTTTTCGACTATCGTTAACGATTCGAGAAAGATAGCGTTCTCGATAAAAAATAGCTCTATCGTTACGATAATGATATTGTATTAATTCTCGAAATAGAAACGAATTCGAAAATTGATTCAATTTCGATATAGATACGAATTCGAAAAATTATTCAATTTCGATACTATTAAATTAATTGGTTTTTAAAATATGTTTCATAGAGCAGTGCACCTATAGTATTCACAAGATTAAAATTGTTTACCTAGAATTAGTTTATTGAAACCAGCAAAAAATATTTCATACTTACTAAAATTTTTTTTTTTTTCTAAATTCTTCAAATTTTATAATTTATTAAAATGTTGCATTCAACATTTTTATTTTTGACAAACAATTCAATACTTATATTAATGTAACGATATCGCACAGTGGGCTGAGAATTAAAAAGTTTGGCTATAATTCATGATATTTAGTACTTTAATGTTTTCGAGGTCTCTGATCACGAATCTGATATCATAAATGTATAAAAATAAAAACATCGCTCCAATATGGAAGATTAACTTTCTTTATTTTTTTGTTACTACATATGTTATGTGGATTTAGCTATATTCCAAAAATTACGCCATTATCTGCAATAAGCAGGATAAACAATATTATTTTAACCTTTTTCTAAAACTTTGAACTGAATTATTTCGTTTTTTGTTAGTTGGCGACTTATTAAATTTTTGCAATAAAACCTTTATTTCTTTTAATTTGAAATAAATTTGAAAACAAATCATAAAAATATGGAAACATATTATGGGAAAGTAAAACATAATAAAAAACATAATTATACGGAAATATATACTACAAGAAATTATGATATGTTGAACACACTTCACCAGTTACCAGATAAATCAATCCTGTTAAATCAATAAATATTTTTTTAAACATATAATTATGTCATTACTAGCTGGACCCGTGCACAGCTGCGCCTGTGCTAAGTTTTTGTAATTGCAAAACTATATCGTTTATAAAGTGTGGATACATTTACGCCCCTTTTTCCATTTTTAGTGCCAGCCTAGTCACTATTTTTACCGCCCACATGAAACGTAGTGCCATGCCCATTTTTCCAATCCCGCTCACATTCTACTTTACTATTTAACATTTTAAAATGATCCTTCGTATCGATTTGTACAATTCTGCTCTTAGTAAGTCAGGAGTTAACGTTTTTTAAATTTTAGTTATATGGGAGGTGCCACGCCCCATTGTCCCATTCCGTCCACATTCTAAGTGACTATTACAATGTTTAATATAATCTTTTGTTTCGATTTATATAACTTTGCTCTTAGTAAGTAAAGAGTTATAAACATTTTAAAGTTTTGGTTATATGAGAGATGCCACGCCCGTTGTTCAAACCCGCCCATATTCTACGTGACGATTGAAGTTTTAAATATGAACATTTGTTTTCACTATTATAACTCAACTCTCAGTATGTCAGGAGTTATAGCAATTTTAAAGTTTTATCTATATGGGAGGTGCCACGCCCTTTAATCCAATCCCGCTCACATTCTACGTGACGATTGGAGTTTGTAATATAAACCTTAGTTTCGATTTATATAACTCTACTCTTAGTAAGTCAGGAGTTACAACATTTTTATAGTTTTAGTCATATGGAAAGGGACACGCCCTTTTGTCCAATTCCGTATCTAAATTTTATTTTCCAAAAAATTTCAATTTTGAATATTTTACTAAATTAAAAATGACAGTAAATATATACGTCGATGTCACCTTGTTTGGATACAATTTATTTTTTAAATATATCTTTTAAACTTTAAATCTTATCTGACATTGAAGGTTATAAAAACCGTGTTTTTTACTTTTTCAAATTTTAGAGCCGCCATTTTGAATATAAAATTATTAACATCAGATTCGAAGTTTCTGGCACATTTATCATACGTAAACCGATTTTCGTGATCATACCATCAAATTTAAACATTTTGGACGCCATATTGAATACGCCGTTTTGAAATTTTATTTGTTGATAACATATTCTAAATCGGCAGTATCGAAATTATATGAATACAATTTTTTATACAAATTAGAATTATAGTTAAGAAGATAATTAATTCGAAACGTTATCGAAATTATATACTATCGAAAATATGTTTATTGGGTTGCATTATAATAATATTTATGTAAAAAAAAATTAATACTAATTTGCTATATCTAAAACAATTTTTTAATAGAAACTTTTTTTTTATTTCAAAATATATATTGTTCGATATAAAAAAATGATCAAAATAATTCTTTTTATTTTTTAACAAAAAATATAATTTTTTTTTTTAATCGATAATATATTTTTAGTAAGTATTTTCGACGAAATATATATTTTTGAAAAAGTAATTTATATATACAAACTTTCTTAAAAAAAATACATTCTAAAATTATCAACTCATCTCTACAACTCTGTTGTTAAATTAAATATTTTCTCTAATATTTCTTAAAATTCTCCTCATACTAAAAATATTATAAACGCACTTCGCTTCAGCCACCATTTAACACTTTCACCCTCATGTCGATTTCAACCTTAACCCGTAAGTTAACCCTTTAAAATAAAATAAAATAAAAAAATATATAGCAAATGAATTCTCGCCGCAAAACAAAATTTGCACCTCACACTTCATTATCTAATGATGTCAATTTGTATTTAATACGATACCCCCCCCCCCTACTTTAAATACACAGACCACCCATCCCTGTTACAAAATTTCGTATGCATACTGTGCAGCCAGTCGACCGCATGCCTTGTCAAGTGCGCCTGGTTGAAAGCTTTGCTTAGTTTGCATCAGGGTTGCACTGGCGACTCAAACAATTAGCGCTGCAGTTCAAATAGAAATGACATAATTTTGAAATTAAAAAAAAATATATATATTCTGTTAATCATTGGACTTTGTGCAAAGGGTGCAGCATGCTCAGACGGTAGGGCAACAAAATGTTACCTCAATTGCGTACCTACTTAATACAAATAGTACATAGAGAATAATAATTATTTGAATTGAACATTTTTCGAATTTTAATATAATATATATTTTTTTTAATTTAACGAATTTAGACGTTAAAATACTATTACATAAAATATTAGGTTTTCATGAAAAAAAAGGGATAAAACATATTCGGCTTTATATAAAAAAGATTTACATTTATTTTGTAATTTATATATTATATTTTTATCTTCAAATTTTTATATTATAAAACGTACAAAAAAAAATAATATGAAAATAATATTTTTTCCAGTCACTCACCACCCGTTCCAGCAATTAATATTGATGACATAAAAATATTTAAATTTTATTTTAATTTATAATAATTATTTTGTGCAATAAAAAATATATATCTAAAAAAAAAACATGACCTCATGACAAAATAAAAAAAATCATCGCCCGAGCAGGGACTTGAACCCTGGACCCTTGGATTAAAAGTCCAATGCTCTACCGACTGAGCTACCCGGGCTCTTAGAAACGCCATGCGCAGTGTGATTTATCGGTTCGTCGCTGACTCAATTAGAGATTTCTTGTTCTGGTTCTTGCTGTTGTTGTAATGTATAGTTCTGGTAGCTCTATTGATTTTTGCCAGCAGTTGTTTGACAAACAATAACAAAATATTCAGCACTACCCAGATTTATTTTGTGGCTGTTTGCAATAACTGACCTTTGACAAAAATATGTTTTTCAATATACGTTTTTTTCTTCTTTCGATAGCTATTTATAAAACAGCAGTAAATAAAGTTTTTTATACTTTTGTAATTTTGAATTTATTTTAAACATGACTGACTATATTGTTTATTAATAGAGTCACGCCATTAAAATATTAATATTTCGAAAAATATCTTCAATGTCTACTTTGACTTTAGTTCTGTTTAATTTGATGATTCTAATTTTGAGGGCATACTCATGCTAACACATTTTAGGATTTTCGGTCAATTTTTAAAATATAAAAATACTTTTAAAGACTTTAACGTGATTTTTATTTTATAGAATATTAAAGAAATTAAAAAACGATATAAATTAGAAAAAAGTGAAAAACTAAAAAAAATTATAATAATTATTGAATTCTTGAAAATTTTGCATAATTTGGAGAATTATGAATCATTTTAAAAAATAAAGAAAATTTTAAAAACTATCAAATTTTGAAAAACAACGAATATTTTAAAAAACTATAGAAATTTTGAAAAACTTTGAAAAAAAAAACTATGAATATGTTCCAAAACTAAAGGAAATTTGAAAAAATACAGTAATTTTGAAAAACAACGGTAATTTGAAAAAACAACAGAAAATTTGAAAACCAGCAATTTTATAAAATTATAAAAAGTTTGAAAAACTTAAGAAATGTTGAAAACTGTAGATTTTGTAAAAACCTATAAACATTTTAAAAACTAACAAAATATTGAAAAACATTAGAAATTTTGAAAAGCTATAGAAATTTTAATAAAACTAAAGAAATTTTGACAAAACTAATGAAATTTTAAAAACTATGGACATTTTGGCTAACTATAGATATTTTAAACTATAAAAATGTTGATTTTGGACATTTGTACTATGGACATTTTGACTAACTGTAGATATTTTAAATAACTATATAAATTTGAAAAAACCTAGGAAATGTTGAAACTAAAAAAACTTATATTTAAACGAAAAATTTTAAAAATACAACAAAAATTGTAAGGCTTAGATATTTTGAAAAACTATAATTTTATATAAAATTAGGAATGACCATATTCCAATTAGTTTTCAAAAAATATGGATCAAAACTAAACAAAAAAATTATAGACCTTCTTAAAAATTATTATTTATAATCTTTTCTATTATTGACAACAAATAGAATGATACAGCATGAAGTATGGGATATCCAAAGTAAAATGCATGCCACTCTGTGATTTGTAAATTTTTCATTTTATTAATTGAAAATGTTGACTATATTGAGTTTATTTAAATATTTATTTAAATATTATAATGCACACACATTAAACGTGCCGTTTACTGTTTTATTCAACGGAATTATTTTTATTTCTATTTATTTAAACGAGTTCATCATTAAATACTTGATTAACAATGCCTTATATGTTTGTCATTCGAACTTGTGAACCCTCCTTATATAATAAAAGTACCCTTCATATGCGACATAAAACAAATGCGTTGAAATGTCAGCAAAAAGTCGTCATCATCGTCGTCGTTTTGATGAACTCAGGAAATGCTTAACATGTGAACTTCTCTCTTTGTTCGCTACGTCTCGCAGGATTAGTGCAAAGACTGTAGAAGTGTTCAGCAAGACGGTCGGTAGGGAGGTAGGGGCTATGTTCAGTAGCAAAGGCATGTGCAGCAAATTGTAGTTCCGCGCCATTTCTCAAGCAACACAAAAGACAATGAAAATGGCAACAATAAAATGTTAAAGCAAAGAAATATGGAATAAAAAAAACGAAAGAAAGTTAAATAGATGTGATATATATAAAGTGACAAAAAGTGGAGTAAAAAATAAAAGCAACAAAAAAAATCATTATTAGGGGGGACATTTCTTTGAAAAAAACAACACAAATGTGTGACGTTCAAAAAGTCACCGTTAAATTGCACACATAAATGCCAAGTATTTTTGCAATGTAAAGAGACATGACTGACTGACTGAACGCACCCAAAGCAGAAGAATTAACAACGACATTAAACTAACTGGTTGAGTGGGTGTGTGTTCAGTTCGACTTGAGTATGGGTTGAGAATTAGTAGTATTCGAAATGTAAAAATAAAATTAAATAAAAAAAGTAATAGGTACATTAAATACTTAACGACACTTGTTTTCACCGGGAATCCTTTAATTTAAAATTTAATAATTTTTGTATAAACTTGATTTAAATATAAATAAATTTAAAATAAATAATTTTACTTACGAACACAAAAAAAGCTTCGTAGTAAAATTAAATCATATTTATTTAAATCTGATTTAAATACTTTTGTAATTAAAAACGTAATTCTATACAAAAAATACGACACGTGTATTTAATTTCAAATTAAATACAAAGTATTTAATTTTATTATGTAGCCATTTAAATTTATAATTTTAAAAAAATATAGAAATATTTTTAACAATATTAAGTATATTTTTTTGAAAGTAACCGCTACAAAATTATGTAAAATGTCACAACACCCGTGAGTGATATAACAATTAGAAAAAAGTATAAACAAAATTATTTGTTCTGTTCCTATATTAAATAAATAGTTGCTCCAACCAACTCTTTGCCCAACAAACTTATTCAGTTCTCTCAACCGCTTAGTACGTTCTTATAGTCAACAATAATGTTGGACTAGAACCATTTCCAACAGTTTTAGAACAACTTACAACAGTTGTAAGAGCAATTCGTACGCCAACCGAATATGGCAGTTCCGCGAAAAAATTTGTAGAAAATTAGTTTTAACCGAATGAAGTTGGATGTTACAACTAACTATTTCATTTTTCCAACCTCATGCCAAAATAAAAATATTTTTTTGTGTGTAATGAATTCCTAATGTAACATTTAATTTAGAAATTCATTAAAAATTAAAATAAAAGAACGAAAGTGTGGCATAGGTCACACTGATAAACGGTTTAATTAATTAAAATTTCAAACAGCATTCAGAAAAAAACACATTAATAATACAGACAACCCAACAAAATGATCACTCTTTTTTTTAATGTCTTTCATAAATTTATATTTTTGATTTTATTTTTATATATTTTATATATCTTCATTGCATGCGATGCAACATTAGCAGAGCCGCCAGCGCATTTCCTGTGCGCGCCTCAATTAATTTTAACTCGGCAGTCGATAGAATATGTGTGTGGCACTATATTGGATACAAAAAGAAGAACAACAAAATACAACAGGTTTATAATATGTGGCAGACATGCACGAGTTGTAGAACAACTAGTTGATGTCGGTCTATTTGTCTGTCAGTCAGTCTGTCTGTCTGCCGTTCGATAAAATATCTTGACGTTTGCCAAAAGTCATTGCACGCAAATTAGCAGCAAGATAAAGCCAATTGCTGCAACATGCAGCATATAAATATTATACTTAATTTAGAGAGAACTACTTAGAGAATGAAATTGTTTTGCATACGCACCTACTTTAACTACCCACCGCAGTACGTGCTACAACACTGACAAACAGTGTTGCAAAGCAGATTAATTTTTATTTCTTTAATTTTTTTTATATTTTATTAACTTTTTGAAGAAATTTCCAACTTATAATTCTCAAAAATTAGAATTAAGGCATTGATGTTTTTGGATATAATTGATTTAATACATAAAAAACGAATTCGTATTGCATATTTTATAATAAATTTATGGATGCGGATTGAAATGTTACATATTATCGAACTATTAGTTATAGATCGGTTGAAAAAATTAACCGGGCCATTAAAAAGTATTTTTATTTTTTACAATTTCTTTTATAGACATTTTTTAAATAATTTTCTGTTACTTTGCAATGGTACTTAAAATACGTACATTAAGAGATCGATCGTTCTCTACCTAAATCTGAGCTTTTCATACAACCCACGTTCTATTTTACATAGGTTATTCAGATCCACAATCTTTGGTTGGAACAATGTTAGTAGTCTAAGAAAAAAACTTTTTAAAATGATGAAAAGTAATCAGACCACAAGAATTTTTATTACCAAAAGTTGCTGGCATTTTCAGAAATCAATGAAACTGTTTCAATAACTCAAATATAAAACCATTCCCGATACAAAATTGCTGACATTTTTCAGGAATATTTTGTGCGTTATCCGGCAAAAGCACAGATAAATGGAAATTTGTAGTACGCATTTAGCACGTTATCAAATTCTATGGAATTGTATAGGAAGACTTAAAGCATATTTTTGGTAAAGGCAGCAAATAGTCATATTTAATACAAACTCCGATCTGTTTAAAATCTTTCAAAAAAATATTTCTAAATTACATAGAACCTACTTCGAACCTATCAAAATTGATTTTGGGATTGTACAATATCTTTTGCAGTTAATAAACATTTCTTCTTTAAAATTACCGATCAAAATCGATTTACCATATTATTTACAGCTGTCAAAAATATGTATATTTGAAATTCCTGTAGCGCGCATATTCCATATTCAAAGCGCTGATGCCGCCAAAAAAAAAATGCACCCCAATATTACAATATTCCATAGCACGTACATTCAAATCGAACTTGTTTATTTTTTCAAAAGAAGGCAGAATAGAATTTACTGAAATTCAGCGAACTAACCAAAACACATGTGATTCAAAAACTCGAATGGCGTAAAGATGCGTTTAGTCAACACGTGATATACGTCAAACAATAGCGATATGTATGAAAAAAAATATGTGGAGATTTTTTGTTGTTGTTGCTAAGCATTTTGTGCCGGAAACCGGAAAAAGGCAATTTATATTTTACTGCTGCTTCTTTCTTGTCTACGTATTACATATTTTTTCAACTTTTAAACGACAGCAGGTGTGTTTAATATTTAATTTAGCTAATGATACTTAGGAACACAGTAGCGCATATGAGGGGCACGATGAAAATTAATCAGAGCCTAGAGATGAAATTTTTTGGGTCGAAGAAAAAATATAAATGGGTACTATTTTGCTGAAAACAGCTTTTTGTGTCATTTTCAAGTTTGAAAATTTCTCAAATTGGTGGTTTTAGTTCAGGACAAATAGTAAAAAATGTGCACTATTTTCTCATTAAGTCTTAATGTTTTTTTAGTGGGATATTAAAATAGAGCCACTGCATTCAGACAGGGTTATATCTATTGTGCTGTGACCCAGTTCTCTAGGTATTAATTAAATTTCTTAGATTTATTATTAAATCTAAGAAGTAAAAAATAAGCATTTCAATATTAAAGATTTTAAAATTTGTATTGTCAATTTAAATAAAATAGTGTTGAATTTATTTTCTCAAAAAAATACTGTTCTGTATTCAAAAAAGTGACGGAAAGGGTCTGAAATTTCTTGAAAACGTTACGTGATATGAAACAAATTGAATATGCAGTCACAAATTAGAATTTTGAATTATATAGAAATTTGAGTAGTGTTATTTATAAAAATAAATATATTATTTTTAAATATATCTTAAATCAGAAATATCTATATTAATAAATATTATTTTTTTCTTTATTTCCAGGTATGTACCATAAATATGTATTAAACATTTATTTATTGTAAGTATTGAAAAATTTAATATGAGACCTGAGGCATTGCCATGCCAACAGTGTTGCCAGAGCTCTTTCGATGCAAATTGCTTGCTAATGACCAATTAATTGCTACAAAAGGAAGCACAAAAAATATAAAATTAAAAAACTTTTATTCACATACAATGTTATATTTCCTGCATCCTTTCTGTGCGTTTATTGCGCAGAAAAAAGAGAGGTTTGCAGATAAAAGAAAATAATGACAAAAGCAATTATTAAAAACTACGCACTAGAGAATACTTTATGACTAAAGCCAGACAAAGAAAATATATGATATAAAGTGTTTGGCTTTATTGCGAAAAACTGCGTAATTGATTATGAGAAAAATCGAGAAATATTGAAGGACAAAGGCGCAAAAAACTGTTGGCGCCAAAAGTGATTCATTAAATAATGTTTTCAATAAATAAAATAAATGACAATGAAATGAATAATCGAGCATATTTCGAAATTCACTTTCGAACGAAATTTAATTCTTTTTCGATTGAAACATTTATTGAAAAATTGAATTCAATAACAGCCAAACATCAATTTGATCGTTTTTTGAAATTGGAATACAATTTCGATCGAAACATGCTGGATTATTTCAAATTTTCTTTATTAACATAAAATCTTAAATACGTACAACATAATTTAAAAATATTCCAGATCCCAGTTTTGATTTAATAATCTTAAAACCTAATTGGAAAATGTCTATTTCGTTATATATTCAAATTTATCCATATCTGATTAGGTTCTGAAATTTTATTTGTAATTTTTCTTAAAAACAGCATTCTCGATTACTATAGAAAAGATATTAGAAATGTCTATAGGAAAATTCGTGTTGAGAGTTTTTTTTCGTCAAGCACAACAACTTGTATAAAGCTTAATTCTCATAAATTAAAAGTTATCCTTCTCGCATGTCATAACAAGAACGTTGCCAACAAAATAAATTAAATTTGCGCTTCAGCAGTCAATGGTTGGTGTCTCCAAGGACCTTTAATTAAAATTCGTTTAACGTTATTGCTTTATGTGAACAAGCCAAAAGCGATTAAGAGTTTTAAAAAATATATATAAAATATTCATCAACATATTTCGTTGTGCAATAAATTAAAATTTCTCAATTAAAACCCTACTGCACTTTTTCAATAAAATCGAAATTGCTTTTAACACATTTCCGCTGCATTACCTTTGATCCTTTTAGTAGCTAAATACTTTGAAAACAGCGCCTGTAACGTGTTTACAATAGTTCTAATGGTAAATGGTACAACCCACCTTAGTCACCTTGCTCACCTCTAACTTACCACCACCGTTACCACTACCAACACCACATTGCATGCATGAATGAGTTATGAACAGCAATAGCAATTATTCCGTTACTCATTGCACTTCGTTTGTCCAATCGTCCGTCCGACCGTTCGTGCAATTTATGCGGGTGAAAACTTTGTCTGTCTTTCGGCCCTGGTCATGGTCAGTGTGCAGCACCAGGGTTCATTGACTTGGCCTCTGGTGTGGTACCCGACCAGGCAATAACACAAAAGTCTTTCATTCGATTGCACGATATAAATATGTTTCAGAGTTCTGAACTCTTTGAAGTTGTGGCGCCATGTATGGTGTTTACCACATATATATTTTTCTTTTTCTGTTTTCACCGAAAGTTATGTTGAACTTAACCCTTAAAAGCTGTCAAACTTTAATGCATACTGGGTTGGGCTAGCGTGCGACAGAGTAATTTGCACACGGAGCGTGGAGTGTGGGGAAATATGGTATGTGCTACAGTATTTTAAATTTTTTACAGTACACTCAGAAAAAACATACCATAAAATTAATAGTTTTTACTATTAAAATTAGTCAATAGGATATTTGTCCCATAAACTGTTAACTCAATCGGTGAATCCTATTAAATACTACAAAATACTATAAAATTTATTTGAGTTTGTATGAAAATAATTATTATTTGCATACTATTAAATCAATAACTGTCCTATTGAAAAATTTGAATAGGATTTTATGAGTTTTTTTTTTAGAGTGTATGTACTGTGACAATAACTCTTTTTAAGGTATTTGATGGTGCAAAAAAATATGTTTGAAGATATTTATAATGTTTAGAGGAAACTTCGAATTTATTTGAGAAATTTTATATTTATTTAGAAAATTTAATTTTCTGGAAAAAAAAAAATTATTTATAGAAAATTAATTTAAAAAAAAAAAATTGCGAATTTGAAGTAAATTATATATATTTTTTGAAAATTAAAATTTTATTAGCAAAGTTGAGTTATTAGAGTAAATTTAGTTTTTTTTTGAGTAAATTTGAATTTTTAGAGAAAATGACTGAATTAAAATTTGTGAGTAAATTTCATTTTTTAAAGAATATTTGAAGAATAAAAATATTTTTATAGAAAATTTGTATTTTTCAGAGAAAATTTGAATAATTAGAAAATTTTTTTGAGTAATTTTGAATTTTTAAAGAATACTTGAATTTTGAGAAGAAAAAAAAAAGATTTATATAGAAATTTTGTATTTTTAGATAAAATTTGAATTTTTAGGGAAAAATTTTAATTTTATTAGCAAAGTTTTTTTAATTTTTTCGAGACATTTTGAATTTTTTGAGAAAATTTGAATTTTTAGGGAAAATTTGAATTTTTAGATAAAATTTTAGTTTTTAGAGAAAATTTATATTTTTATAAAAAAAATCGATTTTTTTAACATTTTTTTTTAGAACATTTTAATTTTTAGAGACAAATTTTAATTTGTATATAAAATATTAATTTTAGTGAAAAGTTTGAATTTATAGTAAAAATATGAATTCCATTTGATTTAATATTTAGAGAAAATTATTTTTTTTATGAGTAAAAAGAAGAATTTTTATTAAAATTTTGAATTAATTGTTATGAGGTAAATTAAACTCAGAATAATCAATCTTGGCACGATGTCTTCCTATTTTGAGGAGAAGATAGTCATCGAGATTTGAAAAATCAAAGATTAAATAGAAATGACCCATAAACAATTTTTTTTAAATAAGAAAATTCAAAATTTAGGTAAAATTTAAAAAATCTATTGAAATCAGAGTTAGTGCTACCCATTTAGAACTAAAGCTGATTTCAATAGCACACACACATGTTTTTCTAATAACAATTATTAATTACTATCTCTCAAATCAAAGTCCATTAATAAAATACATTTTCCTATAATTATAGTAATAATGCCCGAACATTTGCATGTTTGCGGCGCATTTCTATTTTATAATAACTGCCAGACATGATACAATCCATTCATATAGACTATAAAATAAACTATTAAATAATAGATATGAACTAATAATAGATAATAGAAAGGTTATTAAATGGAAAAAATAATGAAAACCGATGACAATGAATACTGTTCGAACAGAGCACGTTTTTCAAATAATTGTTTTAAAGAACTCACAATAGATAGCAAACAAAAAAAGAAATAACTACTCTGATTGTTTGATTTTTAAAATAAATATTTTTCTATATTAAAAATAGCCTTCAAATTTATTTAGATTTTGTCTATTTTTAGCGATACAAACCAGTAAACTTTAATAAAGAAATAATCAAATTAATAACTATGATCTAATGTTGATATGAGATCACCGCAACACAGATAATTTTTGAAATAACATCGTCATTAAAATCTTTTATTTTTTTAATAGCTAATTTATGCAAAGCTGTTAAACTATAAAATGACAACTATATATATATATAAAATATCTAAAAGAAATAATTTATAGTAACTATTAACGTCAATAAATCTCCAAAAATGGCCTATGTTTTAATGGTATTTCTCACATTAATTTTATGTTGAATTAAAATAATTCTATAAAATAATAGTTTTTTATATAAATAATAGTTTTTTACTATTAAAAACAGCCAATAAAATAAATTATTATTTTAATCGGAAAATACCATTAAATACTAGAAATACCATGGCATTGCAATATTTAGAAACACGTTAAAATTAATTGCTGAATACAAGGTTAAATAGAAATACATTTTTAAGTTCTATTAAATTATTAGATAAATATCAATAGGTTCCAAAATAAATAAATAGTTTTGCCAATTACAGTGACACTACCCAGTTCTGTTGCCAATTTGTACGTAATACGAAACAAATAAAAATATAAATATTATCAAATGATAATGACAAAAATGTGCTAAACAGTCAAATAAACAAGTTAATTATTTTTTTCTATCTAGACAGACAACATTGTTATACCCTACACCTATGAGGTACAGGGTATATTAACTTTGTGCATATATTGTAACGCCCCTTAGGAGGCGTGTCCGGTATGGAAAAGTATATATATTCTTGATCAGCATCACTACCCGAGTCCGTTTAGCCATGTCCGTCTGTCTGTCTGTCCGTCTTGCTGTCTTGCTGTCCGAATACAGAATAACTTGAGAAATACTGATCAGAATGCGATGAAATTTCGACTCAATATATTTTAGCCAAAAGTAGGAACTGAGTTTGAAAATGAGCCAAATCGGTCAACGGACACGCCCACCTCCCATACAAGTCACTTTTATATAACTCTTTCGGAACAAATAACTCGAAAAGTATTCAAGGTATAGTTATAAAATTTAAAAGGTATTGTTATAATTCACCTATAAATATGTGGTTCAAAAATGGGCGTGATCCGCCCACTTTTTTTTTTCATTATTTCCCGGGTTTTCATAGAGGAAATTTGATCCGTAAATTATTAAAATCAAATCTATGAAATATTAGCCTTTCAAAATTTTAAATATAGGCGTGGTCCGCCCAATTATATTTTTCAATTTTTTTTTTAGTTGTTTATACTTTTATATAAATTTTTAATTTATGAGGATATAAGACGTAAATTTCTGATTTATGAATAATATTCTGAGGGTTGGGAGGTTCAGCATAATTAAAAACTTAAAAAATAAGGTATGCGATTAAATATCCCACATTAATATCCCCACCAAAGGTGTAGGGTATTCCATAGTCGGGCCCGACCGACTATAAAAATCCGCCCCATATGACCGAACTTACCCATGTGACCTAACTTTCCCAACTCGTTTTTATATGCGTATTATTGATTATGACAGAAAGTTTAAATTTATAAGTTTTTGCTTGTGTTTGACAGCATCATGTCAAATGTTTATTTATATTTGCAATATATTAGTATATTTAAATATTCGTGTTGTGTAATTGATTTAATACACAACACTTTTTTTTATGCATTTCGCACATAGATTTAGAATTATTCGAATGTGCTGATTTTTACTTTTTTTTCTATCAAATAACTTACTAAAAAAATGCATTAGTTATTTCGAGATTGGGACAACTTTTCACCATATCTTTGGCAACATTTTTCTGTGACAATTATTCGAACGACAATTCTATCCAAAGACAAATTTTCCTACTTCTCCGAACAAGTCTTTTTCTGGCAAAACGTTCTCACTACAATTCTTCCGAACAATTCCTTCCCGCAAAAGTTCTTTTCAATTTTAACGTGGGCAATTTTTCACCCGCAACAATTCTTGCTCGTACAATTCTTTCCCGAAGAACTGATCTTCCGATAATTAAGTTCCGTGAAAATTATTTCTCGGACAATTCTTCCCCGAGAAAGTTTAGGCCCGAGTCAGTTTATGTCCGAGATAAGTTTTGTAGCCGCGGTAGCTCAGTGGTTAGTGCGTTGGACTACGAGTCGAAAGGTCCCCGGTTCAAGCCTGGACTGGTGCTAACAACATCTTTTCATAGAAACAGTTTTCTATACCGCGCTACCTCTCGTCAGTAAATGGCAAACCTACGAGAGTAAATCCATTGCCTATGAAAAGCTCTCACCCGCCGTTCGGATTCGGCAATAAACTGTAGGTCCCACCACTTTGAGTACAAATATAACACGCACAGCTCAAAATGGTGAGAGAGCTCGGCCGAAGTTCTATACAGGACTGTAGCGCCAAACTATATATAAGTTATCCCCAATAATCCTTGCCCGGAAAACACAATTCTTCCTTCAACAATTCTTTCCCGCGAAAATTCTTGTTCGTACAATTCATCTCCGAATAATTCTACCTTAGACCATTCTTTTTCCCGACAATTGTTTCCCGCGTAAAATTAATTTCCACAATTCTTTTCCAAGACTATTCTTCCGAACTGATCTTCCGAAATTAACTTTCGTGAAAATTCTTTCTCGAACAATTTTTACTTCGAGACAGTTCAGACCCGAGACAGTTTATGCCCGAGATAAGTCATCCCCAGATAATCCTTGCCATCATAATAATGAGGAATAGTCCGATAAACACTTCTTTCTTCCACAATTCTTTCCCGCGAAAATTCTTGTTCGTACAATTTATAACCGAATAATTCTTCCCTCGACAATTCTTTTTTCCCGACTATTCTTGCCTGATAATTCTTCTTTTAATTTAATATATGATATATAAAAATATGATATTTTTTTTTTCATTTAAGATTATCTGGTATAAAAGAAAATTCTACTTCAACTACTAACTTTATGAAATCTGTTTTAGGTTCTTCGTCATTTTTTAAACAAAATTCAATAAAAATTATATTAAGTGTTATGTTATACCATAATATATTAGAATTGAACAATTAACGAACATTTTTTTATATATATATTTTTTTGAATTGAAGATTTTCTGATAAAGAAAAAGATTTCGTTTAAAAGTGAATAAAAAATTCTAAATTTTGAATTATCATAAATTTAGCAATATTAAAAAATTAGCGATTTTTTGCAATAATATTGAAGGCAGGAAATTTTAATTTGCACAGTTTTACGTTACGTTCTCAATTAGACTCGAGTCGCAAAATGTGTTATGTATGCAGATTATGAAATGCGGTCAAATCAACTGAAGGGGCATTGAGTCATCCACTTAGTGTCCATCTTAATTTGGCACAATTTGCACAAATTTTGTTGCGAATACGCAATTTGCATGTATTTAATTAATACTAATTTAAAATTTAGTTTCTGCTTTATATTTAAATTTAATAAACGAACAAACTGGAAAAATTTAGTTTATAACAGAAATTCGCAGACTACTAAATTCGAAAATACAACCCTGTTAGGAAGAGATGATATGGCCATATCATCAAAGAATTATAACTACTGGAGTTATATCAATGTATAAACACAATTATCCATTCCCAATCATGACCCTAAAACGATTTCTACTAAGGAATAAAAATTCTACCCCATAAAAATTAAATTTTCTGAATTTTTTACCAATAGAATATTGTATTTGAATTCATTACATATGAATCATTTTATTTGCGCTACTTTCAACGAAATTCTAGAATATAGTGTGTTGTACATTAGTATGCGGATTTTAGAGTATATTTCTGTAACGTAACGTAATGCGGCATACGGTATTCGAAATAAACGTCTGTCTAAATGCAAAAGTTCTACGACCTCCCACTGTTCTGAGAATTCAATGAATTCGAATTGAGTACCGCATAAAATGCTAAATAAACAACACGAAACAAAAAAGAAATAAAAATATATTTTTTGTTAATTACAGCAGTATTCAGTTAACACTTAATTAACTCATTGTTGGCCAACTCAGCGTAACTCAAATTGAATTATAGAAAAATACGATACACAGTATCTATGCGAACAAAACTTTATTACTCGGTACTGATTTGGTTCTTAGTTTTTTTTCATTATTTTTTTGGCACATTGCCACTTGTTTTGTATAGGAAGCAAAATAAATCTAAACCATTTACGAAATAAAATTTAATTTTAAATTCATTTTCTATGCCAAAGTGGTAGAATATGGGACACGTGAATCAATTGAAGTGGTATGGTTCAATTTTTTCCCAAGACATATCTCTGCCCCAAAATACTGAAAAAAAGCATTAGAATTTAAATTTTAATGAGCATGGATTGAATTCATTATTATATATTACAAATAAACATTTGGGAAATTTGGGAAAGAAATGTCTCGAGGAAGAATTGTCCTGGGAGGTAATAATAATCCAGGAAAGAGTCGTCCAGAAAAAGAATTGTCTCGGAGAGACATTGTCTCGCTGAGAAAATATCGGGGAATATTTTAAGCTCCCGATTTTGGTACGATTTAAACATTTTTAATTTAATTTATACTGTAGAACTAATATATCTGGATCCAACTGTCAATAATTGTAAATTCGAATAGGCTGGAGATGAATACTTTTGGGGAAGATTTATCTTTAGACAAAATTTTCCGAAAAAAATAATTCGGGGAAGAATTATCTCGAAGAAGGATAATTCGGGGAAGAATTATCTCGGGGAAAAATTGTATAGGGGAAGAATTATCTCGGCGAAGAATTTTCTGACCGTTTTTTATTTTGTAAAATGTAACACTTGTGCAAATAATTAAATTGTATACAGAAAAAGGAACAAGCAGTTTTCTTTCGAATTATTGATAAACGTAAAAAGCACTCAATTTAATCAATTTCAATTGACAGACAATAATAAGAACGGCTAGAAATGGCAGCACTTGCAGGCAGTTTTAAATTGAATTGAATTCAAAATTAAATTAAAAGTGAGCTAGCCACATGTTGCACAAAAGAATGCAAAAGAGCAAAATCAGAATGCGTCAGACAATGAAATCGATTCCAATTCATTTGATGTGACCAAGGGTAACAATGAAGGGAGTAATAGAGGAAGTAGGCGCAAACTGATATTGGTATAAACTACATATATTTCGAACTCGAAAATTAATACAAAAAAAAATCAATGTTATAATTTTAACATGTTGAGTTTTTGCCCATTTTCATCAATCAAAAATACGTATTTCTTATT
This sequence comes from Dryomyza anilis, assembly GCA_951804985.1. Lineage (NCBI taxonomy): Eukaryota > Metazoa > Arthropoda > Insecta > Diptera > Dryomyzidae > Dryomyza > Dryomyza anilis. The sequence continues at coordinate 114,695,390 of OX638131.1, read as the reverse complement.
CTCACTATGAAAACAAACAATAATTTATCATCGTCTGCATTTATTATTTTACATATAAAATAAATACTTTTGAATTTGGAAAATAAGAGATTATTGATCTCAAAAATTTGCAGTATCTTTTCTCGACTATCGTAGATGATCTCGTCCAAACTTGAAGTTGGGATCGAGTTTGATTTCGTACGCAGCAATATTTTTTAAATGTGCTTATCAATCTCAAGAACACCAACAAAAAAAAACTATTTCGGTTCAGAAATTCCTTTAGTATAATTAGTATAATGCATTTGCGTTAAAATAGGACCCAATTTTACGATTTGAAGCCAAATCGATGCTGAATATCTCAGATTCGATACGAGATATCGTTAAACGGATTACGTAATTAGAAGAGAATATTTAAATATCGTCGTCGTTCAGTGAAAATTCGTTAAATCCATTTTTCGAAAATATCGAGATAAGTATTCCACTATAATAAAAACGAACTCATCCTTACGTTGGTAAAGTCCTCCTAGTATTACCAAACCGAAGATATTAAAAATGAAAACTCACTCCAAATATTTAAAAATTCAGTTCAGTGAAAATAGCCCTTAAAAAGGGCCGACCAAATCTATTTTGGACTTAAACTATAGAAGAAGATATACATGGACATTCCTTATCAAAAAATACTATATTTACCATCGAGGCGTAAAAATAAGTCAAATTTATATTAAATAAAATCGTGCTGAGTCCACAAAAATGGTCGGATTTCAACGATTTTTAGATTAAATCATAGATATTATGCAGTTCTTTTATCTCCAATTCAAACTGAAATTCGATAGAATTATTTGGATACACTGGATCACTGTTACTGTTTGTATGGGACTTGGTGATTTCCACTGAACGATAAAGAAAAGAAGCCAATAACGGCCATATGTTTTGTCCAAACTATTTTTTTGTTTTTTGTATTTTATATCTTTAAAAGCATTTATCTCAATGCTCAATTTTTGGATTTTGTGACTTTTCACTTAACGACGACGATATATTCAATAACTCCATTCACCAAAGTCAGGTGACAAATTGTCGTCAAAACTGTTGATGGCGATATTAATTCGAGTGCAACACAATCGAACGAAATACGATAATTCTCGAGTGAACTCGAATATTGAATCTCTAGTTCTTGATATCGCCTCGCATTAGAACACGAAATAAAGACGCATCTCGCGATTTCTTGCATCGTTCACATCTCTAATTTCACTCGCAATATTAAAATGAGCAAAACAACATATAACATTCCGCTAAAATTGCATCAAAGCTATCTTTTTAAATGTCCTTTTTTAAGACATTAAAAAACATCTTACAAAAAATCTCATATTTTCACTTTTATGTGTGTGTCTGTGAAAATATTGCACGCGCTTAAGCGCTCTAAAGAAAGAAATATTTTTAAATAATTTTTCACTTCCACTTTTACGAACAATGGCATCGCTTTTTTTTTGTATTGTTTCGTTAAATAAAACAACGAATAAAAAGCAACTCACTTAAACAATTTGTTGCTGCAAACAAAGTGATCGTCGGTCGGCGCGACATAAGAAACAACAGAACTGTTGTCATTGTTCGGCTCAGTGCGCACTCACTGAACACTCGCGAGTCGCGAGTGAGTTGCTTTGGTGGGAACAATAAGTGCTGTCAATTATATGCAATGCAGATCGCGTGTGTCGCTGTTGTCAGCTGTTGCTGGCTGCGCCCACGCAATATATTGCTGCTGCTGTCAATTCCAATTGGAAATTGCTGTAATGCAAATGAGAAAAATAAAACAAAAGAATTTCAAAGTTTGTAATGTGCAGAGTTTTTGCAATTTTAGTGCGAAATTTAATACGAAATTTATTTATAAATGTTTGCATTTTTATTGCAATTTTCACAAAATATTGCGCATTTTATGCGATTATTTTTGATTGCGTTTTCTCTGCAGACGCGAATTAATTGCATTAAATATCACACAACATACAACCGTGGGTTGCAGACTTGCATTAGAAAAAAATCAGTGTTGCAAACGGAGGCGTATTTTTATGCGAGGTTATGTGGTAATAAATTAAATTAAATGCGTATTAAATTTGTGCAATAAAATATGTGCAATGCTGCTAAACAAGTAGGTGAACGGCAAGTAAAAACTAAAAATTGCAATTCTTAAAATAAATTAAATTTAAAGTAAAAATATATATAAAAAAATGTTAAGTAGAGAAATAAAAAATATATGTATAAAAAAAAATAAAATAAAAACCTCTAATAAAAATTGAAAACAAATTAGAAGAACTAAGGAAGGCACGTTATTTTAATTATATTTTAAGGTATTTTTGTTAGTTAAGTAATTAATGATTTTGAACTGCGCGAAACTACTGAAACTACTACAGTTTCTGCTTAAATTGGCCAATGCACATTTTCACCAAGACAATATGAAACGACACGCGTGATTTCTCTAAAACAAATACGAAAACGTAACCGAAGCGCATGAAATTATAATTTATGAAACAACTTTGTTGCACAACTGCTGAATTTTCTAGAACCGCAATCAACGTCATCATTGTGTGGCAGCCTTTAATCTTGAACGGTGAATTTGTGCCGTCCAGCAAAGTTCTCGAAACAAAGAATGTTATTCGTGCAGTTTTTTTTTACACATGCAGAAGAACGTGCTTTCGTCGAATGGTTTTGATTAGTGGATCAGTACTGATTTTTGTTTTTTTTTTTATTTATTTTGACATATTGCGGTTACATTCTAGGTCTGCACTTTGATTACAAACATGCAGTTGTAGTTTTCGAATTTTTATTAAACGTTGCATGTAACGATCGTGCAGACAGACCAAATGCAGCAAATCATGCTAAAAGGGGCCGTCTCTTGCACGGCACGGCTGTGCCTTTCAATCTGACTTAATATCGGTCTTTTTGTTATTGTTTTAGTTGCATTTTATGCCCCTCATTTGCGTTATATTTTTATTTGTTTTGGAAGAGTTTAATGCGGCGCTTTTAGAGAGATTTAAATTTTCAATAATTATAGAGAATTTTATAGTTTGTCTAATTTGCGTTGTGTGTTTATAGCTAAATGTTTTTAATACAATTATATGAAAATTACTAAAATAAAAAGGGGAACGTGCTTGTAGGTGGCCTTTAAATCACTGATAGATATTTCCGTTTTTGTAATTTGATTTTAATTTTTATTGTATGTATAATAATTTTGTTTATTTTATATTTTCAAAGAAACTCGATTTAGGTGAATTATGTAAATTATTCCACTGATTTCTGTTATAGATATCAAATATCAATTGATATCTGCTGTAAAAACAAACAATTAATGCCTTTACACGATTATTTTATCTTGTACCAATGAAAAGTTGTCGCAAAAAAACTAAAAGAATCGCCCTTTTGGCATGACAAGATTTAAAATTTTTCGAATAAAGGCACAAAAGTTTATTAATTTAAGATACAAAATTCAATAGTTTTAGAACTATAGACACATCACGCGTTTATTTTATTTTTATACCACTCTTATTCTGTCTATATTACTAGACTCTGTCTATAGTTCTAGTCTGTATTGTAGATTTCTAGCCTGTCTATGCAAAATGTTGTCTATTTTTGTAGTGTATAATGGGCTTTGACTGGACATGCAACAGGCCTGTCTGTCGTACAACACAACAATTTGTTGGCCCTCATCATAAACATAGTAGCTTCCTACTTATTTGCAATGATCTCATTGGGATCTCTAAAAAATACCAGCAGCAGACGAGTTTAATGAACCCCTCAACCTAACATGTGCAATGAATATTATGAATACTATGGTGATGATGACGTTACACTGGAATGCTCCGACTTATGATTCGTTTTTAGTTTAAAGGGGGAGATTGTGGAAAAGAAATAGTTTTGAATGAGGGTGCTCTTTGTAGAATTTACTTTTTTCTTTGTGAATAAAATTATAAATAAATATTTGTTAGCGATTATATTTTTACTTTCAAGTGTATCTATCAATGTTCTACTAATAATGTATTTTTTTATTTTTTTTTCAGGTATGTACTTCAATTTACAATAATGAAAATATAATATTAGTAAGTATTCATAATAGTACGGAATTAATCAAATTTTTGCATCTGTTAATAACTGTGATACATTTTTCGTCAATAATTCATCATAATGATGAAATTTATATTTAGGTGTGTGCTTCTTGTAATCTGAAGAATAAAAATTATTTTAATTGGCGACAATTACATTTTGAACTTAATCCGTATATACGAACCAAATTTACGCACCAAAAATTCATCATATTGATGACATTTATTATACCCTACACTAAGAGTGAAAGGGTATATTCAGTTTGGTACGCCGTTTGTAACACCCAGAAGGAAGCATCTCCGGTATGGAAAAGTATATATATTCTTGATCAGCATGACCTCCTGAGTCGATTTAGCGATGTCCGTCTGTCCGTCTGTCTGTCTGTCCGTCTGTCTGTCCGTCTGTCTGTCTGTCTGTCTGTTGAAATCCCTAAGACTTTTAAAATTGAAGAGCTAGATAAATGAAACTTATAACTTAGATTACTAATATACCTACGCTGTATGTGCGAAAAATCGGTCCATTGTGACCTATGATCCGACCACTTATGTTCAAATACCTCATATAAAATGTACATATAAAGATCAATTTTTATGTATACGTGCTTAGGTAAACTTTTTTGGTCAAATATATATTGATATCATGCTCAAATACATGATAATAATGTTTTCCGGCGAAAAGACTTGTGGTTCACAAAAAAAAAAATCGAAATTCGGTACACCTACCCATTTGTAAATATGGGTATCAAATGAATGGAAATTCTTCAGCGATTGAATGTTTGTAGTTATTTTCAGGATTCGTATACCCTGGTGACCTATATATCACTTTGAATGGTAACCACACATATGTGTAGGGTATTTATAGTCGGCTTAGACCGACTATAATTTTGATAATCCTAACTATCATAATTACACCTACTTTAAAATTTCCCATGTGATCTAACCTTCCCAACTGGTTTTTCTGTTTATTTCTTATATATGCCTATAATGCAGCGACATTATGAATTTGTTTATTAATCATTTATTTATTATTAATCACTGTTATAAACAATCGTACCTTAGTAAAACATTATTGTTATTAATGGACAAATTCATAATATTGATGAAATGTTCATTGCTTATATGATACATTCATTCGTCTTATGAATTTGTATTATAGTAATACACAAATTCATAAAACGGATGAATGTATCATTTAAACAAAGAAAAGTTCTTCAATATTATGAATTTGTCTATTCATAAAAATATTGTTTTACTAATGTACGAATGTTTCAATAACAATTTACAATATTGAAGAATTTAGTTTTCATTGCTTATATATTGAATTGATTTTTGATTATGATGAGTTTGTGCACTGAAATGATGAAAATAAAATTACATTAGTACTACGAACTGTCGTGTGTTGGTGAAATTATTTTTTATTAATGAACAAATTTGTAATATTATAAAAATGTTTATTATTTAAATAAAGTATTTATCAATATTATGAAACTATTCATAATTGTTATGATTTTTTGTATTTCTGTTGATTCATAAATATTATTATTTTTTTTTCATTAAAATGACAAAAAAGATTCCGTAAAATATGATGATCAATAAGATTGAAGAACTAGACATTGAATCATTCATCAGTATTACAAACTAACTAGTTAACTAGTATGTTAAATTTTTAACATTGAATAATTATCCTAATTTAATTTATTTTTCTCTGCGCGCTTCTAGAATTCTGATGAATAAATTCTTTTTTTATGACAAACATTAATCAAGTGAAATTCTTTACATTCCAACAATGACATTTTGAACTTAACCCATAACATTTAACAAAATTGAATGTTTTAATTTTTCATCAGTACATAGTGCGGTAAATAGCCTCCATTACACGCTTAATTGATTAATCATGGTTAATTGAAATTAAAAATGAATATTTACAACGGATGGTGGTGTCATCATCAGCAGCAGCGCAGCATCATAATTATTTAAGCTCACAACTCACAGCTCTGAGTTAACGAAGATAAATTGTGCTGATGTTAAATTTTGGGTTAATTTTATTTTTATTCATTTATTTTGTGAAGGAAAAAGTGCTATTTATGCAGTCGTCAGTAGCCCTTCATAAACTGCACTCACGAAGAACCGCACTGGTGGGTTGATGACACTTTTTGTGCGCCCAAGTGAAATAAAACAAACCGCAACAATGTTTTTGTCACTGTTGTGTGCTGTGCATTTGGCAGCACTGTTGGCTATTGTCAGAGTGCAGCAGCATTAGTGTTGAGGCCCGCCAGGAAATTTATGCATTGATGATACAACTAAATAATAACTTGTGTAAAAAAATAGTAGTCATTATTGCTTGCTTCGATATTTCTACACTGCAAAAATACTATACAACGTTATTTTTTTTTTATATTTTTGTACAATTAAAAGTAGTCAATATTATTTATTTAATAGTTAAATTCCATGGAATACTGTTGTTAAATACTAAATACGATTATAATATTTTTGTGTTAATATGATTTTTTTATAATACTATTAAATCAATAATGGCTGTTTTCCAATATGCACTCAAGAGTATCAGTTTCATATATTCTATGAGTAACTATCAGTTGAACTGGCATTTAGGTCCAGTTTTTCTTTTCAGTGCACGTTTAAATTTAGTTTAAACTTTTCCACATTTTTAAAACCTCTATAATTTCAAATCAAAACTGCCGAATGTTTTTAAATTTTACAGTTTTTATGGCATTTTAAATATTGGCGTTAAGTTGACTATAGACGAAATTACGTCTAGTTTAAACTGCGTTTAATTTGAAAATGTGAAAACGATATATATTTTTGAGTGTACTCTGTACTGTGCAGCCCACATCATTTCACTTTCTGTGGCCGCACAGAGATCAACAACTGAACTCTTACTGCAATTGAACTTTTATTATTTTTATTTTATTAGCTTTTTTCTATATATCAAACAAAGCGCCTTCGGTGCATGCGCAATTGTTTAAATTAAAAAATGGCTTTATTTAAGCGAGCTTAACTTTTAACCCGCTTTCGTATAACTCACGATTTTTAGCGGCCGGCAGAGCGTCGAACTCTACGTCAAAGAAGATGATGTCGACAGTAGTTGGTGCAATGATGTAGTACAACAGGAAATGTCGTGATCTGTTGTTGAAAAATATATTTTTTGCACAATTCCTATAAAATAAAAATAAAAACGTGCTGAGAAAATTTTAAGGCTTCTCTCTGTATATCGAACGAATGAAAATAACGAACGGTTGACTTGAAAATTATGATAGTCAATTGCTATATATAAACGATGTCGAAACGATATCGCGTACAGGCCGAAATTGTCGTTTTCGATAATAAAAACGAACATATCTAGAATGCTATCTTTCAGCCCTATTCTAGCGAGCAATGACAATTGTTATCAATAACAATTGTTACAAATGACATTTGGTTCAGACTTGTACGTAATAAACATAGGAAATGAAATTGACAGAATACGATTGACCGATTTCGATTTGTGACTATTGCCAGAATAGAGCTATTTGTTTTTGTCATTAAAGATATCGATAAAAATATTGTTATTTTCGATAAACATTTGTTTTGAAACATTTATTTTTCTAAAGCTCATACAATTGAATTTTCAAATATTTCATGTTTTATTTCGAAAATTATTATATCGAATTTAAAAGTGATCGAAATTGGTTTCTGTGTCTTATATTTATATTTAATGCTAATTAACTTTTTTTTTTATTTAACTAAATAGTCTTTTGTGTCGATAAAGAAAGTGTATATTACAAAATTGAAGCTGATTTGCAAAATATTACAATATTGTAAAATTAAAAAGTAATTTGAAAAATACCTTCTCATTTGTTTCGATATCACTAAAGAATCCGATAAAACTTTATTAAAAAATCGAATTTTTAAACAGCAAAAACATATTCGCAAAAATTAACTTTGAATTCAATTGGAAGTTGGGATATGTAAAAAGTTCTATCAAAACAGTCGACAGATACCGAACCGACCAATTATCGAATCTAGAATTGAAGAAGTTCTCAGAAATTCAATATCGAAATTCTTTAAATATTAAAAATCTATAAAATATCGAACTCGCAGCCACTTTGAGAATTGTACCTCAATGCTCCGTATATTGGGTTAGTTAGGAATGAAAAGGTTCTAAATGTTGTGCAAAAGCAAAGACAAAAATCTCAAACATTTCCAACAAAAAAACCCTTTCTAAAATTCAAATGATTTCAAAAATCACAAGTACAGTAACAACAAGTAGCGAAGAACAACATCATTATGTTGTCATCATTAACAACCGCCTGCTATACGTTGACGTCTCGAGCTGTCAATGTTTATTGTCAAATTATGTCTGCCATACACGACAATAAAACAGGCAGACAGACATGCAGCGCTGGAGACTGTGCGACAGACTCATCGCTAGACGGACGTCGGTGTCTTTGCACGTCGTCATCATCATATTTGTGGGGTTGGTTTTGCAATTTCGATTTCGTCCAGCAGTCACATTGATGCAGCCACGAAGATGAAATTCCTAGCTGTCAGATTGGGTTTTGTTATTTATGTTGTTGTTGCTTGTTAATCTGACTGACTGACTGTTAAGACTGACTTCGTGCGTCATTTGTTGCATGGCATTTGAAAGAATCGCTTGACGCCAATCGTTAGCGTCAACAACTAGAACAGCGCGTCGCTGTGACAGATGCAGACGCAGCGACACTTTTGACATTTATGATGTTGACGAATATGTTGTGACAGCAAGCGACAAGGTTTTTGAAAGCAATAATATTAGTTATTACTTCCAAAAAAAGCCACTTTTGACATTATGCAACAAATAGGTTTTCGATTATTAAAATTATCTCAATTTACTGCAATTTTCTGACATTGTCAAATGTCAGTCTAACATGTATCGCATGCAATTCTGACAGCTACATGTGTTATGCATGTTCAGTGATACACGTTATTAAGTCGGGTCAGTTTACATATTTAGCAGTTGGCAATAGCTATTTTGTGCTCTGCCAAAAGCCAAATTCAATTATTATAATTGCACTTAAATATGTAATTTATACCATCAAATTTTAATTGGCAAATGACAATGGACTCCGTGATATTTTGGGTGCAATGGGGAATACTTAGTAAATATATGAACATTTAGTAAAATTTTAATTATTTGGAAAATTTATAAAGAACTTCTTTAGGGACAGTTAAATTATTACTGAATATTTGATATTTAAAAAACATTGAAAATTTTAGACAAATTTGACGAATAATTAAATCTTGTTTCGCTAATTTAATTTTTAGTAAACATATTTATTCTTGGAAAAACGAAATTTGAGTAATTTGAATTTGCTGTTAAAAATATGTTTTTATAAAATATAATTTTAATAAACATTTTAAATTTTGAATAAAAAATTGTAATTTAAAAATAATTTGTAATTAAAAAAAATTAAATAAACCAATTAGACAAATTCAATTTTTTAGAGAACATGAATGAAAACAAATATTTTAATGACAACTTTATTTTGATTGAAAAGAATAATATTTAACAGTTTTTTATGAAAATTCAATTTTTTTAATGTAAAATTAAAATTTTTACTTATTAATTATAAAATCTTGTTAAAAAAATTATTTTTTTACATACAAATTGAGTTCTTTTTTTAGAAAAATATATTTTCAGTTACAATTTCAATTCGAGTAAAACTTCGACTTTTTGTAAAAATTAAAAAAATGAACAATTATTTTGTGAAATATTTGGTTTTAAGATTTTTTGTCAAAATTTTGGAATGTTTATGAACATTGTAAATTTAGAGTGGAAAATCAGGCTAAAACATTATTTTGAAATAGCTTAAAGTTCAATGCATTTAAATCTGCGTATTTTGAATTTTACTTATGTATTTGGATTTACATGGATTTTCATTTAAATTTCCACGTATTTATATTTCCACGTATCTAAATTTCCACGTATTTAGATGTCTACGTATTTAAATTTCTCCGTATTAAATTTTTCTTTAAAATATAACGATTTCTACATTATTAAATTTAGACATGTTTAAATCTTCATTTAAAATTACAATCACAATAGAACATTTTATTAGATTCGACTATATTTCGTTCATCAGCTAATGACGCGGAAAATACGTAAATGGAACTGTCGCCGTATTTCTGGACATTTCTATCGTGCTCTAACAGCTCAGACAATATCACAGACAGGTACTCGTTGTGTCAATGACTAATTATGCCAAATATCATAATACAAGTTTCACTTTTAAGCCCATGAATTTCCCTCAAAACCCATAAAATGCCAAAGTAATAAAAGTGCCAAGTCGCGAGGGTATTTTCCGCGTTCGCATGTCACGTAGGCCACATTAATTACTAACCTTTCTTGATATACGACACATTTCTAAGTATTACCTGTGTCTGGATTAAGGACGCGTCGAGAAATTCCAATAAAACCCACTTTGCTACGTGGTATACGGATTAAAATTGTCGCCTGTGCCAAGAGACAGGTAAAACGGTAGCGGTGTCACGGACGAAAGTCAAAAAGGGATTCGGGACCTGCTTGATAGGTACCTGTCAAAGTGAGTTTGCTATATAAGGTAAGCGACGTGCCTTCGAAAGTCATCAGTTCCAATTTGGAAAGCAAACGCAAAGGTTTCAAAAACAGCAGAGTTTTAAAATATTTCAATAATACTACAAAGTTTAATATTCACAACAGTCTATTCTGAAAATACTCCAGTTTAAAGAAAAAACATTTATTAATACTAGGACACAAAGCCTAACATCAAAAAGATTTTCTTAAAAACTACAAAAAGTGTTTTTCGAAAGTTTCAAAGCGGTTTAAGCATTCAAACTAGCTTTTATACATTTTTTCATCTAAAATTTACAAAGTTTCACATTTAAAAATGGCCACCAGCTACTGCATGCATCCCTACATGCAACCCATCATCGAGGAATCGTCCTCATTCGACGTGGAAACCGCGCACTTTACACCACGTGATCTCTCGCTCTTCATTGAGAGTTTAGAGACGATCTCACGGCTTCAGCGCGAAAAGCACGAACGTCGTCAACGACGCAAGGAACGCAAATTGGCCAAAATGGATCCGGGACTAGTGAGCTCCAACAACAAAGAGACCTCAAATACACCGCTCCGTTTTACACCACCCAACTCAGAGTGCTCCGTCTCATCGCCCTCTGGCGATGAGGCCGAAGATGAGCCGATCATTGCGCTCGAAGCTAAGCAACTCATTGGTGAGCTCGTCGCCACTCCCGAGAAATCATCGGGCAAAACATCGCCCACACAATCATCGTCGTCGGACTACGATGAGACCTATTTCAGTGCGCCGAACAGCCGACAGAATTCGCCGCGTAGCAGCATCATGTTACAGTACAACAACAGTAATTCGGACTCTGAAGAGTCGGGTGTCTTTCCCGCCGCCGCTGACGACAACATTGTGCCGTTGCGTCCACGCTCCAAGGTGCTGACACGTCCCACACATCGCACGACGCGCTCACGCATCATTGGGCTCGTGCTGAAGCGTGAGTATGCTGCCAATGATGCCGCGTCGTCGGGTGCGCATGCGTCGCCCTCTGCCGAATGTCAGGCCGAACAAAAACGTGCTGAGCGTCGTGACCGTCTCATCGATGATCTGCTGCAGCAAAGTATGGCAACGCTGAGCAAGTCGCACGGACGCCGTCCATTGGCCATTAGCACGGGTTCGCCGGAGGAGCGCTTCCTGGACAAGGCGCTGCGCTATCTGACTTTGTAAGACGTTAAAGAGGCTTTTAGGAGGATTTAAGACTTGAAATTTTTAAAATTTTAAATTAGCTTTAAATTTAGGTTAGCTTTTGAAGTGACATTGACATTTGTAAATAGGGCTTAGCTAGGTTATTCTTCACTTTTTAACACGATGTAATATATTGTAATAAATTTTATATGTAACAAATCTACTTTCTTAATAAATAAAAATTATAAAAACAAACATATTTTCTACGCTTTAATTTATATTTTGATTGCTTGAAATTCACGACGTTGGTAGGCATTTTGGACACTATATTAACCACAATCTGAAATTATTTTTTTTATAAATTAGTAAAAAACTTATATTTACTTACCACATATTAGCCACATTTATATCGACCTTAAGTTTATTTCACCCTGCTATTTACTAAAAAAACTGCTAAATGGAATTAAACTCGGAATTCACCTGCATAACACCTCGAAAACTACATTAACTCTTATCTGAATTTTTGACATTATCGAACATGAATTTTATTATCGGTCATGTACCAGCTTTCGATCGATTCCAATCGAATTTCATATAAAATCTTCAAACAAACGGTTTTGAATTTTATGACTAATATATTTTTGTTAAAATATAAGTTGTTTTATTCAAAAATAAAGTAAATTTAAATAATTTTATTTTAGAATTTAGATTTCTTAATTTATTATTTTTTCTCGCAAACATTTTCCATCTACACCACACCTCACACTGACAGCAGCAGCTGTTCACTCCTGTCATTTCGTTCTTTTTTGATTAATTAAATTCAACACAAATAAACAATTCTTCGCGTGCACAAATTGTGGCTTCAATGTGCGGCGCGCGCGGGTGCCACTCAATTTGACACCATAAAAAACACTCCTCAAAAATCACCACAATTATCACCTCCAACACCAGCCACTCTATTACGCCTCTGACGGCTCTCTGACGTTTCTCTGATGAGGCTTCTAATGCTGCGTGTGCCACGAAATATAGGTTCTCGGGTGCAGACAACACTTGAAAAACACTTAACATAAAATAAAACAAAGGAAGTTGAAATGAGGAGGAATTTTTATTAATCAATCAGTGATTTCAATTTAAAAAATTGTTTAACATCAATCATGCCTTAAAGTTGTTTATAGTTCATAGGCAGGGAAACGTTTAAAAATTCAATTTTTAGTTTTAAAATGAAAAATTAAAATTTTCACTAAAAGTTAAATTTTTCACTCAAAATCAACTTTTCACAAAAATTCAATTTTTCATTAAAAAACTTAAATTATCACTAAAAATTCAATTATAAACTAATTGAATTGTTACTGAAAAATGTAATTTTTACTGAAAATTTTAATTTTTACAGACAAAATTTAATCTTTCTGAAAAATTCAAGTTTTACTGATAATTTTATGTTTTACTGAAAAAAATAATTTTTACTGAAAAAATTAATTTTTACTGAAAAAAATAATTTTTACTGAAAAAATAAATTTTTACTGAAGACATTAATTTTTACTGAAAAAATTCATTTTACGGAAAAAATTCATTTTTACTGAAAAAATTAATTTTTACTGAAAAAATTAAATTTTACTGAAAAAAATAATTTTTACTGAAAACATTAATTTTTACTGAAAAATTTCATTTTTACTGAAAAAAATCATTTTTACTGAAAAAATTCATTTTTACTGAAAAAATTCATTTTTACTGATAAAATTTATTTTTACTGAAAAAAATAATTTTTACTGAAAATTAATTTTAACTGGAAATTTTAATTTTTTACTTGAAAATAAATTTTTTTACTGAAAAGTTGAATTTAATTTTTACTGAAAATTTTGATTTTTTTTTTTACTGAAAAATTTTATTTTTACTGAAATTTGGATTTTAACTGAAAAATGAAATTTATGCTAAAAATTTCAAATTTACTGAAAAATTAAATATTTTACTAAAAATTCAATGTTTTTACTGAAAAATTCTTTTTTTTTCTGAAAAATTAAAATTTACTTTTTATTAAAAAAATTAAATTTAAAGTGAAAAAATACATTTTTTGTGACAATTTGAACTTTTCAGTAAAAAAAAATGAATTTTAACTGACCAATTTAAGGTTTACATATTATAAATTTTTTTTATATTAAATTCTGACAGCACTGTGCCAAAGCTAATTTCTCTCCACAGTGCCAATAAAAGCTATTCGAATTACATGTTGCACAAATTCGTTCATAAAGCTTTTTGCCAAAGCTTTCGACATCCTTCAGCTGCTCCATTTTGTGCTGACATTTATTGGGTATTATGTGCGCCATATTTGGCAAAATACGGACATACGAACTGAAAGCTCTTCCGCATTTTTGTTGTTGCTCGTATAGCCAACAACGTCGTCATCGGCTGCTCTCCTGCGTTACCCATCATAATCACACAAGTCTCTCTCAGTTTTTCTTTAGATATCTACACACACAGCGTGTAGTAGTAGTCGTTGTCCTCGTCGTTGACTTTTCCGTGTAGAATTTAATTTAGTTTTTTATGTTGAGGGTCCTTCGAAGGAGTTCCATGTGAACTGTGGCAACGAACGCGTGCTTTAGGCTGCCGTGTGTGTTAAGAAAAGAAAAAATTAAAAATAAATAAAGAAAAAAGTAAAAAAAAAATAAAAATTGTGAATACTTTTTCTGTAAATGCAAAAATTCTACTATTTCTCGGGTATTAATTTGAAGTGGTTCGATTTGTTTCGAAGACTGCAATATGAACTATATAGAAAAATGTGTTTCCGTGTGTGTATAGTATAGATGTGTGTCAGTATGTGTGTGTGTGTATGTGTGACATTTTACGCTGTGTTTTAAGGTCATTTCGAAAGCATACTTTTAGGAGTTGAGCATAATAACTATGCGACTGTGAAAACGTGAACTCTCTGTGTTGGCAGCAGCTGCAAATTTAATTAAATTTATTTCAAAGACTGTCTAATGTTTTTTTTTTATAATAAAAAATGTAATTTGAAAAAAAATGAAGACAACTACTGTGCGTAATGAAGAAAAATGTATGTGCTAGATAGAGTGCCGTGCCTTGGGTGTGCCAAGCAGTGCTACGAAGTTCTTGGCCAAAAGCACGCGTTATTAATGGTGCTGGTGTTGGCCTCGAACACAATGCTAATTTGTTAATTGTGCTAATTTATATGGCGACATAATCTGCTGGATATTGTGACTGTTTATTTGAAAAAAAATATTGCTTTATTTAAAAAAAAAATAAATCACATTATTTAAAATTTAAAAGCACTAGAAAGTTGGAATTATTTAAAATTAAATAGAAACCAACAATTTATAGGTTTTGATAAAAAATATATATTTTTTTAATACTGCGTCTTATATATAAATTTAAATATGTGTCTACTTAAATTTTCTAAGTTAGCTTTATGATTATGATTAAATTTTAAATTAAAGCTATACAGAAAATATGAATTGTGTATCAATTTATATATTGTTCTACTTTAATTTGTTTTTTAATATACATTTTATTTATTATTATTATTTTTTAATAAAAATGCCATAATTTTACAGTGGTTGTATTCGGTGTAATATAGTACAATATAGTACAAAATCAATATTTAAAATAGAATCATATGACTATGTCTGTAATCCTTTTGAACACAATTAATCAACACACAAATTACGTTTAATCTAAAACAAAAATGGAAATAACATCCGAACCAAATCCGAACACACACGAGTGTCAACAGGTAAATAACAATTTAAACAAAAAGTTTATATGCAAACAGTTTTTTTTTAAATCCTCTAAAGAATAGAGCAAATAGAAATAATATCAAATCGATGCAAATTATGTAAAAAATTCCAAAAGTTATACGATTTTTAAAATTCTTTTGTTTATGAAAAGCTTATATTGAGATCTAAATTAAAAAGGCTTACTTGAGAAAATATATTGTTTATTTTCAAAGATATAGACTTGAACATGAATTTTTGTTTTCATTTTTGAAGACTTTACTTTACACTTTTATACATAGATTGTACATTTTATCATAAAATAAAAATATTTGTAAGAGACTTTTAAGGAACAATTAACACATAAATCATAAACTGTAGCTCGTTTCTGTAACATATTCGACAAATTGTCGATTTCTCTTACGTCACGTCGTTTCGTTCCATTATTGTCGAATGTGCGATATTTACTGTTTCTGTACGAAGTAATCGTTTAAAAACGGTCTGATTTGAAACTGGCACAAAAATCGAAAAGAAACTTGTGAAATTTGAACAATTGACATCTGTTTTTTCAGTTATTTACAAAATATTTAAAGCAAATTTTATAAAAATTATGTATAAAACAATACGCAATTGAATTCGTATTCAATATGATGCGTTTTAAGAGGCGTCGGTTAAGGGACTCGGACTCTTATTTCCGATTCGCGATTTATGAAGTTATTTCGCAATATTTGCAAATTACCTATTATAAAGGTCTCGTCATTTATGGAAACGAGTGTAAGTTGCACCTCCCATGGCATTCAATTCACTTGCAACTGTCTCTAGTATATTTGGACGTGAATTGTCCATTGCTCACACGTCTGTGTTTGCTGCATCAGCTTTTTAAGCCATATCCCTGCGCTTTAGTTTATGAAAATTCAAAAAATGATGTATTTTCCAACTAAATATCAATCATTTTTAAAGTCAAAACGATTCGATATATTTGTAGAAACAGTGATGTGAGTAAATTCCTACTAAAGTGAAATTGGAACATGTCAAAATGAAACGATTCAAACGTTCAATATTTTACAGAAACATAAAAATGAAAATGACGTCATTATGACGTAAACTCGACAATAGTAGTCGACAATAGTCGAAAACAAATACAGAAACGAGCTACTGAAAACCGTTTTTAAATATCTCAAGTGATTTAGTAATTATAAAATAGTAAATTCTATTTTTTTTCCATTTTTTTAGTTTTTTTTTTGGAAAATTTGATTTATACGCAAATCTCCGTAATATATTTTTTTCTTCATCGGCTGAGTGGTTCCGAAAATATTGAATTTCACCCGATTTAAGAGCGTTTGGGCACACTGTGTAGCGTTGAAACGATGGTTTCAAAGTAAAAAACATTGCTGAAGAAACCAAACCTTTGTCTTTTGAAATTAATATATTTTTTGTACTGTCTGTAAACACCCTAATTGTTCATATTTGACCAAATTGTGAGGAACCCAGAGTTGATAGGACTTTTGATTCGAGATCAGCGACCCCATGTTACCCTAAATCGTTATCAAATCAGAAGAGGGGATTTTTTGTTGCACTGTGTAATTCAAAATTGTGATTATTGAATAAACAGCATTTTGATTAATAAACTTCTTTGAGGTGAAACATTTTAAAATGTTTTATTTACTACATAGTTTCTTTTATTTTTAAAACATGAAAACATTTTCAAATGTTGAGTAATAAAAATCTATAACTTTTAATAAAACAAAATTGATAAATCTAAAATGAATTAATCTAAATTAAACAATATTAATTTTAAATTTATTGATTGTAAACCAATTAGTGAAATTGTTAAAATTTCGCTATGACGAAAATTTCATAAATTGCATTTCCTTTACTAAACTGTTTACTAATGTTATGCACTAAACAAATTTATATACAAAAAATGTCAAAAACTTGAAATAATTCTACCTACGAACTGGCGCTTAAGTATATTCAAGGTCCTGCAAATGGGGCGTATTGCAAAACCCTGAAACACTTGAAAATGCAATGAAATAAATACGCTACTTAAGTACTTAAATACATACTACAACAACAGCAAAAAAAAGGAAAATACCTACATATTTATACACTTAAGACTTAATCGCAACAAACAAACCAAATACACATAAAAAAAAGTACTACAAGTTGTCTAATAATAACACTTATTGATTTAATAATACACAAAAAGGAAAATATTTTGTATTATTTTAAATTTTATAGTATTCAATATTATTTAACTATTAAATAAACAATTTGTCAATTTTTAAAGTACACACAGAAAACTGATTTGTTGCGGCAACCAACTAAATGGCCGTACCGAATTATTCGATTGCGGAAACTTGCTGATTGTAGTCAGCAAGAATGAGATTGTGCTAACCTCCTAGTCAGCATGCATGATGTTGTGCCAACCTCCTATTCAGCAAGCATGAGGCTGTTTTAACCTCCAAGTCAGCAAGCATGCAAGCATGCCCCCAATTGAAATTTTATTTTAAGACATTTTTTTATAAATAAAACTTATTTATGTAAAGTTTTCCATAGGTATTTTTGATGCGTAAATATGGCACGCACACAATTTCAAAAAATGTATCTATTAATTCCTGTTCCCTGAGAAATAAAAACAGTATGAAGACACATTTAATATTTTATTTCATCATAATTAAACAAAATAAAAAACTATTTATAATGCCACATATTTTTATTATATTTTTATTATATTGCAATACAATTCAATACAAATGAATTCAGTCATTATTTTATTAATATTCATATATTTATTTCGCATTTTCGCTGCAACTTGTGAAAATTTTGACGTTTATTTATTTCTGCATGTATCCATAATTTTTGACAAGAAACTGGCAACCGAACTGTTGATAGACATGAGATTGCTGTTTGTCTTTTTTATTTGTTGATACAATAACGTACTCAGTTGCGCCGTAACAAATGCACAAACGTCAAATTTTGGCAGAATGAAAAATGCAATCATGAGGTTACGACAACCGAACGTGCAGTTGCGCGGACTAACATTTCGGTTAGATGGTACGTTTATTTTAATGACATGAGGTTACAACAAATATATTTCGGTTGCAACACTGAAACGTTGGTTCAATTAACCTCATGCGAAAAGAAGATTTTTCTGCGTGTAAAAACTATTAAAAGAATATCAAATTTGATATTTTTCAGAGTGCAGCTGTGTGCATGTATTTTCACATAAACTAATACCCAACTAATACAATAAAATACAACACAAAGGAAAAAAATAATAAAAGACTACTGTACGATAAAATAACTAAAATTAAGGTCACCCTAGACAGCGCTGATATTATTGAATTGCGGCAACGTGTTTTTTTTTGTCTGACATCAACTTTGACATTTACATTCAAACAGTTTGACACAATGAAATGGGAAAAGTGTTTCTGACAGCTCACCATAAACAAAAATTGGAGCAACTAATTTAAGAAATATTCTCTACTGCTTGTTAAAAAAAGGCTCCTTGTGAACTAAGTAAGCTAAAAATCAACATAATTTTCTTTATGTTTGGTATTTATTTTGCCTATTGTGTTATATTAAAAAAACTATGATTTGAAAACATTCTGCAGCTCATTTACATAAATCAGCATGTTTTGTCGTTCTAATAAAATTTCTATACTATATGCTGCCAATTAAACTTTTTCAAATGTAGCAATAAAACTTTTTTAATTTAATACATTTTTTATTAATTAATTTAACATTAATTTAACTAACCGAAAAAATTTTAAATGATTTGATAACGACTTTTTTAACGTATATAAAAACCTTTATTTTAAAGGTCTTTGGTTAATGATAGTTAGTAGAGAGAAATTTCTTGGAGAAACATAAAAATGTTTTGTTGGAAAATGGTGATTTCGACCAGTGCGTTGTTTTTGTGGTACAACTTTTTTTACGATTTTTTTTGAAAATGGTGATTTCAAACATTACCTTATTTTTATTGATCAAAAAATGTTTATCAACATTATTCTTCGAACTTTTTCGAACTTTTTGTTTTTATTATTATTTTTATCGCCCAAAAAATGTTTAACAAATATTTTTTTTCGAACATTGTTTTTTGTCGAATAAATTTTGTTGATGTCGTTTTCGAATATTGCGTTGTTTTTATAACTCAACATTATTTTTTTCACAAATTATTTTGTTTCGAAAATTTTTGATCATTCTTTGTTCTAAACGAATTAAATTTTTTGAATATTGTTGTTTTTGTCGAATATTTTTTTCGTTTAAAAATGGTGATTCGATCATTGCATTGTTTTAGTCGTTCAAAACAATTTTTTTAACCACATTATTCTTTGAATTTTTTTCGAACTTTGAGTATTTTTTATTATTTTGAACGGTTATTTCGAACATTACGTTATTTTTATTGACCAGAAAATTTTAAACGATTTTTTTTCAAAATTTTCGAACTTTGTTGTTTTTGTCGAATACATTTTTTGATGGAACATTGTTTTCGAACATTGCGTTGTTTTTATCACTCAACTTTTTTTTAACAAACTATTTTTATCGAAATTTTTTGACCATGTTGTTTTTGTTGACCAAACATTTTTTTTTTGTTCGATAAAAAATGTTTAATATTGGCTTTAAGGGTTTTATTTACATATATAGCAATATTTTTAATCAAAAATTAATATCAGTCTGTGGTTTTTATTTTCATTAATTTTTGGATTATCACTGACATATTTAATAAATATTATTTAGTGAGAGTTATGCAGGAACCTCAGAAAACTTTACAAAAGAAAAAACAATTTTGAGAATATTTGTGTACTTATAAAATATTTTCTTTTTCGTTAAATTTTTTTCGATAGGGTATATTCGTTTTTTAGCTGTCACTTTATCAGTTGACTTCATGCCAGGCTAAATAGTTTTTTTTTTAGAAGTGGTCTCAAGCAACAAGTGCCAGCAAAGCTTCTATTTGATATTCCAATATACACATTTAATACAAATAAAACACCCTTTAAAAATGTGGGTTTCTTTTTGTCACAAAGGCAATGAATATAATTTCATTCGAAAAATACATGCTCCATATATCATTTCAAGCACATCTCGATTTCTATGGTTTCTCATTCTCCCGCCGACGCAAATGTCAACATTACCGTTGACGTTGCCCTGCGAAACCGAATGAAAGGAGGAATCTGTGTGTGTCCTTAAACAACGGTTAATTGTGATGTTACATGGCGTGTACATGGCGTGTAGCTGTACACTAAAAAAAATACTATAAAATGTTAAACAAGAGGTTTTCTTCTTATTATGTTTTGCCTTTTAATTTAGTAAAAAAAGCATTATTTTATTTAAAATTATATTTACGTGTATTTGATAAATTTTATCTTGAAGATGTTGCAAATAAACCAACGAAATGTCGAAAAACAAATCAAAAAATTGGCCAATATCTTATATAATACAATTAAAAATAATAAATATTTTAATCAGAAAATAGTATTGAATACTACAAAATTGTAATAAAAAATACCTAATACTATTAAATATTCTTGACGAAACTTTATTTTATTTTTGTATACATTACTATGAAGTTTAAGTTTTTCAATATTATTTTCAAATTAAACTTAGTTTAAACTAGTTGATATTACTTATCTAATCAACATATTATAATGATTTAAAATGGTATAGTAACTGAATACTAATTGTCTTTCTGTCTGTAAAATTTAACGTCATTCGTCTGGTCGAAACTATAGACAATCTAAAAATGTGTAAAACTTTAAACTAAGTTTAAACTTAAACTGAGATACTAAACGTAAATCATTATGTTTTCTCTCGACCAACATTTATGTTTTTTCTGCGTGTAGCTGCTTTAGTAGAGGGCGTTTCAGAGTACGTGGAAGTATTGAAATATTTTTTAATTGTGCTCTGGGACAGTGAAGTTTACCGAACATGGTTGTTTTTTCTGGTTATATTGTTATGGTTTTAAACTGATAGAAGTTTGGTTAATGCGTCGTGTGACACAGAAGCCGTGGCTTCGTTAAGGCTTGTTATGTTAGTGTTTATGTTAAATTAAAATATACAATGATTTGTGGTACTTTGAAAGACCTATTTGGAATTCGAAACGAATTTTACAGAAGTTAACATTAATTCCGAACAGATGTTACAAAACCAGAATACATTTATGCTAACAGGAAAAGGTTTTTCCTCTTTACTAATTACCACTCATTAGTCGTTTTAAAACTAAAGCGTGTCTAATAAAATATATTTCATTTTCTGCGTATACTAATAAAAATCCTTTAAATGCAGCTGCCAAAATTTGAATATCCGATCATTGCATCGCTGTTGCAATGTACTACCTGACTTAATTAAAGATCCTATTAAATTCTCATTACCTGTTAATTACCGACGTTTCTTTGTAAGGACCTTTAATCCGCCTACCTATCAATTGCCTACCCTTTTGTCTGCAAAAATAATTGACCTGCTTGTACCAGGAGACAACCTCATTTTGATATATAAACTCCCGACGATCAGTGAAAGATATTAGTTTCAAACTAAAGCGTCTAACGTAAACATCACATAGTGAAAACAATTCAATTCTAATAATTTGATAAATATCAACCAAAATAATGGCTTTTAATACTACAACAATTGCCGGCGAGCAGAACTCATCGAAAAGTAAGCTCATCGTGAATACTTCTTCCTTCAAAGGTGAAGACTTCAATGAATTCATGAACATCTCTGAGGAAATTCAACAACGTTACTCGAAACGTTATCGTCAACGTTCCTCCACCCTGAAGGCCACTCTATTACGTAAGGAGGTATTTGATGCTTCTGCATTTGATGAGGATGAATTCCTTAAGGCTTTGGAACATCAGAATTCTTATGTTGCACCTGCCAACAAGGAGGATCTCTCACAGAGCATCGAAAATTTAATGAAATACTTTGACGAAGATGTTGCCGTAGAGTCTGGAAAATCTAGCGCTACGAATACACCTATCAAGAAATCCAAGGTAGCTGCTGTTGTGGCCAATTTCAAGTCCAGAGCTGGCAGTTTGACGCCTTCGCCAATGAGTCGTCGCAAGCGGATGCAACAGGCAGACGCACGTCCCAACATACAAGAGCTGCGCAAAAAGTACGAAGCTGCTGAAGAGGATTTGGGCAAATCCCCAAAGAAATCCAAATCTCCAAAATTTTTGCGCAAGTCCAAAGTCAAGCAGATGGCACAGTTGTTCAATGCCAAAATCACACAGATCATGCGTCGTGATTCGGATGCCCAAAATTATGCGCCTTTGCAAAATGAGAAGTCACTGGAGGCAAAACCAACAGCAAAGTCGGTCACCAAGCCACGCACAAAACTACCCAGTTATCGGCCACAATATCCAAGCCCTGTGCCAAGTCCACGTCCAAAACGCAAGCAACTACAGAAAGCAGGCAGTTCCAACTGTCTGGTAGCCGAAGATGTCTTCCGACAATTGTCTGTCAAGGATAAGGCTTTGCTTTTCAATAAATTCGTTGATGACATGTCGAAGACAAATCCACAATTCAGCAAACAAGCCGAACTTATGCAGGCCAATGATAAGAAAGAAATCGCCTGCGGTGAGGTTGTCAACGAAAAACAGGAGACGGTGCAGAATTTAAAAAGGGAATTGGAGGCCAAGTTTATATTTTCAACACAAGACACTTCGATCAATGTAACAAATGTAAAATCAGCGCAACAACCAAAAGCAAAGGAAGCCGAGGATATTTTGTCTCTTAAGAAGGTGGTAACTGACGAACAAGAGTCTTTCGAAGACTCAATGCACGTTAGCACTCTGACGGTTGTATTGAAACCCAGTCCAGATGCCAAGAAACGTTCGCCGCGTTCGAGATCTGTCCCACGTAACAAACGCGATGTTCGTTTTTTTGATGAATTGACCACCATTGAACCTTCTCACAAACGCAATATTGCTGATCTGCGCTCTTCCTTGCCCACTGAAGCCTACGCACCACCGAAGAAAATACGTCGCACTCGCGCTGAACGCTTGACACCGAAAATGTTTTTTCAGAATCAACATTTGGAACGACTTTTCTATAGTTGGCTTAAGGAAAAGAACGGTGTAGTATTTGATATAACCTCAGTAGGTGGCAACGTTAAAGAAGCCATTGAATTTGTACCGGAACAAGATACTCCAAACAGCTTAGAGAACGCGAATCAAAAGTGTTCGGTTGACAAGCTTTTGGAAGAAGCAAGTGCTAAATTGGAGAAGGTCGAGGCAGCAGCAAACAAGGAGCAGAACAATGACGCTGCTGAGAAAGAAGAGAAGGATATCGATACGAAAGATGTCAGCGATGACGAAGCTTCAATTCAGCAGAGTATGCTAGAAATTGCAACACCTCTCGAGATTAAAATGCCTGCTAATATTGTTGAAATTAAACAAAATATAGCTGTTTCGAGCCCCATTCCCACACCCAGAAAGCTTAAGAAACAAGCACCTGCTATACCCAATTACGTTGAAACAATTGAAGAATCGAGTTCTTCAACAAAACCGTCGGATGTTGAAGAAAGCGAGTCTGGTTTATCATGTACGCCGAAGGTAAGTCACCAAATCATGAACTCCCATATAGCAAATTCTTATACCATTATTCACCATCAACAGATAACCAGTGATGATTCACATGCTGAAAATGCCGACAAGAAAACTGAGAATAAACTGCAAGAGGTTCAATTTGTCAAACCCGAGAAACCACCACGCAAGAAGAAGATGCGTCGTACACTCACCTGGAAGAAGGAGAACTCGATTGTCGAGTGTAAACCTGTGTTCACTACAGATTCAGACTCCGACTATAAGCCATATGCCGAAGTGTCCAAGAAAACATCACCATCTGCACAATTGAAACCTAAGAAATCACTCAATCATGCCAAGAAATTAATCTTTAAAAATAATCCGCTATCGCTCTCACAGCAAGAAAATGATCCTAGTTTTGTCGAGCTGGACAGATCACTTATGCGCGTTATGAACTCACCGCGTAAGATTAAATCTGCCTATACACTGACCATTATGTCTTCACCATCACCACATACTGAGAGTGATTATTGCGATTCGGATATGCCACGTACTCCTTGTCGTGAGACATCGCGCTCTTGGCCATCCGTGGTCGAAGCGGTAGAGGAAGAGGTTCCACAATTGGACAATAAGGCAATCTCAACGGAAATGACTCAACTCACAACTAGGCTAAACGGCAATAGTTCTCGCCTACTCATGGATAGTTTTGATGATCAAGGTTTCGAAACAGGATCCAATGATATGGAAAGTCCAATGCGTTTGCCTAAACGTACTTCACCGATAAAACTCAACAAGTCTATTTCACCACTGTTCATTAAGCTAACCACAGAGCTTGAGAAATCGCATAGGCGTCGTCTTTCAAACGTTATGCCTGCTGTTCAAAATAGTGGAAGTCCTTGCGGGTTTTCAACGCCCGTTAAGGGTCATGCACCAAAGGAATCATTTACAGGCGCTGTCGCCGGTACCAGTAACGGGAATCAACAACTTTTCAGTCCAATTGCTAATGCATCCTTGAAATCACGTCGTCGTTCAATCTATGAATCAGACCCCAGACGCAACTCACTTGTCATGCAAGTCATACGTGAAGATCATCCTTTGGACAATGAGCAATCATTGTCTCCAACAAGCCTGGCTGGCACTGACAATGCTTTCTTTCCTAATGCCTCTTCAGTCGATGTTAGCGCTGCCAATATTGATGAAGTCTGCACTGAGAAAACTTCTTCGTTCTGGATAACTGCTGGTGATTTCTGCGTTGCCGTCGATGTCTTCCATAATACAGCCGATCGTTTGCGTCTACTCTATGATATATTTAGCCAGAAGAGTTGTGAAACACGTGATCTGCACTTTGGCATCGATGATCATAAATTCTCTGTACATGATCCGACTGACAAGGAGGACATTTCCAAACGTCTACCCAGAATCAAGGGTTGCTCACATTACTGGTTCTCAACTGGTGATCTAGCGGTGCCATTCAGTGGAAAATTCATGTCCGGTGACAAAATAAAGCGTCTCTTCAATTTCATTAGTGAGTCGGTCGCCGAATCTGGTGTGCTACGTTTTGGAGTTGATGGTTTTGAATTCTCCAGTGTACCCGAATTCTGGCATAGCAGTCCCAAATTCTCCATTGAGAGCAGTTACAGTATGTTAGTTGGTCTGCAAGGATCTAGCAATGGCTTGGAGGGTCGTAGCAAGTATGCGTGGCCCAACTCAATGACCGCGACTCCAACTGCGAATGCGGTCAAAACTAGCGATTTGGATCATTCCGAGTTTGAATCTGAGGAATTTGAAAACAGCGATATGCGCCTCTCCTTCTCGCCGTTCGGTAGCAATCACTTTGATTTGGCATCGCTTGGCAGTGAGGACTTGACCATGCCACGTAACAGTGATGCCATGATGAGTCCGGAAATGTTCAGCCTAGAGTATGAAAATGAGCCATTGGATCAACTATTTGCGGATATTAAACATACAGATGAAAATAAAGATGATAATGATGAGAACAACCAAGAATCAAATGGCAAACGACTTACAGTACCCGAGATGCTCAAAACTCTCCAAAGTCAGCAAACAATTTTGAAATCTGTGGAAGAACGCATGCGCTCCTACGGAGATAGCACGAACGCAGCATGCAACGTTTTGGAGCAATTCAAGGGCTCACCCGAGTATGTGCGCAAATTGCAGGGTATAATCGGGGCCATCGATGACATTGGCCGAGAGAGTGGCTTCAAGACTTGCACCCTACAACAACTCGAGAGTTTTATGTTCTTCCTGAGTCGTTATGCTGATATCTGCTTGGCAAACTGTAGCGATCATATGGACCGAATTCTGGATGCTCTTATGGATCAACGTGCGGTACAAGTTTAACTTGTATTCGGTAGATTGTGATTTCAGCTTTATTTTAGAAAATGTAACCTTTAAGTTCTTCCATTCCATGTAAAAGTATAAAAATTAGTATTAAGATTTGACAGAGAAAATGTTTTATTAAAACATTTATTTATTTAGTAATTAGAAGACATTAAATGTTACTTTTTAAATTAAGATGAAATAAAAATGCTTTTAAAGACAAAATTGTATGTTTTATTTATTTAATGTATATAGGAATTAATTATATAAACCTATTATAATATTTTAAACCAATTCGAAAAATACGAGTTTATAATATTTCTACTAATTTATTATGCTTAATATTTTGAATTTTTGAAAATTTACATTTTTTTTTAAATTTGTATGCACAATTACGACATTTACGATTTTTTTTGAATAAATCAGGATCGAAATTGATGAGATTTACTAACCGATAAAAAGCACAAAAATGGTGCACATTGGGGAATTAAGAAAAAAAATCAAAAATTTGTATTTTTTAGCCCAAAAATGAGTCCTCTTTGTTTCATATCTCAGGTCCTGTTAAAGGAAAGTCAAATAATCAATTTTTGGTATCCAGTCATTTGAGGGTTAATAATGCTATGCCCTAACGAATGTTTGAAATTAATATGTGGACATTTTCATATGCTAATTTTAAACGTTTTCGTAAGGAGTTTCGATTTAAAATAAAAAAAAAAAACTTTAAAATAATTTTAATTTTTTATAAATATAATAAATAAATTTAAAATATAAAAAATAATCTTTTTTCCAATTTTTTTTTGGGGTAAAAGATGTAATATATATTTTTTAGAATATAATTCAAAATATATGTAAGTATATTGAAAAATATTTTTAAGTGTATTATATTGAAATAGAATTGAATTCAGTTGAATTTTAGAATTCAAATTCCATATGAAATTGAGATTTGCTATATCAAATTGTATAATTTTATCTTATATAAATTCTTGAAAATTTCTACTAATTTTGAAAATTTAGAAAAAGTAGAAAATTTTAAAAGAAATTAAATATAAAATTAAAATATCAATTTTAGGGTGTGTGCGAATTCGACTAAATTGCTGACTAAACTAAATTTTGTCGGTAATGCAGTGTTGACTTTTCAATTTAGCAAATTTTCGAGCTGACTAAATTGAATGACAGCAAATAGCCATATGATAATCGATTTATTAGGGACTTTGACAATTACGGGTTACCGAATGGAGATCAAAAGTCGTTCAATTTGGTTTAGTCAACAATTTAGTCCAATTCGCACATATGCTTAATTACAATTTGAAAGGGAAAATCCCAATATTATTTGAAAATTTTCCAATATCTAATAAAAAAAATACTTATTTAAAATTTTTCGAATTTAAAATTAAAATTATATCGTCGTTGTAGAACGAAAATACTTTTTTAAAATACAAAATGTTCATTTACAAAAATCTTTACAAATCTGTCAATTTTTAATCGATGATCTCAATTTTTTTACCACATGATAAGAAAATGTAAATCTATTAGTTGATTTTTCAACTTTAAAAATGCATCAATTACTTTTAATAATATTAATTAACAAACTTGAAAATTAAGTTTTTTATAAAAATGTATTTGGTGACTTTTCGTTCTACAACCACGATATGTCGATTTCCATGGCAAGTTTTTAGTTGTTGCCCCAAAAACTCAGTACTTGCACTAGGCATGGAAATCATTTTATATTTTCTAACATTGACTTTTAATTCTGTCATTTTTTGTTTATTATGTTTCTTTTAATAGTATTTTAATTTATGTTTTAATAATCTATAATTATTTTGCCAAATAAAATATTTAATCCCTAAATAAAGGGAGAGTTTATAATCATTAGTGAGTGCGTGATAACTCGTTGAAATTTAATTCTAAAAATTGACTTTGTGTTCGTGAAAAACTGATTTCAAAACGAGTGCGCAACAACTCAGAGCAACAACTATTCTAGCAGTTGTTGCTCTCAGTGCAACAACTGCTAGAATAGGGCAACACCTGAAGTGCCATGGAAATAGACATAAGTTTCACATATGATTAAGAAAATATAAAATTTAAAAATATTCAAATTTATATATTTAGAAATATCCGAAACGAGAAAAATACTGAAATCTAAATCGTTATTTGTTTGAGTTGTAATCATCCCAGTCTCCCATTCGATACGTTATCTCTTCGAGACTGTTTCGAGAAGTCGAGGAATTCAGTCGATTACGATTTTGTATCTATGTTATACTACAATGATGTAAGCAGATATCGTAACGAGATAATGAAGTTTTTTCGAAACGATAAAAAAACGTTTCTGGATCGATATCGCATCGAATATCGTGATTAATTCGAAAAACTTTGCGATATCGATGTGATAAATATGTAAATATCGTAAATTTTCCTTTAATTTTATTGTACGAACCATTTTAAAAATTAGTAGTGATAAAGCAACGAAATTAAACTTTCTTTTATCGCTGATAGTTCGAAAAAACTTCGATGAGCGAAGAGCTCCGAGATATGGTAGACTGAGATTGATTTTAAGGTAAAAACTTACTTAGGGCCAGTTTTTCAGTGCTTGTTTAAACGTAGTTTAAACTCCGTTTAATTAATCTTCTCTTTAAATTAAACGTCGTTTAATTTTGTTAGTAGTTTTTCAGTCATAGTTTAAAATGAACATAGACCAAGACAATACATATGGCCCCACAGGCAAATGACAAATTATTCAAAATTAAATAAATAAAAAAATTGTTTCAGAAAAATAAAATTAATGTATTTTTAAATTTAAACAAGAGATCGAGCAACTAAAGTGCACGTGAGACTTGTGCAAAAATTAATAATAATTTGTGAAACAACGCAGCGACAGAAAATAGTGAAAAGTGTTGTGAAAAAAATTCATGTCAAAAACTTTGAAAGTTTAAACGTAGTTTAAACCATCAGCATCTGTCGTTTAAACTAAGTTAAACCGACGGTTGAAGTTCACTGAAAAAATCGATTTTGATTTTAAACGAAGTTTAAACCACAAACAAAGTTCAACTAGCACTGAAAAACTGTCCCTTAGTATGCCAATAGCGTCACGAACCAATGCGAGATGAAGGTGAATTCAAATAATATCGAACACGTAGCGATATCGAGCGTCAGTTTTTGGAGTTTTCTCAATACAAGAAATTTTTCGAAATCAGAATGATATCGAAAAAAATAGAAGTTCGAGATTTGTTCGAAAAATATTGTGATATCGATTTATATCTACGAAAAATTTTTAAATT
Source organism: Dryomyza anilis (assembly GCA_951804985.1). Classification (NCBI taxonomy): domain Eukaryota; kingdom Metazoa; phylum Arthropoda; class Insecta; order Diptera; family Dryomyzidae; genus Dryomyza; species Dryomyza anilis. Next base: position 114,665,740 of record OX638131.1, on the reverse strand, counting down.
TAGAATCGATAAAGCAACTTTTTATCGAAGTTATTCGTGAAAGCTTCGAGACATCAAAGGTGTCCGAGACATAGCAGACTGGGTAGACTACCCCGAAAAAAATTCCCTCAAATCCCATTTAAATTGGTCAATAGGACAATTATTGATTTAATAGTATACAAAAAATAAACTGAATGGCAAAGTCATGGTATTTATTTATTTATTTATTTATTTATTTATTTATTTATTTATTTTTATTAATTTCAATCCAAAGCCATTAAGGCCAAATGATTACAGATTTTATCATATAAACGCAACAGACATATAATACTTAATATAAAATTCATATCTTAAAGTATACTTAAATTTTCTAGTATTTAATGGTATTTTCCGATTAAAATAATAATTTATCCTATTGACTATTTTTAATAGTAAAAAACTATTATTTATATAGTATTTTTTCTAGGTATATGTATTCCTAATTTGTGGTTTAAATGTTGAAGGGTGAAACATATTTGAAACCAGTAATATTTGTGACAGAAAATTTTCTCACATCTCTTTTCGCTATTTTCTGTCGCTGCATTGTATAATTTTTTAATTTTTGCACTTTATAAATAAAATACAATCCTCAAGTCCACTATAGTTGCTCATTTTTTTCATTATTTTTTTCTGAAACAATTTTTAATTTCTTTAAATTCGTCAAATTCGATTGAATTTTTACCATATTTAAACAATATCCGAAAAACTGCGAAAAAATATTAAACGTCGTTTAATTGACTCAAAGTTTAAACTATATTATTTAAAAAATAATATTGAATAATTTGGAATTATTAAATACTTAATACTTTAATTCGTATTAGGACTTTTTATTTTTAAAGTTTCCATTTTAATATAAACTTTAATAAGTTAAATATTGCATTATTTTTAAATAAATTCCCATTGTCAATCAGCCTTAAATAAGAACCTTGATACTGTTTTGAAAATTCAAAAAGGAGTGGAGACCGGGGCTAAATTTGGGACACTGGGCCAAAATTTAGATACGAAAACCAATTTGTGCATTATGTGTTTTTACACCAAAAGTAAAATATTGGTAATAATGTATTTGCCGTTAAAGTTTGGATTATTTAATATTTTGAACAAATCGCAGTTTCTCGAGTAGCCGGCCAAAAGTTGTTTTTTTTTCAACATTTTGATTCAAAACATAAAAAACGACAATTTGTACAGTAAAAATCAGAGAAAATAATTGTACAAAAATCAAATTCCTAATAAAATGTTTCGTAATGAAATACTATATGGACAGAATACTAAATAATATTTGTTAACGGATTTTTTTAATATTAAGAGATATATAACATAATAATTTATTTATTTCTGTGGTCGCAAGAATTTTTCAAATTTAACAATACAAAATGTTTGATTTTTGGTATATCGAATAGGTTGAAAAATATAGCGACCATGCCACTGTAATTTAATGATCAGTTTTATAAAGGACATCTCCTTTATTAGTGCCAACACTGCACTCTTAAGTTTGGCATTATTTGATGATCAAAATTTTAAATTTGTGGTATGTAATAAGTCAAATTCAGACTTTTGACCGGATAAAACTTAATTTTGGATCACTCATAAGCAGTTCACTTAGCATTCTACAAATTATTCTTTAGCTCTTCTCCTGACAAACCAACAAACTGCTTTACAAACAGCCAAGATCTATATGCATTACTACAATTTATTATTAGAAAATATAACATCCATTCTCCCTATGGCATCTGGACTCCCAATGATTCAAAAGTTTTACAGTGTTCGGTAAAATTTTACTTTTTATCTTGAAATGCTATATTGCAAATGAAACCATTTTGACGCAACAATTAAATTTTTAATAGAATTATTTAAATATTTGTTTTAATTCAACAGTGATTGTTTTGAGATAGGAAGAAATATTTAATGGAAGAATACCATCTCGCTGAAACAATTTTTTGTCGTGAAAAAAAAAAATAATTTAACTACTAAAAGTATTTTTTAACTTTTTCTCAGTGGACAATCCTATTAATAAATTAAAATCCTTGTTTTCGCGAAAACTACTTTTAAACGTTTATTGATTATTAACGACATACATAATTCCAAATAAAAATCTCTAAACTGCATATTATATGAGTTATTCCGTGTATTAACCTATGCTAATATCAAATTTATTTATACTACCTAAATTTGCGAGACGCAGCTGCAACATACTGGTTTTACCGAAGTATGATCAGATTTGATTTGGGATCTGATTCTACCTGTTATTAGACATTTTATTAGCACAATCCACGGTTGGCGAAAGCATATTAGGTAAAAACAGTTAGACCTGCTATTAACTATTCCCTGAAAGGATTACTGGCTGCTGCGCGAATTACCTAATTCCAGCAGCTACCTAATTGTCACAATAATCCCTTGATATTATTGACCTGCTTCGGGCACTGGCCGAGGTATATAAACTCTTGGTGCTCGCAGAAATATCATTATTTTCAAACTACAACGTCTAACGTTAACATCACCAAGTGATATACATTTGCAAACATTTAAAAAGTTTTAATTTAATTAAATCTCTAAAATGGCTTTATTCTTATCAACCAAAACTATCGGCGATCATTCGCAAACCGAACTTATTAAAACTCCAGTGAAGTTATCTAAAGTAGCTTCAGTCGTCGCCAACATCAAGTCGAAAGCTGCAAGTCTGACACCGTCGCCAATGACACGTCGTAAGGCTCTGCAAAAGCATGAGGAACGTCCAAACATTCAGGAGCTGCGCAAGAAATATGAGACTGCCGAACACGAACTAGGAAAATCGCCACAGACACAACAATCACCAAAGTTTCTGAAAAAATCAAAGGTTAAGCAAATAGCGCAATTGTTTAACGATAAAATTACACAGATCGTGTCTCGTGACTCGGAATCGCTAAAATATGTGGTGCTTAAAAACGAGCAGTCACCTGAGTCAAAACCTGCACCCAAGCCTGCTGTCAAACCCCGCACAAAGTTACCTATCTTTCGACCACAGCTTCCAAGCCCTGTGCCAAGTCCACGTCCAAAACGCAAGCAACTGGCGAAAGCAGGCAGTTCCAACTGCCTGGTAGCCGAAGATGTTTTTCGTCAGTTAACTGTCAAGGACAAGGCTTTACTCTACAATAAATTCGTCGAGGACATGTCCAAGAGGAATCCACAATTCGGCAAACATGCTGAACTTCTACAGGCTAATGCCAAGAAAGAATTCGCTCGTGGTGAGGTAGTTAATGAAAAGCAGGAGTCTGTCCGACATTTGACTTCGGAACTGGAAGCTAAGTTTATATTCCCGAAGCTTACCATTTCTCCATTGGCTTTGCAACATCTCGACTCGGCAAAGAACACCAAGCGTCCGCAGAAGGCAAAAGAAGCTGAAGATATTCCGTCGGCTTTGGTTGCAGCAGAGGAATTAATTCAAGTTAGCTCGCTTACGGTTATGCTTAAACCAATTCCAGGTGCCAAAAAGCGTTCACCCCGCTCCAAATCTGTTCCTCGCAATAATCGATTAAACTTAAGCGTCATTGAACCATCTCAGAAAAGAAATAACACTGATCTACGTTCCTCATTGCCAATTGAGGCATATGCGCCACCGAAGAAGATACGTCGTACACGCACCGAACACTTAACAATCTTCGAAAATCAGCAATTGGAACGTTTGTTCTATAGTTGGTTGAAGGAGAAGAATGGTGTCGCTTTTGATATAACTTCGGAGGGAAATGCAGCAGGAAGTATTGAATTTGCACTGGCACAAAATACTGCTGTTAGTCACAGTGACTCCGTTGACAAACTCTTGGAAGAGACAATTGTCAAGCTCGAATCAGTTAAGGAAAAACATTTAAATAGCCCCGCTGAAGAAACTTCTGTCGCTAATGTCAATGTAGCAGTATCTGGTACTGAAGTTGTACAGACCACAGCAGCCAAAACTCCAATTCCCACACCAAGAAAAACGAAGAAACAAGCACCAGCAATTCCAGCGCAACCTCAGTCAACGGAAGAAAGCGAGTCGGGATTATCAACCACACCAAAGGTTAGTTTCCACACCACATGCCGAAATAAAACAAGTACTCATACAATTATTTTCCATAAACAGATAACCAGCGATTACTCGCAAGCCGAAAATAGCGATGAACATACCAATAACCAAAACCAAGACGTGCAATTTGTAAAACCAGAGAAGCCACCACGCAAGAAGAAGATGCGTCGCACTCTCACATGGAAGAAGGAGAACTCGATTGTCGAGTGCAAAGCAGTGATCACTACCGATTCAGATTCTGATTGCAAACCAGCAGCGGAAGCTTCCAAGAAAGCATTGCCTTCTGCACCACTGAAACCCAAGAAGTCACTTAACCATGCAAAGAAACTTGTCTTCAATGGCAACGGTCCATCACAGGAAATGGAACCTAGTTTCGTTGAATTAAATAAGTCACTAATGCGCATCATGAATTCACCACGCAAGATCAAATCAGCTTATACACTAACCGTCTTGTCTTCACCACCACCAAATGCCGAGCATGAATTTTGCTATTCCGATATGCCAGGTACTCCTTGTCGTGAGACTTCACGTTCTTGGCCATCAATGATTGAAGCGATCGAAATGGTAGAAAAGCTAGAAAACAAATCTGCCTCAACTGAACTTAATCAATCCACATCGAAACTGTTTGGCAATTCTCGATCACTCTTGGATAGTTTCGATGATCAGGGCTTTGAAACTGGATCGAATGAAATGGATAGCCCCATTCGCTTGCCTAAACGTTCGTCTTTATTAAAGAATTCGGTTTCACCACTCTTCGCAAAGCTTACCTCAGAGCTTGAAAAATCACAAATGCGTCGACTTTCAAATGGTATATCCAATCTAGCCATTGAGAGTCCTAGCAGCTTTTCGACTCCAGTAAAGGGTCAGGTTCCAAAAGAGTTGTTTACAAATAATACGGGGACTACTGAACCGGAGCAGATGTTTAGTCCTATTATGTGTGCGCCACCAAAACCACGTCGCCGTTCAATATATGAATCCGACGCAATGCGTAACTCAATTGCAATGCAAGTAATTCGTGAGGATCAGCCACTGGACAATGAACCATCAATATCACCAACTAACTTCAACGGCACCGAAACCGCTTTCTATCCGACAACCGATGAAACTACCAATATCGATGATGTTTTTACTGAAAAAACTTCTTCATTTTGGATAACCGCTGGTGATTTTAGCATAGCTGTGGACATTTATCACAATACAGCTGATCGTCTACGTCTGCTGTACGATATCTTCAGCCAAAAGAGTTGCGAAACACGTGATTTGCACTTCGGCATCGATGATCAAAAATTCTCGCTGCATGATTTAAATGATAAAAATGAAATTTCAAAAGGTCTGCCCCGTATCAAGGGTTGCTCACACTACTGGTTCTCTACAGGGGATTTAGCTGTGCCATTCAGTGGCAAATTTATGTCCGCTGACAAAATAAAACGTTTCTTCAACTTCATCGCAGAATCTATTGCCGAAACTGGTATTCTACGGTTTGGTGTCGATGGTTTCGAGTTTTCCAGTGTTCCCGAGTTCTGGCACAATAGTCCTAAGTACTCCATGGAAAGCAATTACAGTATGTTAGTTGGTCTGCAAGGACCCACCAACGGTTTGGAAGGTCGCAGCAAATATGCCTGGCCAAACACAATGACAACATCTGCAAACTCGAATGCGATCAAAACGAGCGATTTGGATCATTCTGATTTTGAATCAGAAGAATTTGAAAACAATGAGATGCGAACTTCGCCTTTCGGAGAGAACAACTTTGATTTGGCCTCCTTTGGCAGTGAAGATTTGGCGTTGCCACGTAACAGCGATACTATGATGAGTCCAGAAATGTTCAGTCTTGAATATGAAAATGATCCATTGGATCAACTTTTTCAGAATGCGAAACAAGCCAATCAAAACAAAAAAGTCGTCATCAGTGAAAACACCAAGGGAACCAATGAAAATATCCCTACCATGCCGCAAATGCTCAAGACTCTACAATATCAGCAAGCTAAGTTTAGAACTGTCGAGGAACGTATGCGATCATATGGCAACAACGTGAATCTGTCATGTGATGCTTTAGAACAATTCAAAGATTCACCTGAATATGTACGAAAACTGCAGGGCATTATTGGTGCTATTGATGGCATTGGACGTGATACTGGTTTTAAGTCTTGCACCCGACAAGAACTCGAGAGTTATATGTTCTTCTTGAGCCGTTATGCTGATATCTGCCTGGCGAACTGCAGTGATCACATGGATACTATACTGGATGCTCTAATGGATCAACGTGCCGTTCAAGTTTAATTGCAACACTGTAAACCTTTATTTTAAAAATGTAACTCAAAGCTCTAAGCTTTTCTAGAATTTTAAACAATTAATTATGTAAATATTTTAAGTATTATATAGACGACATTTAATGTTACTTTTAAAATTAAGGTGAAATAAAATTTGATTTATGAAAAAAAAACAATTTCCTTTTTATTGGAATAAATGAAGATTTAACAGGACAATTAATCAGCTTTACCTCCCTGAGTTGATTTAGCAATGTCCGTCCATCTGTTGTAATCTCGAATACTTGAAAACAAGAAGAGTTAGCTCACTGAAACTCCGAACACATATTACTTGTGTTCTTATGCTATTGAGTATTGATAATGGCCATGATCAATTGACCATTTGGCATAGACCAACTAAAAGTTACTTAATTCCAACTATCAAAATCCAACCTTACTGGATTGTTTTAACATTAGCATAAAAATTTGAATTATTTTCTAATTATTCTTTTTTTCTTTTCAATTTTAGGCGCCTGAAAATGAACTGCAAAAATGCCACGACCACAATCCCAACGCCTTGAGCGAGCATCAGTTACGCGTACAAGCATCTCTGCAACGTCTCAACATACCCGATTGGTATCGGCAATACAACCAGGGCACTGCACGTTCGCCAGATGGCGCCAATGCCGCTGGCGGCGCCTATAAACCGGGCAATTTTACGCGCAAACGTACCTCCGAATCGGGACGTTGGACTGGCTTAAACTCAAAAACCACTTCGCTGAGTTCACTCGGCTCACAGCGTTCGGATCGCAGTCCACTGCTGCTCAGTCCCTCGGCACACAGTCATCATGGCGGACAATCGGCTGCAGGCGCACATCATCATCCCCAGCCACATGTTGCTGGTTCTCATAGCGCACATGCCGGTTACGGCACAGCTGCCTCCGGTGGTGGAACGTCTGGCTCTTTTTCACGCTGGTCCACATCGCATTTGAACTCTTCACAGACGTCACCCAGCTGCTCGCAACGTGGCTCATTCTCGCGCGGTGGTCCTGTGAATTCGAGCTTTATGTCGATTGCCAGTGGACAGAGTGCCATGAGTGGCGCTGTGCGCAGTTCCTTCCGGCAGCCTTACTTGGGTTGGCGCAGTCAGGAGAAGCTCTCACAACCGCGAACACCGCATGAGCGGTAAGTCTTAACAGAGAAATTGTTCAATCAGTATATAATAATCCTCTTTTTTTTCTTGTAATTATAGCTTGGCGTCCACTTTGTTGGCAGCACAACAGCAGCGCAATGCTGCCTCGACGACCAATACAAACAATGGTGGCATTAAGCAACAACAACCCCCCGTTACACCGGAAATACAATCATCCATCAAGGAAGTGACATCGGCCATTGTACATTACGTGAATGATCAGACGCAACAACAAAGAAGCAGATCGACGAGTCCCAATTCGAGGTAGGATGCTCACAGAATGTCAAAGTGGGCAGTTGCTGCCTGCTGCTCGTTATGTTTGTTGTTGTTGTAGTTCTCCTTAGTCGTTACACACAATTCCACGTAGCAAAGAACACAACCAATATAAAAACAATCCAATCAAACTCAATCAACCAGTAAACGAAACGCACAGAATTATTTGATTTCCTAATTTTTACATTACGTAGCTACTTGTAATGCATCAGTTTTGACGCACAATTCATATATGCGAAATGACTTGTAAAAATAGGCCGTATTTAGCAAAAGAGGTAAGAGCCAACATAACTGCATATCACATATATATGACACTTACCTTGGTTCGTGTACCGACTAACACAAGACGCATGTCAAGCCACGATAGCGGCAAAACTAACCACATAGCAAAAAGTTTGCCTTTCACGTTAATACTGCAACTACTAACTTCTAACAACCAACATGCCTGGACTCTTGCCAAACGCGTTCAAAATTTCAAGTGAATTTTATGTTGTTTTCATGAGTTTAAATCAGTTGCATCCACAAATTTCAGTTTGAAGCCAAGCATGCCAAAAGTTTTAGCACGCATATTCAATGGTTGCCAAAAAGAAAATAAAATAAAACATTTTTAAATTATAAAATCAACGTTTAATGCACATTCACGTTGCCTTTGCGTCCACTCTTATATTTGGGTTGTGTCGACATAACAGAGCAAATTGTTCTACTTTTAGTTCGGGTGTCTGTAAGGTTGAAGTTTTTCAACGATTTCATTATATTTTATATACCTATATTTTTTAAACTGTTTATCAATTCTAACGATTAATGAATGGTTCCAAATCCAGTTTCAAACTCATATCAATTTTATATAATTAACCTGTTTCGGTTAGACTGCTCCATATCTCGAATTTTATTTTGGTATTGTTCACATAGAAAAATCAAAAACCTAGTTATTTTATTCAAACAAGAAACAACTATTGCATACTTAAAAATATGTTTTATGATGTGATGTTCAAGTTTCTCTACTCTTCATTCTCAGATTTTTACTGTTTTTATTATTCTTTCAATCAAATTATTTTTCATTTCCGCTACATGTTCTACTTCTGCAGAATGCAGTCGAATCTCCAACCCTGTTTCAGTGTGTTTCTTTATAATTTTTTTGCACATATTTTTTTTATTTTCACAAATCATTCTTAACCACACTTAACCTACCCCATGCCCCAGCAGCTATTATAGTTCACCTCCCAGACATGCGGACGCCATGTTTTGCTGCAGGCTGATACCTACTTATTTCAGTGTCTGTGCATTAAAAATCAATAAAATTGCAATACATATAATTTTTAATAGTCCTTTCAACTCATGCCATCCATTAAATATCATTATCTATATTATATCGTCGTTGTAGAACGAAAAGTCTCCAAATCAATTTTATGAAAAACTTAAATTTCGAGTTTGTTGATTTATATTATAAAAAGTGATTGATTCATTTTTAAAGTTGAAATATCAATTGATAGATTTATATTAAAAATTGATTAAAATCGATTAAAAATTGACAGATTTATAAAGATTTTTGTAAATGAATATTTGGCATTTTGAAAATGTATTTTGTGACCTTTCGTTCTACAACGACGATATATTGCAATAGTAATTTAATTAAAGATTTTAAAATTCAAAACCTTTAATTAAATATTAAGAAAACATAAAGCTCTTTGCGAATTCACCACTCCCTCCAAATCACCACTTCACTATGCCATTATTCAACGCAACACCACGTGCATATATAGTAAATAATGCAGCAATGTCCTACTTTTCTGACCTACCCTATGCTGCTTCGAGTTTGACAGATAGCAACGTCTCACTCACACTCTTGCTACAAATTGCGTTTCCGCTACGGTTGCTATTTTTTTTTTTTGCAATATGGCTTTGCAACTGTTCAGGTGGCCACCCCACAGTTGGTCTATCGTGAATACCCCACATTTGAATTCTCCTCATGCCTCAACGTTTCCGTCTTTCTCTGCCTTTGTGTTGGGTGGAGAGCCTGTCGCACATCGGTCGCACATTTGTGTGCCTCTTTGAGCGCCATGCCGTGTGCACTTCGACTCATTGCAGCATTTGCAGTGGCTGTTAGTGGACGTATCTGCGCGGATTTTGATTAAAAGTTAAATTATTTTCTTAAACAATAAAACTATCTATCTTCGTCAAGCGTTAATTAGTAGGTATTATAAATTATATTTGATAATTTAAAAAAAAAATTGTAAATAATTTATTTTATTTTGCATTCTTAATAAAATTTTCCAGTGGCTTTAACGCAGTTCGCAGTTTGTTGTATATGTGCTATATGTATTTGCATAGTTTTTATGTGTCTGTATGTGTGAGCTGCATTTCCGGCACGAACAACGTGAGTTTGGCTGTTGTGTCTGTTGTTACGTCAGAGGCCATTGGCATTGTTTTCTAGTTGAAAGAAATTCATTCTATGGCGAAGATTTTAATTTAGTTTGCGAATGTGTAAATTAAGTATTTATTAACGTGAAGCCTAATGAATTTTATAGAGTTAAACTCAATCAAAAATTTTAAACATTTACCAACTAGGCAGCTATTAAAAAAAAGTTCTATGTGAAGCTATAAAGCAACATAATGAAGTGAAATTTATTTTAAAATAATACAAATTATTCTATAGAATATAATTCTATAAGTTTTGATTTGAACGATTTGAACTTGATTGAAACCGGAAAATTTGTATCTCAAAATTTAATTCTAACCACAAAAGAGGATCGATCGCTGGAATATTTGCCAATTTATGAAATATCGAGGGCTTATATTCAATACAGTCTATCTACAAAAACACAGTTTATCAGGAGAGCAAAAAAACCGATTAAATCGCAAACCATGAAAGTGGCGATCAATTATTCTTCCTAATAAAAATGGTCTTTAATTGATACAATTAAAAAAAATTCAGCAATTTCGCGCTATTCGTCGTGCTATGGTAGATAGAGATTATTGCTATTCAAATGTAATCAATGTCTATGAAAAAACGAGCAGATAGAGCATATTGCACAATATTGTAATGGAGATATATCAGAAAATATTCTTGGAATCAGCGATTTGTTAATTTTTTATATCCTGGTGTAACCTAAACAAAATTGACCGACAAATTTTTGTTCTACCATTTTCGGATATGTAGAAATTCTGTAATCTAACCCGACATTTTTTAAAGATTAAAATAAAAAAAACTAGTTAACTCTGTATCTCTTTTTTAAAATCATGAATGTTATTCTAAATATTTAAACTAATTTGCTATTTCGGAGAATATGGGTGTATTGACCTCGTAAATATTATACGAATCCTTAACATATCTGAAAACTTTCTTTAAAAATAACACTAAACATCTTGTCTAAAAATACAATGAATAATGGTACAAGCTATATTTCCTCAGTACAGACTAAATTCAAATTTTGTCCTTTAAGGCTTCATATTAGAATAGGAAAAATCTTTGAAAAGTTAGTTTCCGTATACGAAAAATTCTTTTAACATCTCCTATAGCTTCTACGATATTGTATATCCATGTGATGTCATCCTTCGTTAACAGATTTCATAGTTTTTACATAGATTTTATATCCTTTTTCATACAAATTGAGTCGATTCTTTGTGAGTTAGGATGGACTAGACCCACGGATGGACAGGACGAAATTGACTCATAAAATTACGCTTAAGAGGAATATATATATACTACTCCATACTTGGAACGCTTATTTATAGTAATTATAAACCTTTAAGCAAAAATTGTGTGTAGATAGACACTATTGCATTCATAAAAAATCATTCATGTAGATAGACAAATTATTAAAATGAAAATTTAACAGTAATAAAAATATTTTTTTGGTTGTAAATTAATGTCATAGATGCAGGGGTGATCAGTGAAGATTTCTGCATCAAAAACTCATTTTATATAGGCAGTATTGAATATAAGCCCTCGATATACGAAACTAATACATTTAAATTTTTTTTTTTTTTTATTTACCAACTAATTCAGACACCGATCTACAAAAATAGTATCCTCTTTGTCAAGAGATGTGGTAGCACAATGAACCCAGAATGTTTTTGTGAAATTCTAAACCTAAATATCGCATAAAAACTTCATAAAAAACTGAAAATTACTGTGTATTTGTTATGAATAGGTTTTACAAATTTTACAAAGAATGAAAAAATGTGAAATTTAAGAGACAAATAAGTTGAAATATGTAATCCATTTTTTTTAATGTTACTTTCCTTCCTAATGTTCCTTTTCCATTGACCTAATTTATTTTCAAATGCGGTATTTTTCACTTTTTTCCGCATAATTTTGATTTGTGTTTCCTACTGCAGGCTATGGTTATTTTGAACAATGTGTGACATTTTAATCATGACTTATGAATAATAAATTATAAAATGTATTCCAGATTCTATCCCAATTACTCATGAATTATTAATATACCGTCGTTGTAGAACGAATAGTCACCAAATACATTTTCGAATTGCATTTCTGCCCGAGAATTTGCTACCTTTATTCATAAAAACATCGATATATTTCTAGATATGTTGAAATTTATTGATATGATCGAATAGATGATAATATTTTTTTAATCAAATATGAAAACATTTTCGATATCAATTTGATATACATAGATTACACAGTGCAACAAATGTCCAAGTTTTTCTTCCATCCTACGATCTACGAAACAAAAATTGATTACGCTACTGTTTGTAGAATGACAAAATCCATACGAATATATATATTTTTTTCATATTTCGAAAATTTTTGTCGAATGTGCATGCAACGTAATAAACAAAATACAAAAATGATTATTCTGTTTAATGGGTGGATCTGAGGCAATTTTGTTATTTAAGGACCCCACCTCATTTTTTATGGGGAATATATTTGCCGAAGATAATAGTTTTCTCAAGCGTTCACGCGGTATGTCAAAATTTGCAATTAGTAGGGGTAAAATTCGAAAAAACAGGGTTATAGAAAAGCGTTGGAACGATGGTGTCAAAGTAAAAAAAATGCGCCTGTTCATGATAAACAACATTGCTGAAGAAACTTAACCTGTATCTTCTGAAATTAAAATATTTTGTGTACTGTCATTAAACACCCTAATTGTTCATATTCGACCCCAAATTGTGTTCTCACAGAGAAGAATTGTGTCACCCAGAGCTGATAGAGCATAAAGGAAATCAGATTCGAGATCAACGGCCCCATGTTACCCTAAAATCGTTATCAAATTGGAAGATGGTATTTTTTGTTGCACTGTGTTATCGAATACAATTTTTGATCGAAATGTAAATTTTTTGATAATAACTACAAAACATCGATATAATATATAACTCGATAACTTTATATCGACTTTCTAGATTGGTTTTAATTAATTGAAACCTATTGTTTTTGATATTTAAAGATTATCGAAAATTATAATAAAACTGTTTTCTGGAAAAAAAAACATAGAGATAGATTGTAGCGTCGCACGGTGAACAAAACAGCACTTTTTTTGAACAAAATTATAAAACTTCAAAACCAATCGGTAGATTTCGTTGATAAAAATATCAAGGTTTAGTTATGCTTTACAGAATGTCGTCTATTGATTCACAAAAGTTATGTAAAAATATTTAAACTTCGAGAAATTTGTGGAAATTTTCGACATGTGATTTTTTAAAATCTGGAGCCGATATCGGTATGATTTATTTTTTTATTTTTGACCACATTGATAGTGATCTAAAATAAGTTAGTGTTAATGAAGGATATCGTTTGCAGTCCTTGAAATAAATTTACTAAAAAAGGCCAAATGTATGAAAAATGGTAATATTTGCAATGTAATTTCTCCTAATCCGGGAACGATATCGGGATGATATATTTTTTATTTTTTATAACATTGATTGTGATTAAAAAAAAGTTAGTGAGAAAAAAGGATATCGCTTGTAGTCCTTGGAATAAATTTACAAAAAAGGCGCAAATGTATTTAATTAGAATAAAAATGGCAAACATTACCATGTAATAAATAATAAATTTCTAACGAAAATGGTAGTTTTTCACTACAATTTTTTTGTAAACCGGAGCAAACCGGAAGCTACGTTTTCTCTAGAAGGTGTATTTTATAAAAGCCTAAATACAATTTTAAGGATTTGAAATATTGATATGCAAGGATATTTTAGTTATGTTCTAATATGTATTTTCATATAGTTATGAATGGTATGCAATTTTTTTTCCTATCTTTGAAGGCTCATATCTATAAATGATATAAGAAATATGGTTACAGATTATTATTAGTGGGTCTTTAATTTATATATATTATAGTTTAAAAAAAATTGACAATTAAATAAAAAAAAATTATAGTTTTGTTCAAAAATATTCACCGTGCGTCGGTAGCTCGTCTGGTTAGTGCGTTGGACTACGAGCAAAAAGTCGCTGGTACGTTCGACTACGAGCCGAGATGTCCGCGGTTCAATCCCCAGCGACTGCCAACCTTTTTTTCATAGAAAACATTTTTCTATGCGACGCTACCTCTCGGCAGTATATGGCAAACCTACGAGTGTAAAATATTGCCTATGAAAAGCTCTCACCCGCCGTACGGAATCGGCAATAAACTGTAGTCCCACCAATTTGAGTACAAATATAACACGCACAGCTCAAATGGCTACAGCTACAGGACTGTAGCGCCAAAACTATAGATAGATTGGAATTTATTAAAAACCATAAAGTGGACCTATAAACGATATAATTTCAATATTATTTGATTTGCTGAGGAATATTCTAAAGAACAACAAAATTCACTCATTCAACGAATCCTATTTAAATCCTATTATTGTCAAAATTAACCCAAAAATGAAATTTCTATTTAGTTATTAAAGCAGCGTCCCACCATATAGAGCATGCTTTTTGCTTAAAACTAACCAAATTGTGCGCCTCCACACCACAGCCACTGCTTGCCACTAACCAAGTTAACAGCAATTCAATTAACCCGCCATTACAAAATTTTTAATTCAATTAAAACATTTAATTAATATTGTATTTGTTTTTTGTTTGCCTGTCCTCTCTTTTGTATTTTTAATCGCGCACACACAGAAAATGCTGGCTTGAATCCTCGTTCGTTGGCACCCGCCCACTGGACTCCCCACAGACGCCGGTCATCGAGAGCACAAACACAACACCGTTCAGCGCAACGACTGCCGCTTTCAATAAACTGAACACGAGCATCAGCAGCAGCGGCAGCAACTACATCAACTACACCAACAACAGCATTTCATCCGGCTATTGCAACAACAATTCATCGGCCACGTCATCGATATATTCGGGCATCGGTGCGATTGGCGGCATCGGCGTCGGAGCAACTACCGTTAATGCCGATGTGCTACGAATGAATGGCCTAAGTTGCGTCGTTGGCGGTGAGTCGGCAGCAATTTTAATATGAGTGCAAATAAAATAGTAAAAAAATTGAAAAAAAAACGGAAAAAATTAAAAATCGGCTAAATTATATATTTTAATTTAATGCACATTTTTCTTTGTATTTTTTAGTATATAAACAGCTTACGTATTTATAGTAATTAGTTTAGCAATGTAACATTAAATTAAATGTTTTACTTTTATTTTTTATGTTAACAAAAAACAAAAATTGTTTGTAATAAACACTTTTGTCTCTTTTATAGTAGTAGGTAGCACTTTATATATATTTTTTTTAACTTTAAGCATTTTGTAAATTCTTATACTCAAACATAATAACCGCAAAATATAAATAACATTTTTTTTTTTATTTTAAAAATATTATTTTAATGTTTATTTATTTGTATAGCGAAACTAGAAAGAGAAAAGTTTTTTTTAAACGACGTTGAACGAAATTAATGCATGTTAAATTTAATTTTTTAGAAGGGCATTTTATAAAAATGCGATTTTTAATTTGCAATATTTGTATTTTTATTAGCTATTATTAAATTTCTTTTGTGTTGCCAAAATAGCTATGATGTTTTAAAAATTTTTGTACATTTCTTAAAACAAAACAGTTTTAACATTTTTTGGCACATAAACAACCCTGTACACACGGTTGCATTTCACACACAGTCTACTTTGGCGCTCATTTAACTATTTGAATTTCACACAATCAAAATTCTTGTTAATTTTTATTAAGTAACTAAAAACAACAAATTTATAAAACGATTATCATAAAAATTATTTCAAGAATTTATAATATTAACAAACATAATACAAATGTGCTGGCAACCTTGACGCATATTTCGACCCCATTTCTCAAGCTCATCTCAGATAGAATTTCTAGTTTATGCATGTTTTAAATTAGAAAAATTCAATAAAAATCTGTTTCAATTAAAACATTAAAAACAAAAAAAAAACAAAAACGTCAAGCGTTGTATTTAATATTTTTTCTTTAAGAAAAGCAACATAAAAATTATACTGAATGCCTTTTAAACTTAAATATTTGTACGGCGTCGTCCGTCGTTCACAGAATTTCAACATATCAAACACTTTGTTAGTTTTTAAGTTATCGTGTCACAAATCATTGCTATTTTGACAATAAATTTATTTTTTAAATATTTTATATATTTAATTATATGAAAATTATAACTAACTATTTTGTATAATAAAAACTTTTATGATTTAAATACATAATATATATTTAATATTATTTTGTAGCAGTCGATTGCACTCATAAATACATAATTTCTTTTTATTTATAAATAAAATGCATTCATTACAAAATACATATTCAACGAAATATTTCATATTCATAGAGCATACACTATGTATTTAAATTACTACTTATTAAATAGCTGTATCTACTATTCTAATTAAAAACCGTCATTATGATGCATACAAACATACATACAATTAATAAAGCCTCTTTTAATTTTTTAAATTATATTTTGTTGTGTTTTAATTTCTTATTTTTTTAATATTTTTGATTTCAGCAGTCTGTTTGACACTTTTAGAAAAAGTGAAATTAAAATTTTCCAAAGTACCCCCAAAATTACAACCATTGGAAAAATCGACTTGAGTATTTTTATTTTTAAATTTAGTTAAATCTTATTTTTTTAATATTCACGAAAATTCATTTATTAGGCCTTAAATTTTATAAAAAAAAGAAGTAGTTAAATGTAATATTTTTAGTACAACTGTAGTAATTAATTAGCAAGTATTTTAGGTAATTGCGTCTTTTTTAAACTATACAGTATTGGTTTTATTGAATTAAAGCGAAAAAACTCTTAGTAGCATTTTTGGCTATTTAAATTTTGGGTAATTAGAACATTCTCCGTCGAAATTCAACTTTTATGCAAAATTTATCAAATTCTGCAAGTCACAAAAAACAAGGCCATATCTCACAAAAAATTTAAATGTCTTTGGTTGAGAGATAACTTTTATTTTAAAAAATACTGGTCTTATGTTGAGTTTTTTCGAACATTATTGTTTTTGACGAAACATTTTTTTTTTTTGGAAAATGGCGATTTCGACCATTTGCGTTGTCTTTGTCGTCCAAAATTTGTTTTTAACAATTTTTTGTATTTCTAAAAATTTCGAACATTGTTGTTTTTTTCAAATATTTTTTTTGGAAAATGGCGATTTCGACCATTGCGTTGTTTTTGTCGTCCAAATATTTTCGAAAAATTTCGAACATTGTTGTTTTTGTCAAATATATTTTTTTGAAAAATGGCGATTTCGACCATTGCGTTGTCTTTATCGTCCAACATTTCTTTTTACAACTTTTAATTTCGAAAAATTTCGAACATTGTTGTTTTTGTCAAATAATTTTTTTGGAAAATTGAATTTCGACCATTGCGTTGTCTTTGTCGTCCAAAATTTGTTTTTAACAATTTTTTGTTTTTCTAAAAATTTCGAACATTGATGTTTTTGTCAAATATATTTTTTTGGAAAATGGCGATTTCGACTATTGCGTCGGTCGCCCATAACATTTTTTTAACAATTTTTTTTTCGAAAAATTTCGAACATTGTTGTTTTTGTCCATTCAACCATGCGTTGTTTTTGTCGTTCAAATTTTTTTTTTTAATAAATTACTTTATTCGAAAATTTTCGAACATTGTTGTTTTTGTCGAATTACGTTGTTTTTCTCGTTCAACATTTTTTTAATATTTTTTTTTTTTAAATTTCCAAATATTGTAGATTTTGTCGAAAAATTTTATTTTTGAAAATGGTGAGTTCGACTAGAGAGAGTGATAAGAACAACACTAGTAAAAAATCCACCCACAAACAAAAACAGTAATAATAATGGTACAATTAATAAATTGAATTAAACATTATAATAATTTTATAGATTACATGAATACAATGTAAAAATAATAATAAAAAACATAAATAATATAAAATATGGACAAAATCGTTTACGATAGTTTGCGCTAGGCAAATGTTGATGGCCTTGCATATAATTCCAGGTTGTAGATGGTTTTACTGCATCTGTAACAATAAAAATTGCTAGAAAAAAAATATAGAAATCAAACGCTTAATAAGGTAGTGTTAATTTAATAAATAATACTGGATGATATACTAGACTGACAATGGATTTTCATGATTTCAAGTTGAGAAAAGGTCAACCTTTAAAAATGATCTATTGGATGAGAAAATGATGTGGACAATTTTCAGCGAAATTCGAATATCAGAAGTAGACCCACCGGGACCTCAAGGTACGCGCTTTGGTACCCAAATCAAAATTGAATTGAAATGTTGTCTTCCAACAGTAAAAACTTAAAAATGTCATCTTTAAGGAAATTTAATTACTGTTACAAAAAACTATCAACGCTCTTAATGTTTTTTATTTTGTTCAGTATTTAAAAATTCAACAATAGAACCTATACCTAGAAAAGTATATATTAATTAAAAGCTACCATCGGTATGTGCTCAAGAAATTTTGGGAGTCATCTGAAAAGAAAATTGTGCATCAACGCTTATCAGCTTCTCAAAAATGACTAATGAGTGATATATTTTGTTAACCTTCATATCTCTCGCTGTTCAAGGGCAACCGACATTTTTCCAAAATAAAGGTTTCTCTCAGAACAAACCTTTTTGTTTGTTTTCTTTAAATTTGGGTTTCTCACTGATTTATTTAATAAATGTTAGGTTAACCTTTATCTCTGGATTCTGGTTTTTCATTTCGAAATTTTTAAAGTAATAATTTTACGAGAAAATAATGAAAAAAACATATACAGGAGTCATTCTACGTCAGAAATATTAATCTTAGCACGATGTCTTCCGGTAGTGACCAAAAAGTAAAGAATAACTGAGTACTTAGTTTTTTTGATTTCTCAACTCCAACAAAGTTATGCGAATCGAATCATCAAAATACTATATTTGATAATTATTTATATATCTGTAACTAATCAACATATTTTAATGAAACTAATGGTTTATATAAGCTTTATAATCACGTATTCCAATAAAAATAACAATTTACAAAAAATAAAATACATTTAACTTAGAAAAAGTTAAAAATATTTTTCAAATCACTGTTACGTATACGCCCCACTATTTTAAAAAACAAAAACAATTTTGTTTTGAAACCCTGGAGTTATCTCCGTCGATTAAAAAAATAATTTCGATGGATTCTCCCATAGTTTCTGAACTATCAAGTTTTAAAGATCAATTGCCGATTTTTCTCCATACGAAATTGGTTCTCTGCCACTCTATTTCTGGTAGGAAATTATAACAAGCAAAATATGAAATTAAAGAAATGAGACGAAAGCAATTTTGTATGGAGAATAATCGGCTTTAAATAATTGATCTTTAAAACTTGATAGTTCAGAAACTATGGGAGACTCCATCGAAATTATTTTTTTAATCGATAACATTCATTTTGTATTTGCTGTCATTTTAAAGTGTCAAATAGAGTACGTTTAATTAATAAAATTGATAACAAATTTAATTTTTACTTCGAAATTTGGCATTTAATATCGAAATTGAGAGGAAAACAATGTTGCGTTGTTTTATAAATGTTTCCCCTTCCTCGGAAAACTTGATTAGATTTTATTTTCCGTCGGAAGGAGAACAATCCAATATTTAAATTATTGTATATGAAAAAATAGTAGGCAAAACAAAAGTATTGAACAAACGTTCGAATCAAAGAGCGAACTAAACGAAACGATTGAAATACAATATATTAATTTTAGACGAAGGGGACTGGAAACGAATCGTAGTCACACGACAATAAAAACAAACAAGAATAGACGACAAATCTCTTAAAGAAATTTTTCTTGTCTAATATAATAGATCACTGAGCAAATAAACTTGTGACGAGTTATTTTTTCGAATATAAAGGATTTTCTATTGTGTTGAATTTTGTCAGTCGATTATACAATATATTTTCAATAATTTTCGTAATTATCATGAATAATATTTCTCTTTGATTTGTTTTTATTTTTTAAAAATTATTCATAATAAGAATGACTATTTTATTTTATTGTTATTAAAAATCTTTTTGCAATAATTAAACAATTCAATCAATTACAACTCATACAATTAATTTTCTATTTTGTTGCCCACACCAAATTTTAGTAATAATTTCGCTTCATTAATATACATCACCCACATAATTTAGCTCAGTGTTGACAAATTGTTGCAAATTGTAGATTTTGACGCTTTATCACGTTGTTTTCCAATTAGTATTAAGCCTAAACTAGCCTTAAATAAAACTAAAACAATAAAGAATTATAGCGCTTATTGTACTGATTGTATTTATACTTTTATTTTCATATGTCCTCCTATTGCAAATCATCAAAATGCTAACAATCGCCATCAAATCCTAATTTGTTACCAAAACTCACAAATACCCCAAAAACAACGAATACAACAACAACAAAATATACTTATAACGACTACAACAAAATTTGTAAATTTTACAAATCGTTTTTGTGAACAAAACCAACAACAAAATAAAATGTACAAATTTAGCGCCTGAACGCTCGTTGAGCTCAGCATCACTAGAAGATGTCTTAGCCTCACTTTTAGGACTACCTAGCAACACAACGGGAACGGGGGCGTCAACCACTGATGCTTATACTAGGTCCACGACAGGTATGAACCTGTAAGTTTTTGTTCCACCTAAGAAAAAACAAAAGTTTCGCTGTTTTATTTGTTTCTTTCAAAATGTATTAATTTATTAACCTTTTCATTATTTAACCTTTATTTAAGTTATACATTTTTATAGTATTGTAATGTTTGAAAATATTTCTACTATATAGTACAAAAGTTTTATAGACACAGTGTAAATTGTTAGTTGATCAAAGGAGGATTTTTGAAACGGTCAGGAAAACAGTTTCAAATTGAATGCACAATAAAGCAACTCGGACAGACCAAAAATATTGACAAGATTATATTTTGTACATGCTTGCTATAGCAATGTTTTCAAGAGGAAAATGGAATTCTAAACCATCATAACCTCATTTGGCCCTAGTTTTTACATTTGGGTAATTCCACACCAAATCGATAGGTTTTTAAATTTTTCTCTTCGATTTTCGTGAAATTTAGTTTATGGCTTTGAATATAAAAAAAAGTTAATTTATTTTCGAAATTCGAAAATGTCACAACATTATGATGCTTTAAAAAAACACAACTTTTTCTTATAGAGTTAACTTCGAAAGCCATCATCTAAAGGGTTTTTCAATAAGAGCGCTACAAAAGTTTTTTTCAAGGGGTTTTCAACAGGGACGTTACAAAAGTAGAGCGACATGGATGGCAAACGACGACATATTTCTTTCCGCTCTTTTGACATTTCTCTTCAGTAAGGTTTGCCATTTCATGATGGAAGCCAACAACGAGTCGAAATTATTAAAATTTACTACCGAAATTCGAATTCGTATATCTTTCCTTTGAAATGGCAAACCTTACTGAAGAGAAATGTCAAAAGAGCGGCAAGAAATATGACGTCGTTTGCTGTCCCTGTCGCTCTACTTTTGTAGCGTCCCTGTTGAAAAACCCTTTATTACGCCAGTGTTGAAATTATCGAACATACGACGCTTCTGGTGGTCAAGCGGCTTCAGTGGCATAAAAGGGCAAACCTAACTGAAGAGAAATGTCAGAAGAGCGGCAAGAAATATGGCGTCGTTTGCTGTCCCTGTCGCTCTACTTTTGTAGCGTCCCTGTTGAAAAACCCTTTAGCTCAATAATGTTGCAAAATGTATATTTTTGGTGTCTATTATGCTAAGAATTGCATGTAGTTTTTGATTCTGCCTTACTTTATTGTTTTATAATTCGACTTATAATTATTAAATTATGGTAAAGTTTTCGAACTCGAATTTCGGCATAAACAGCTATTTTGATTTGGCTCACATTTAAACTAAACCCTGTAGATTTGATGTGGAAGTACCCAATTGTATATATAATTCTTATAAGGTTTATGTAATTTAAAATTAAATATTGCTTGCTTAAATTGTAAATATTATATCGACAGAGCGACAGAGCGAAAGAGTGTATATTACATACAGCTTTTAAGATTCAAATTAAATTCAAGTTTTCCAGATTAGAATTTGTCAAATAGATTTTGAAACTGTAGTAGTACCAAATCATATAACATATGAATATAATTGTTGTAAAATTAGCTTTTATTATCAACTGACAACTACACTGCATAAAATTAAACGTATCTGCTAGAAGACGCAATTACAAATAAGCTATACACACACTGACAAAAAAGAATACTTAATTTAATTGAATGCCAAAGCGTCACGCACGATAATGTGTAAATGTAACGTGTAGCAGTAGTTATGCCCAAAAAAAAATACTTATAACTCGAAAACCAAGAAGAGAAATGTCGGCAGTACTTGTTGCATGTCCAAAAGAGCTTTATTTACTTCGAAAAGCTTGTTTCAATATTATTTATACAAATTTTAAAATAATTATTAAATGTTGATAACTTTTAAAACATGAATTATTAAAATAAAAAAATATATTTTGTTAATTGTTTAATACGCTAAAGACTAAGATTAGGAAAAGCTTTTTATTTATTTTAAAATCTCAAAACAATAACTTTATTTAAAAAATCGAAAAAAGCTTAAATTTGCAGAGCTTTTATATACTTTAATAATAGCTAAATAACTACAACTTAAAAACAAACTTTGAAAAGCGTTTTCAAATACGTTATGTACTAAAAGTGTTCCTAAAACATCCATGAGTAATAAGAAAAGCTTGTAATGCTTATTATTATTACTATTTTTTTTTTTTAATTTTAGAGACTGATTTCTGGGTTTATTGCATGAACAAATTGTTATAGCGTGGAGGTGAATATGGAACATCCAATGATATAGTGTGTCTTTAAAATATACTTTATAAAAAAATATGATATAAAAAATAATTTTTTAATATAAAACATTTTTAATGTGAACTTCTGTGGTAATATGAATTAACAACATAACTCGAGATATGCTCAAATTGAGTTATTAAAACCATCGTAATCCTGATATACGAATTCATTTTTGACACTGATCCTCCCAATATTTAATTTCATTAAAAACACTTTCGAAAAAAATTGTAACAAAAACATTTTGCAGACATTTATTTTATTTAAGTTTTTCTTAAATTTGCAAAAATAATTTTTAAAGCATTTTTTAAGATCATTTCCGGAATCAGACTTATGAATTTATTTCATATTGCCACAGACTTTCAGGATCCAATAGATGATAATATTATCTATTGGATCCTTAAAGTCTGTTTCATTTTAAATCATACTAGAAATTCACCTTAAAAATGCCTAATAGGACTAATAATATTAAAATTAAAAATATTCATGTTTCAAAGTGTCTTTAATATGTAACCATGACGTTGTCATCCAGTTCGAGGAAATACTTAAAATCCCAAATCAATTACAAAATTTGTACCTAACAGACAGACAAGAAAACAACCTAATAAAAACGTTTTAAAAATTGATAAAAACGTACACCTAGAAAAAAATTGCCTCAAATCCTATTAAAATTGGTCAATATGACAATTATTGATTTAATAGTATACAAATAATAAATCTTTTCATATAAACTCAATGGCAATCTTATGGTATTTTCTAGTATTTAATGGTATTTTCCGATTAAAATAATAATTTATCCTATTGACCATTTTTAATAGTAAAGAACTATTATTTATATACTATTTTTTTTCTGGGTGTATGTATATTTAAAGCACAGAGCAAAATGATTACATTCGCTTTACAGATAATCGATCATATTTATTAGGAAAATTGTTATATTGACCTATTCTATGGGGCGCCGAGTAATTTTTATCATAAAAGTAAATATTAAGGTATTTGAGAATTTTGAGAGCACTACAAAAAGTGATCCACAATATCAACGATGTTAATATGAAGAAATCGTTTATAACATTATAATGCATTGAAATAATAAAATAAATAATAAGAGATACAAATTTCGAGACAAATGGAAAAATTTTAAACAAATATTTTTGTTTACTTGGACAAAAATATCCTAGCGCTTCAAAGAAAATGTGAATATTATAATTTACAAAATAACTTTAATCGATTATATGTAAAATAAACGTAATAATTTTGCTCTGTGCTTTAAATTGTAGAAGTTTCGAAAAACACCCTACTCTAGAACAATTTTTTCATAAAATGAGCCAAGGAATCAGACATGAAGCGGACCACCCTGTATATACGGGCCACTGAAAACTGAAAAATTGCATGCTACAAATGCATTCGAATGCTTTTCTTTCTCTTTATATATTTTTATTTTTAATGTGGAGATTATTTATTTCTCTTTTGTTATATTTAAAAATTATTAAAAAAAAATATATATTTTTGATTGATAGATGCAGAAAGATTCGGAAATGCATGCTGACCTCTTCTAAATATCTCTTTGTTTAAATGTCTTTGCTCCATTCCTCATTCATTTCATTCTCTATCTCTTTCTTTTTCTCTCTGTTTCATTTTGTCGCGAACGCAGCAGATTCAGCTAGTGAGTCGTTGGCCACGCTGCGTCACATGCCACAAACGGCCACGCCTACAAGTCTAAACGTCAGCAGCACACAGGACGAGCAGCAGCGACTACGGCGCCGCAGCGAGGGTGATGCGCCGAAGCAACAGCAGCAACAACAAAAGCAACAACAAAAGCAACAACAAATTCAACAACAACAGCAGCAATCGCAACAGCAACAACAAATCTCCTACAATGCCAAGCCAGCCGCTAGCGTCGGCGACAACAGCCTACTCTGCGCGCCGCGACGCGTCTCGCTGGGTGACTCCTCCGACTCCAACAACAAGACCAGCTGCACGTCCGAGCTGCCGATCAAGTGTCGCAACAACAAATGCGACCAGAGCGCCACCGCGGCCGACGCCAAAAAGCATTACAAGTCATGCCACAATTGTGCCCATCTATATTGTTCGCGTGAGTGTCGCCGCGCCCACTGGGAGAAGCATCGCAAGGCGTGTCTGCACTCACGCGCGTCGAATCTGTGCCGCCAAGTGCTCGCCACCTGCAAGGACGACATCGACTCGCAGCGCCATCTGAGTCTGCTGGCACGCAAGGGCTTCCTCGCACAGGGGCGCGGCGTCGTCCGTCTTCTGCTGCGTTCCGCCGATGCAGCAGAGGGCTTCATAAAGCATGGCTTCCAATGCATGGGTGAGGCATCGTATGTGCGCTGGCCCGATCTGATGCCAGCCGAAATGGGTCTGGAGTTGTACTCGGAGCTGCTCAAGCTCAGCACCGAATACAAGCCAGACTCGAAGATGCTCATCTATGTGGCCATCTGCGTGGTGTCGGAGGCACCCGGCACGGCGCAGGCGCCCGTCAAGTGGGAGCGTCAGCTGGTGTCGCGTTGCGCCAAGCTAAAGCTCTGTAAATCGATACTCAGCGAGGTGGATCAGCAGCAGCAACAGTTGCGGCCGCCCGTCGCCATGGTAGCCGTCGCGCCGGAGCCGAGCACAGAGATCCTGATACTGACATTCAATCCCCACAGCCCGACTGCTCGTCGCGACGTCATACTCGCGAATATTATTACAATACTCAGTCGCCGCGGCGTGCTGTTGCGCAAACACTATCCGGAGATCTATCAGCGGATGCAGACATATGCGGAGGGACAGACGGATCGCTTCAACGCGGTGACGCTGCATCCGCGCGACTCGCAGACGGGCCAGAGCTTCGTATGCATCATAATGCCGGTGCAGTCAGAGATCGGCATGTCGCGCATGCCTTCGGTGGCCGATGGCGGCAATCGGGTGCATACGATTGATGTGGGCGCCACCAATGTGCTGGCCAATATGGCGGAAGATGCAGGTGCGACGGTGCCGACACCGGCGCAGAGTTGATCAAAAGCGAGCGGCCAAAAGGCGGTGCGTAATAAGCAGGCGACCGCCGGAGTAAATGAGTCATCTTTGGAGAGCACACGCATGTAAAACAAATAGAGCTGTTCAAATATTTATTAATTCTGTGGAATGAGTAGTATTTGGTGAGGCACTTTCGTAAAGCAGATTGATATTTTTAAATGCTTTAGTTATTGTGAACATTTAGATTAGATAAAGCTTTTAAAAGCTTAATGTACGCAGAGGATATTTGAAGAACATTCAATTGTTCGATGTAAGAGTCGTGTTCGAGAAGCTTTTCAAAACGTTTCTTAATTACAAGAAGTTTTTGTTTCAGACGCATGAGCTTAAAGTGCAGTAAACGAAAGCTGTTGGCCTCCGTAAAAAAAAATAAGAAAAAAACTATTTTATTGCGTAAGAGATTTGTTGTATTTATGTAGTAGTTAGTTACATGGAGAGAAAAGAATATATAGTTGATAACATTAGGCTGAAAGTAGATTCCCGAAGATGTTACTAGAAAGTGTTGCTTTAATAAAGCATATTACCTCGAAAGCTATCAAGTGTGTTTTCTGTGTTTTAGTGGGAAGCTATAATGTCTTTTAGAGCTTTATACAATAAGTAGTTTTTTTTTCAAAGAGTCTACTAAACAAGAGAGTTTTTATGAGGATACAAACATTCTTAAAGCGAGAACTTTGAAGTGCAGAAAATTCTTAGATGTGATGTTCGATGCTTGGCAGCTTTGATGAAAGCGCATAATAACAAATGTAAAGTTCATTTAAAGAGCTTTTAAGTGAATAATTCATATTTCTAACGGGTATAATATCATGCTTATAATTTAAAAATTGCTTGCAAGAAAGCTTTCTTAGAGCTTTTTAGTGTTTTTTATCAGAGGTACTGAACGAAACGAAAACTATTGTTTTTTAAAAGTTTTAAACAAAACATTATAAAAATAAAGTTTTTAAATATTTTTTTTTCTAAAAAATATATTTCAAATTGAAAAATAAAGTTTCGTATTTTCAAGATTTCATTTAAGGGATATTCCATTTTAAATCAACGAACGGATTTCCCCTACCCCCTCCGAAATAATTTAAATTTGGTACAAATGCTGTACCTTATTAAAACAAGACAATTTATAACTTTTGGACCTCTAGCTTGTATGGTTTACGAAATATGGCGGCTTAAAAAGTTTAAAAATAGGTAAAAATTCACAAAGGTGGGTTAACTTAATAGCATTTATATTAAAAATTGAGGTATTATTTGAAAGGTATAAAGATGGCCTTTAATATGCCATATTTTTTTCATGTCATTTTGTGTCATTTCCATGTTCGAAAATTTCTCAAATTTGTTGTTTTTCGACATGGCAAAGATTTAAAAAAATGCCAACATGTTGGCATTTTGATTTTGTTTGGCATGGATAATGAACATTTTAATTATGGACAGTTTCTGCTTCACAGACAGTTTCTGCTTAGACCGACTATAATTATTACAAACTTCATCACACCAACTATCAAATTTACCCATGCCAAGTTCAAAATTACCCATGTCCTAACCTTTTTTAATGGTTTTAAAATAAGTTAGTTTTTACGATAAAGGCAATTAAGTTATCCCGCCTTTCTGATTTTTGACCTCTTTTTCACATTTTAAGCGACCATATTTCTTGAAAATAGAGAATAAGACAACACTCATACAAAATTTTAACAATTTCAAAGTGGACGATGTTTAAAAATCTCATTTTTCGTTGATTTTAAATGGAATATCCCTTAATTTAAAAATATAGTTCTGACACAAAGTTTCACACAAAATTCTGAATATTTTTTACTTTTCGCCGACTTGATCAGAACGAAAACCGTAGTATATAATTAATATTTAGAACTAGTATCTACACAGAACGATTCAAACGTTTTTTAACATTTTTTTTCAATCCGATTGAAATGTTTTTTCTGAGTTTTACTATTTGTTTATTTTGTTCAGTACCCTTTGGTTTTGGTATATAAATCTTAAGAGTTATGTCTTATGTTCATAATAAAAATTATAAAAAACATATTTAACAACAATAACGAAAAACTTTATATAGACAGCTTTCAAATGTAGAATATCTCTCAGCTTCCATAACAACTACAGCATTATAAAAGAAAATAAAATTATAAAAATACGTACAATTTCTAAGAAAATTACTAAATCAAAATTGACATTTCTTAACTACAACAAAAAAAAATACATCTTTATAAAAAATGTATGCAACAAAAATCTTTTTCAAATATACAAAAAAAAAAAATCATAGCTAATTTCAAATATATAATGCCTTATTTTCACACTTAATTCCTAATTAAATTAAATTAAAATATTTTATTTACACATAATAATAGCAAAGGCTTAATTCGTTTTCTATTTTGTGTAATTAATTAACTAATTTTAAGTAAAACAAATGTCTACTAAATTAGCAAAAATTATTTACATAGCATCTAATTCATATTATAAATAAATTTATGTAATTTATTAAATCATATTTTGCCTTGTATAACGTTCCATACTACTACTACTAAAACTGTTTTCAATAATTAGCTGATTTCAATAATCTATGTAGAATGTCTAAAAAATCATATTAAATAAATTGAATTTTAACTTAAGTTATATAGATGCTTTAGAACAATACTTTAAAGTTTCAGAATTTAAAAAATACAACAAAGAAAAATCTATCAAAAATATTTAAACAAATACATATTTATAGGAAAAAATACTACACTTACTATACGCTCTGCTATACAAATTATTGTCGTTACTTTTTTTTACTTAAGTTCAAAACATAAGAATAAATCAAAATTATAAAAATCTTGATTTTATACTCTAATTTAAATAAATTTCATAATAAAGAATTTTAAGTCTAATAGCATTTAAATTTCAAGATGTGCAATAAAAGTTCAACATACATAATTCAAATGTATTAATTGCTGTAAAAATATAATATTTTTTTAATTATTAAGTGTTGTTAAAATTGAAAAAACATAAACGATTTTTATAGTTATAAGTTTAATAGTAATATGCATACATAGAATGATTTCATTTAATTGCAAATTTCATGCAAACATTTAAAAATATTTAAATAGCCGTACATATTTATAATTATATAAAAAAATAATAAAAAAATACAAAACATTTGACAAAATAAAGTATAAAAACTATATAAAGATATAACTACTTATACGATACAAACAAATAAAATTCATTTTGTTAAAAAAATCTTGCTTTTGGTTTATTTTACTAGAAACATACAGGCATGTTCTGCAATCCGTCCGCTTTCATGTTAAATCCGAAATTGCAAAACAGACGGATTGAAAAAAGGTGTTCTGTAAAACGGATGAAAGAGAAAAATTTCGAATTCACTTACGAACAGCTGATCCATGTTCGAAACATCTATTGTGAACTGATCATAAATAGCAAATTCAATTAAAATTTGGGTAAAATGAATATATTTTATGGTAGCATGACGTTTGGCCTGGGGACGGTTCGCCTTGGGACGTTTCGCCATTTCATTGTGAATTTAATGGTGAATATTGAAAAATTGAAGAGAATGAACAAACGACAAAGATTCAGAGTTGCCATACTAAATGTAATGCCTGAAAATGCATTTGTAATTTTATTTTTAGGTAATTTTAAAAGAATGTACAATTAAATATAAAAATGGATGATTTTCAATATATTATATCTTGAAAGTATTATATTAAATGTGCTAATTTACGAATAATTGAAAACGGTGTATTTTTAAGATGATAATTAAGGAAATGAGAGTTTTTCTAAAATTTGAACACAAAATATTGGGTTTTCATTCGATCGTTATTCGATAATCGGAATTCTGTTTGTTTGCTATCATAAAATTTTGTTTTTTTATTAGCAATTTCATAACTTGAATAGTAAACACTGCATTATACCCGATTTACATTGTATCTTCTGTGAGTCTCATTGTATCTCCTAGGGTTGCATTTTTTTTCAAAAAACTGCTATTTTTATATGTGAGTCTCATTGTATCTCCTAGGGTTGAATTTTTTTCAAAAAACTGCTATTTTTATATGAACATTTAAAAAATTCAACCCTAGGAGATACAGTGAGACTCACAGAAGATACAATGTAAATTGGGCATTACCTACAAAATTAAGATAAACTCGCACACACCCATAGTAAAAATATATTAATTTATTCTTAAACCCGAAGTAATTAAAAAAATTAAAACAGGTTTCTTAATTGAAATAAAATATCGACAATAAAAAGTTTTAGTTATGTATATTTAAGAAACTCATTTTTTGCTGAGATTCGAATTTAATATTTATAAATGTTTATCCCAATAAATTTTTTTTTGAGGTTTAACTTCTACATAAAAAGAGGTTTAGTAGCGTTTTGCACATATATGTCCTCATTCATATTTTCATAAATGCATTCTTACATTAATACATACAAATTGGTTCGATGGTTTGAATAGAAAAACGTTTTACTATTATTTATAATTTACTACTTTTTATAAATTTAAATCATTTAATATATTTATAATTTTAAATAATATTGTGTATTTACATATATTTTGCGTAAAACTTAAATAAAGTGGTGGAAACCCTGATAAAATAAATTCAAAATAAAATTCACAATGGAATGGGAAACGTCCCCAGGCCTAACGCCATGCTACCATATTTTATATATTCATACAATTTGAACAAGCAAGATAAATTTAAGTGACAAACAATTACTGGACATGTCCTTAAGGGTAATTTGAACTCTTCTCGTTTTGCAAAATCTGCCTAAGTTATGTGTTCATTGTTAATTTATCGTTCTACTTGAACAAATGTCGTTGAAATAAAAAGTTTTGGGCAATTTCCACAATTCCACAGAAACATTTGATCTTGATTAAAATGCTCGTGTTTTCTACTGATGTACATAATTTGTTTAGTTTAATTTTTTTGTACGAATAGATTCCGGACATTTTGCAATTTCATCCAAAAACATGCAATTCACATTTTATATGTTAATCGGATTGGAATCGGTGGGAATCGGATTGGAATCGGTGGGTTAATCGGATTGGAATCGGTGGGAACATGGCCTTTCGCAATGTTCGAAAAAATGTGAAATTGAAATCGTTTAATCGAAATATGGAACATGACATTTCGTTTTCACCATTAATTTCGAATGAAAGTGAAATGCAGAACATGCCTGATAAGTTCTTGTATCGTCGTTGTAGAACGAAAAGTAACCAAATACATTTTTATGAAAAACTTAATTTTCGAGTTTGTTGATTAATATTATAATAAGTAAAGCGCAAATATTTATGTTTTTTTGTCATAACTTCTCATGGGTACAAGATCAAATAGTGATGCAAAGGCATTAATTGTTTGTTTTTAAAGCTTTGCATGATTGGCATGGCATGATTATTTAAAAATGATAATTTTTCAAATTTTTGTTATTTGCAAGAAAAATTCTGTTTATTCGGCAAAACTGAAAGAGATTCTGATGTATACCGGATTCAGACATGTTGGCGAGTAGGTTCTATTGCACTATCAAAAAAGTTTTGTAGTCAACGAAAATATAAAATGACTGCTTGATTTGTAGTACTAAAGACGCACTTAAATGAATAAGAAAAATGTGAAATTAAGGAGAACCTTTTTAGGGGATTCAACAAAGTATACTGAGATTGTTGTAAATGCGTTCTCCTGCCCCCGGATTCCCACTTTCTCCTAGCTAAAGCTAAAATTCTATCGCTAAAATGCTAAAAAAAATATACCGAAAATTTTTTGGAGTTTCAGCTAAATTTCAAATAATTCCAATCGATCAACGGAATCAAAAGGAATCCTAGAATCTTTAAAACATTTCTTTAAACGCTCATAACTCGAGAACGGAGCGTCGTAGAGGGGCCAAAGTTGGCATATTTTATAGGTGGATTTTGCAGATTAAATTTGACTTTAAACTATTCCAATCGATCAACGGAATCCAAAGGAATCCTAGAATCTTTAAAACATTTCTTTAAACGCTCATAACTCGAGAACGGAGCGTCGTAGAGGGGTCAAAGTTGGCATATTTTATAGGTGGATTTTGGGGATTAAATTTGCCTTTTAAATTATTCTAATCGATCAACGGAATCAAAAGGAATCCCATAATCTTTAAAACATTTCTTTAAACGCTCATAACTCGAGAACGGAGCGTCGTAGAGGGGTCAAAGTTGGCATATTTTATAGGTGGATTTTGCGGATTAAATTTGCCTTTTAAATTATTCCAATCGATCAACGGAATCGAAAGGAATCCTAGAATCTTTAAAACATTTCTTTAAACGCTCATAACTCGAGAACGGAGCGTCGTAGAGGGGTCAAAGTTGGCATATTTTATAGGTGGATTTTGCGGATTAAATTTGCCTTTTAAATTATTCCAATCGATCAACGGAATCCAAAGGAATCCTAGAATCTTTAAAACATTTCTTTAAACGCTTATAACTCGCGAACAGAGCGTCGTAGAGGGGTCAAAGTTGGCATATTTTATAGGTGGATTTTGCGGATTAAATTTGCCTTTTAAATTATTTCAATCGACCAACGGAATCCAAAGGAATCCTAGAATCTTTAAAACATTTCTTTAAACGCTTATAACTCGAGAACGGAGCGTCATAGAGGGGTCAATGTTGGCATATTTTATAGGTGGATTTGGCAGATTAAATTTGCCTTTTAAATTATTCTAATCGATCAACGGAATCAAAAGGAATCCCATAATCTTTAAAACATTTCTTTAAACGCTCATAACTCGAGAACGGAGCGTCGTAGAGGGGTCAAAGTTGGCATATTTTATAGGTGGATTTTGCAAATTTAATTTGCCTTTCAAATTATTCCAATCGATCAACGGAATCAATCTTTAAAACATTTCTTTAAACGCTGATAACTCGATAACGGAGCGTCGTAGAGGGGTCAAAGTTGGCATATTTTATAGGTGGATTTTGCGGATTAAATTTGCCTTTTAAATTATTTCAATCGACCAACGGAATCCAAAGGAATCCTAGATTCTTTAAAACATTTTTTTAAACGCTCATAACTCGAGAACGGAGCGTCGTAGAGGGGTCAAAGTTGGCATATTTTATAGTTGGATTTTGCGGATTAAATTTGCCTTTTAAATTATTCCAATCGATCAACGGAATCCAAAGGAATCCTAGAATCTTTAAAACATTTCTTTAAACGCTCATAACTCGAGAACGGAGCGTCGTAGAGGGGTCAAAGTTGGCATATTTTATAGGTGGATTTTGCGGATTAAATTTGCCTTTTAAATTATTCCAATCGATCAACGGAATCCAACGGAATCCTAGAATCTTTAAAGCATTTCTTTAAACGCTCATAACTCGATAACGGAACGTCGTAGAGGGGTCAAAGGGTCAAAATTGGAATATTTTATAGGTGGATTTTGCAAAATTAATTTGCCTTTCAAATTATCCCAATTGATCAACGGAATCAAAAGGAATCCTAGAATCTTTAAAACATTTCTTTAAACGCTCATAACTCGAGAACGGAGCGTCGTAGAGGGGCCAAAGTTGGCATATTTTATAGGTGGATTTTGCAGATTAAATTTGACTTAAAACTATTCCAATCGATCAACGGAATCCAAAGGAATCCTAGAATCTTTAAAACATTTCTTTAAACGCTCATAACCCGAGAACGGAGCGTCGTAGAGGGGTCAAAGTTGGCATATTTTATAGGTGGATTTTGCGGATTAAATTTGCCTTTTAAATTATTCCAATCGATCAACGGAATCCAAAGGAATCCTAGAATCTTTAAAACATTTCTTTAAACGCTCATAACTCGAGAACGGAGCGTCGTAGAGGGGTCAAAGTTGGCATATTTTATAGGTGGATTTTGCGGATTAAATTTGCCTTTTAAATTATTCCAATCGATCAACGGAATCCAAAGGAATCCTAGAATCTTTAAAACATTTCTTTAAACGTTCATAACTCGAGAACGGAGCGTCGTAGAGGGGTCAAAGTTGGCATATTTTATAGGTGGATTTTGCGGATTAAATTTGCCTTTTAAATTATTCCAATCGATCAACGGAATCCTAGAATCTTTAAAACATTTCTTTAAACGCTCATAACTCGAGAACGGAGCGTCGTAGAGGGGTCAAAGTTGGCATATTTTATAGGTGGATTTTGCGGATTAAATTTGCCTTTTAAATTATTCCAATCGATCAACGGAATCCAAAGGAATCCTAGAATCTTTAAAACATTTCTTTAAACGCTCATAACTCGAGAACGGAGCGTCGTAGAGGGGCCAAAGTTGGCATATTTTATAGGTGGATTTGCGGATTAAATTTGCCTTTTAAATTATTCCAATCGATCAAAGGAATCCAAAGGAATCCTAGAATCTTTAAAACATTTCTTTAAACGCTTATAACTCGAGAACGGAGCGTCGTAGAGGGGTCAAAGTTGGCATATTTTATAGGTGAATTTTGCAAATTTAATTTGCCTTTCAAATTATTCCAATCGATCAACGGAATCAATCTTTAAAACATTTCTTTAAACGCTGATAACTCGATAACGGAGCGTCGTAGAGGGGTCAAAGTTGGCATATTTTATAGGTGGATTTTGCAGATTAAATTTGACTTTAAACTATTCCAATCGAGAACGGAGCGTCGTAGAGGGGTCAAAGTTGGCATATTTTATAGGTGGATTTTGCGGATTAAATTTGCCTTTTAAATTATTCCAATCGATCAACGGAATCCAAAGGAATCCTAGAATATTTAAAACATTTCTTTAAACGCTCATAACTCGAGACGAACGGAGCGTCGTAGAGGGGTCAAAGTTGGCATATTTTATAGGTGGATTTTGCGGATTAAATTTGCCTTTTCAATTATTCTAATCGATCAACGGAATCAAAAGGAATCCCATAATCTTTAAAACATTTCTTTAAACGCTCATAACTCGAGAACGGAGCGTCGTAGAGGGGTCAAAGTTGGCATATTTTATAGGTGGATTTTGCGGATTAAATTTGCCTTTTAAATTATTCCAATCGATCAACGGAATCCAAAGGAATCCTAGAATCTTTAAAACATTTCTTTAAACGCTCATAACTCGAGAACGGAGCGTCGTAGAGGGGTCAAAGTTGGCATATTTTATAGGTGGATTTTGCGGATTAAATTTGCCTTTTAAATTATTCCAATCGATCAACGGAATCCAAAGGAATCCTAGAATCTTTAAAACATTTCTTTAAACGCTCATAACTCGATAACGGAGCGTCGTAGAGGGGTCAAAGTTGGCATATTTTATAGGTGGATTTTGCGGATTAAATTTGCCTTTTAAATTATTCCAATCGATCAACGGAATCCAAAGGAATCCTAGAATCTTTAAAACATTTCTTTAAACGCTCATAACTCGAGAACGGAGCGTCGTAGAGGGGTCAAAGTTGGCATATTTTATAGGTGGATTTTGCAGATTAAATTTGCCTTTTAAATTATTCCAATCGATCAACGGAATCCAAAGGAATCCTAGAATCTTTAAAACATTTCTTTAAACGCTCATAACTCGAGAACGGAGCGTCGTAGAGGGGTCAAAGTTGGCATATTTTATAGGTGGATTTTGCGGTTTAAATTTGCCTTTTAAATTATTCCAATCGATCAACGGAATCCAAAGGAATCCTAGAATATTTAAAACATTTCTTTAAACGCTCATAACTCGAGAACGGAGCGTCGTAGAGGGGTCAAAGTTGGCATATTTTATAGGTGGATTTTGCGGATTAAATTTGCCTTTTAAATTATTCTAATCGATCAACGGAATCAAAAGGAATCCCATAATCTTTAAAACATTTCTTTAAACGCTCATAACTCGAGAACGGAGCGTCGTAGAGGGGTCAAAGTTGGCATATTTTATAGGTGGATTTTGCGGATTAAATTTGCCTTTTAAATTATTCCAATCGATCAACGGAATCCAAAGGAATCCTAGAATCTTTAAAACATTTCTTTAAACGCTTATAACTCGAGAACGGAGCGTCATAGAGGGGTCAATGTTGGCATATTTTATAGGTGGATTTGGCAGATTAAATTTGCCTTTCAACTTATTCCAATCGATCAACGTAATCAAAAGGAATCCTAGAATCTTTAAAACATTTCTTTAAACGCTTATAACTCGCGAACAGAGCGTCGTAGAGGGGTCAAAGTTGGCATATTTTATAGGTGGATTTTGCGGATTAAATTTGCCTTTTAAATTATTTCAATCGACCAACGGAATCCAAAGGAATCCTAGAATCTTTAAAACATTTCTTTAAACGCTTATAACTCGAGAACGGAGCGTCATAGAGGGGTCAATGTTGGCATATTTTATAGGTGGATTTGGCAGATTAAATTTGCCTTTTAAATTATTCTAATCGATCAACGGAATCAAAAGGAATCCCATAATCTTTAAAACATTTCTTTAAACGCTCATAACTCGAGAACGGAGCGTCGTAGAGGGGTCAAAGTTGGCATATTTTATAGGTGGATTTTGCGGATTAAATTTGCCTTTTAAATTATTCCAATCGATCAACGGAATCGAAAGGAATCCTAGAATCTTTAAAACATTTCTTTAAACGCTGATAACTCGATAACGGAGCGTCGTAGAGGGGTCAAAGTTGGCATATTTTATAGGTGGATTTTGCAGATTAAATTTGACTTTAAACTATTCCAATCGAGAACGGAGCGTCGTAGAGGGGTCAAAGTTGGCATATTTTACAGTTGGATTTTGCGGATTAAATTTGCATTTTAAATTATTCCAATCGATCAACGGAATCCAACGGAATCCTAGAATCTTTAAAACATTTCTTTAAACGCTCATAACTCGAGAACGGAGCGTCGTAGAGGGGTCAAAGTTGGCATATTTTATAGGTGGATTTTGCGGATTAAATTTGCTTTTTAAATTATTCCAATCGATCAACTGAATCCAAAGGAATCCTAGAATCTTTAAAACATTTCTTTAAACGCTCATAACTCGAGAACGGAGCTCGTAGAGGGGTCAAAGTTGGCATATTTTATAGGTGAATTTTGCAGATTTAATTTGCCTTTTAAATTATTCCAATCGATCAACGGAATCCAAAGGAATCCTAGAATCTTTAAAACATTTCTTTAAACGCTCATAACTCGAGAACGGAGCGTCGTAGAGGGGTCAAAGTTGGCATATTTTATAGGTGGATTTTGCAGATTAAATTTGCCTTTTAAATTATTCCAATCGATCAACGGAATCCAAAGGAATCCTAGAATCTTTAAAACATTTCTTTAAACGCTCATAACTCGAGAACGGAGCGTCGTAGAGGGGCCAAAGTTGGCATATTTTATAGGTGGATTTTGCAGATTAAATTTGACTTTAAACTATTCCAATCGATCAACGGAATCCTAGAATCTTTAAAACATTTCTT
The DNA here is from genome assembly GCA_951804985.1 of Dryomyza anilis. Classification (NCBI taxonomy): domain Eukaryota; kingdom Metazoa; phylum Arthropoda; class Insecta; order Diptera; family Dryomyzidae; genus Dryomyza; species Dryomyza anilis. The sequence continues at coordinate 114,628,337 of OX638131.1, read as the reverse complement.
TAAACGCTCATAACCCGAGAACGGAGCGTCGTAGAGGGGTCAAAGTTGGCATATTTTATAGGTGGATTTTGGGGATTAAATTTGCCTTTTAAATTATTCTAATCGATCAACGGAATCAAAAGGAATCCCATAATCTTTAAAACATTTCTTTAAACGCTCATAACTCGAGAACGGAGCGTCGTAGAGGGGTCAAAGTTGGCATATTTTATAGGTGGATTTTGCGGATTAAATTTGCCTTTTAAATTATTCCAATCGATCAACGGAATCCAAAGGAATCCTAGAATCTTTAAAACATTTCTTTAAACGCTCATAACTCGAGAACGGAGCGTCGTAGAGGGGTCAAAGTTGGCATATTTTATAGTTGGATTTTGCGGATTAAATTTGCATTTTAAATTATTCCAATTGATCAACGGAATCCAACGGAATACTAGAATCTTTAAAGCATTTCTTTAAACGCTCATAACTCGATAACGGAGCGTCGTAGAGGGGTCAAAGTTGGCATATTTTATAGGTGAATTTTGCAAATTTAATTTGCCTTTCAAATTATTCCAATCGATCAACGGAATCAATCTTTAAAACATTTCTTTAAACGCTGATAACTCGATAACGGAGCGTCGTAGAGGGGTCAAAGTTGGCATATTTTATAGGTGGATTTTGCGGATTAAATTTGCCTTTTAAATTATTTCAATCGACCAACGGAATCCAAAGGAATCCTAGAATCTTTAAAACATTTTTTTAAACGCTCATAACTCGATAACGGAACGTCGTAGAGGGGTCAAAGGGTCAAAATTGGAATATTTTATAGGTGGATTTTGCAAAATTAATTTGCCTTTCAAATTATCCCAATTGATCAACGGAATCAAAAGGAATCCTAGAATCTTTAAAACATTTCTTTAAACGCTCATAACTCGAGAACGGAGCGTCGTAGAGGGGCCAAAGTTGGCATATTTTATAGGTGGATTTTGCAGATTAAATTTGACTTTAAACTATTCCAATCGATCAACGGAATCCAAAGGAATCCTAGAATCTTTAAAACATTTCTTTAAACGCTCATAACCCGAGAACGGAGCGTCGTAGAGGGGTCAAAGTTGGCATATTTTATAGGTGGATTTTGCGGATTAAATTTGCCTTTTAAATTATTCCAATCGATCAACGGAATCCAAAGGAATCCTAGAATATTTAAAACATTTCTTTAAACGCTCATAACTCGAGACGAACGGAGCGTCGTAGAGGGGTCAAAGTTGGCATATTTTATAGGTGGATTTTGCGGATTAAATTTGCCTTTTAAATTATTCCAATCGATCAACGGAATCCAAAGGAATCCTAGAATCTTTAAAACATTTCTTTAAACGCTCATAACTCGATAACGGAGCGTCGTAGAGGGGTCAAAGTTGGCATATTTTATAGGTGGATTTTGCGGATTAAATTTGCCTTTTAAATTATTCCAATCGATCAACGGAATCCAAAGGAATCCTAGAATCTTTAAAACATTTCTTTAAACGCTCATAACTCGAGAACGGAGCGTCGTAGAGGGGTCAAAGTTGGCATATTTTATAGGTGGATTTTGCAGATTAAATTTGCCTTTTAAATTATTCCAATCGATCAACGGAATCCAAAGGAATCCTAGAATCTTTAAAACATTTCTTTAAACGCTCATAACTCGAGAACGGAGCGTCGTAGAGGGGTCAAAGTTGGCATATTTTATAGGTGGATTTTGCGGATTAAATTTGCCTTTTAAATTATTCCAATCGATCAACGGAATCCAAAGGAATCCTAGAATATTTAAAACATTTCTTTAAACGCTCATAACTCGAGAACGGAGCGTCGTAGAGGGGTCAAAGTTGGCATATTTTATAGGTGGATTTTGCGGATTAAATTTGCCTTTTAAATTATTCTAATCGATCAACGGAATCAAAAGGAATCCCATAATCTTTAAAACATTTCTTTAAACGCTCATAACTCGAGAACGGAGCGTCGTAGAGGGGTCAAAGTTGGCATATTTTATAGGTGGATTTTGCGGATTAAATTTGCCTTTTAAATTATTCCAATCGATCAACGGAATCCAAAGGAATCCTAGAATCTTTAAAACATTTCTTTAAACGCTCATAACTCGAGAACGGAGCGTCGTAGAGGGGTCAAATTTGGCATATTTTATAGGTGGATTTTACGGATTAAATTTGTCTTTTAAATTATTCCAATCGATCAACGGAATCAAAAGGAATCCTAGAATCTTTAAAACATTTCTTTAAACGCTCATAACTCGAGAACGGAGCGTCGTAGAGGGGTCAAAGTTGGCATATTTTATAGGTGGATTTTGCAGATTAAATTTGCCTTTTAAATTATTCCAATCGATCAACGGAATCCAAAGGAATCCTAGAATCTTTAAAACATTTCTTTAAACGCTCATAACTTGAGAACGGAGCGTCGTAGAGTGGTCAAAGTTGGCATATTTTATAGGTGGATTTTGCAGATTTAATTTGTCTTTTAAATTTTTCTAATCGATCAACTTACTTACCAAATTCGTGTATTTTGGCCGAAGCTAAAAAGTTTCACCAGTAGACTCAGTGCTGATGCCAGTTGTAAATACCAATCGCAGACAGGTTAGCTCAACTTTATTTATTGGCTAAGAAATTTAATGCATTTGTTCGACTTGACCTAACCGTTGGATCTTGATGCGTTTGACTCATGGTTAATCCTAATTTAAATACTCCTTAGAAACACAGATATAGCTAAATATTTCAATCAGGATTTCTGCTCTCAAATGCTACTCTTTTAACGATGCGAAGACTGTGCCCAAGTTTCTGCACCATAAAGTTGAGACTGAAAAATTCAAATTTTTAAAAATTATTTTCATTTAATATAAATAAATGTCTACTCACTAATTTGATATGCTTTAAAGTACAAACGTGTCACGTAGAAGAAACGGCTAATCGCAGAAAAGTATTTTAAATAACACTTGGAATATAGATAGATCAAATATAGTAAAATTGAAGCATTTTAAATAAAAACAGACTTTATTTAGATTTTTAAAAATTCATATTACTTTTGCTTAATATGTAGTTCCATTTAATTTTTCCATAATTAATTAGTCAATAATTATTACATAATTATGTTAAGATCAGGCAAATAACGCACTTAATACGGCGTCGTTATTTGCGTTTTATAGCTACTTTTTTTTTGTTTTTTTTTCGTATATTGCTTATGTTGTATGCAAAGCGTGCTCAGTACGTCGAGAAGATGCTGCTTCTAACGAGGCTGCGCGCGGCCAGTGCTACAATTGTATGTTAAAACTACTAAATAACGACGTTATTACGATGCATGTGTGTGGTAAAGTCTATTATTGCAATTAACACATATAGCATAATTGCATAGATACTACATACAACATGCAAATGGAAGGTATTATTAAATGTTTTTAGTTTTTTTTTTTTGTAAAATTTAATATTTGCATTATTTTTGTTTTTATATTTAGTTTTTCATCTTTTATAATTTATGCACTTAATTTATATTTTGCTTTATAAGAATTATTTTTATTATATTAATAATATTTCATTTTTTATTAAACTTATTTTTTTTCGCTCATTAAAATTTAATTTATTTATTAAATTTATTGTTTTTAATTAAATTAATTATTTTCGTTAAATTTATTGTTTCGTTAAATTTATTTACTAAATTAATTATTGTGTAGTTTTATGTGTTAATTGTTTTTAAATATAAAAATAGATAATTACAAAATTTATAAATTACTTATTAGCAAAAACAGCGCATATTTCGTATTTCAGTGTGTTAATTTAATTAAACAATTAATGCGGGCCAGTTTAGAACCGACGACAAAATCAGTTATGAATTAAAATGAAAACTAAAGAAATCGAACAACTATTTACAGTGTGGCAAAAAATATCAACAAACTAACAACAAACAGCAGCAGTAGCGCTTTACGCGGCGCCACTACCGCCGCTGCTGCGATATATATGCGTCGGCGCATTGGGCGGCGCTCTCACAACAAACTCATCGCCAAGCGGCGCCGGCGGCTGATAATAATAGTTGACGGCGTGCAACGCTTGCTGTGGCGGCTGCTGAGTGGTGTAGTTGGCAAATTGCTGCGTCTGGTGCGGCTGTTGCTGCTGCGGCTGTTGCTGCTGCGGCTGATATTTGTGACTGGCGGCGGCGGCAGTAGCAGCAGCTGCTGTCGTTGCTGTGTGGCAGGCGCTGGTGGTGGCGGCGACGGCTGCAGATTTTTTCTATAACCCAGAAATAATAACCTCGTGCTGGGCATCATCCTCCATCTCGGGCATCTCCTGTTTGTGTATGATGACAGACTGTCCGTCTGTGTTCATGCTTTGCGCCTGCTGCTGTTGTTGTTGCTGCTGCTGTGGCGTTTGAGCAGGCTGGCGAGGCGCCGTTTGTCCTAAATTATAATAAAAACATAATGAATAATTTACAAATTTCATTAAATTTTAATTTTGTTTGTTTTTAGTCGACCTTAAAATAGCAAAAACTAATTTGTCAGGCTTAGGACTACGGAATGCAAAATGTATTTTTGGAATCCCTACCGCTGTCATGAAGACTGAAGAATAACGAGGATCTTGATCTAGATCTTGATTACAATTCAGTGTTGACACTTTTCGCCAATGCAAAAGGAGCAATTTTGAAAATATTGGGGAATGCAAAATGGAGCAGATTTGATGTAAAAGGATTTGAAAATTAAATATAGTAGTAAATTTGATAGAAAGGGAGTAGAAATAGGCATTAGTGTATTAGATTCAAATAAATTACTAGATATGTTAATATTTTATTTCATTCCTGATTTAATGGATTTTCTATAATGTTGATGTATACAGGGTGGTCTATTCAAAGTTGGGCTGTATCTGGAATACCCATGAAATACGTGGTGTTTTCAAAATTTTATTTATAAAAGTTGATGCAAACGTATATTTAATTATAACTACTACATTTTAAAGACCGTGGCCAAAATATTATATTTAATTTACAGATAATTGATCATAGGTCTTTTTTAAATTATAATATTGACAATTTATTTGGTCCGCAAGAAATTGTTCTTATCATATTAAAAAAAAATATAAGCAATTTTTGCAAAATGCAGTAGATTTCCGTAAAAGGGAGTAGAACATTATGAGAAAGCAGTAGAAAATGCTACTACCATAGTAGAGGAGTAGATTTTACAAATCCAAATGAAATGGAGTAGATCTACTCCGGTCGGAATAGAATGAGAACACTGTTACAATTGTTTCATTTATACGCAATGCCAAATAATTATTGTATTACATACCATATTTCTGATGAATGCCGCGATGGCGCTTGAGCGCAAAGCGATCCGCAAATGCCGCCGAGCAAATATCGCACTTGAACGGCTTCTCGCCCGAGTGCACTTTGGCATGATTCTTTAAATGCGCCGCCTGCGAGAAGGCGGAGCCGCAGATGTCACACTTGTAGGGCTTTTCGCCGGTGTGAATGCGACGATGATTCCAGAGTGTCGCATGACGTGCAAAGCCCTTGTCACAGACCTCACAGACGTAGGGACGCTCGCCGCTGTGCGTGCGCTCGTGATTTTTTAGATGTGGCGACTGTGAGAATTGCATGCCGCAGGTTTGGCATCTAAAAAAAGAGATTTTAAATTAAAATTCGTTTTTTTTTAAATGATTTTTGTAATTTTTCTCACTTGTAGGGCTTTTCGCCCGTGTGTATGCGCGCATGATTCTTGAGATAGACCGCCTTGGCAAAGGCCAGGCCGCAGATGGTGCATTTGTAATTCTTCTCACCACTGTGCAGTTTCTTGTGCGACCAGAGACTCGAGTAGCGCGAGAATGTGCCGCCGCAAATGTTGCACGTGAAGGGTTTTGGGGTTCTGTGAAATATAAACATGAATTATATACATAAATTAAAAAGGTTTTTTTTTTCGTGTCAAAATTAAAGTTACGCGATGTACTTTGAGAAAATAATGTTCGCTTAAAATGAAAATGTTACGGTTTTCGTTAGAGTTGTCGAATGATATATTAATAAACGTTTAAAGAAAACAGTTTGTCTTACTCTTGCTTTATATTAGCCGCATTTTTACTGTTCTGTCCCGCTGCCGCACCGCTACCCACATAGATGACACCCGAGCCGTTGCACTTCTGGCACTTGGTCACCTGCTGGGTGTTGCGCTTCTTCACCGGATGATGCCCGGCAGTGCAGACTTCTCGTTTTACAGTGGTGCTCGTCGCTGTGCCCGTGGAGCCCGGCAACTGTTGCTGTTGTTGTTGCTGCTGTTGCGTCTGCTGTGACACCAGCACCTGCAGCTGTTGTTGCGCCTGTGGCGTGGTCGATATAATCTGCACCGGATGCATGTGGTTGGGCATTATATTCTGCGCTGACATTGAATCCATTGAAGAGTCCGAATTGCCGCTGGGCATTTCATTCATTTCGAATTTGATTTCGCCATCGGGTGCCACAAATATTTGCGTTGGTGTCACTTGTTGCGCGGCGGCAACTGCCTGCTGTGCCGCCTGATCAACCTGTAGGCATTGCTCGCAGCGCAGCACAGCCTTGGGTCCTTTGCGCTTGTTAGTCACAGGATGCAACATTGTGTTGCCGCAGGAAGAGCACTTGACGTGTTCCATTTTTTGCGCCTTGCCGCCGCTCGACGACTGCAGCACCTCATTGTTGAGCTGTTGTTGCTGCTGCTGTTGTTGTTGTTGCTGTTGTTGTTGCTGCTGTTGTTGTTGTTGCTGTTGTTGTTGCTGTTGTTGTTGCTGCTGTTGTTGCATTACAACATGTTGCTGTTGATTGTTTGCTGGTTCCAGCGCCTCTGTGGCCACAATTTGTATTTGTCCCATTTGTCCATTTTCTGTTATTATGTTCTGCGTCTGCACGAGGCCCTGTGCATTGACTACTGCAATCGCATCGGTCTGCTGCTGCCCGTCGCCTCCCTCCTGCGCATGGATGCGTTTGTGGTGATTGAGTAGCGCCAGATGGGAGAACATCAGACCGCAGACATCACACTTGAAGCTAATGTTGGAGATGGTGTTTTGCAATGGCGCCAATGTCTACGAAGTATAACATTTCAAAATTGTTTATTTTACAAAATGAATAGAGCTACTCACGGTCGTTATCGGTTTGTTCTGATTGACAATCTGCAGACGTCCTTGCGCGTCCAACGTGGCGATGCCAATGGCGCCGCCCTGGTTCAGCTGCATGCCATTGACAAGCGCATAGTTATAGCCGCCCACAGGCTGAGCAATGTAGCAGGTCTTGTTGTCGTCAGTGGTCAGCTGCGCCAAGTTGACTGCGGCATTGCCCTGAAATAATAAAAATAAATGTTTTAAAGCAATTTAACAACAATATTTTCATAATAGGGAAAAATATGATTCGAAAAGAATCAGAAATAAGAATAATTTATATTATTAAAAAAACGTAATGGTTAATATAAAAGGAATTGAATAATTGTTATTAAAATCTTTTAAAGCAATTGAAATAATTACCAAACATTAGAATTAAAATTATTATATAATATTAAGTAATTTATACAAAATTTAAATAATTTTGGATTTTAAAATGTTGACTTTTTTATGACTAGAACATTTTGAAGTAAATAAAAATCACAATGTTACCTTACAAAATTATATAATTTTTACACAATACATTGTATGACTCAAATATAAACAAATGTATAGAAAAACATATAAATAATATATTTATTATAGCAAGAATCTCATTAAATTGTTAACATTTAAATTATCTGTTAGTTTAATGATTCGAGTCCAATGATCAACTAAATTAATTTTGCGATTCGTCCAATAGTTAATGATATTAGAAAAAGTTTATCAATGGTATGTTTTTCAAATGGCAATTGCCAAATTTCATAGATTACATTCAAGTAATCATCATTGTATGAAGTAAATATATTGTATAAATGGTGCAAATATGAAAAATTAAACTATGAAAAAGAAATGAGGCAAATACGATCTCAAAATATAATATGATCTTCAAATAAAATATGATCTTAAAATAGAATATGATCATTTTCAAATAAATCACTCCATGATGCATACTTGCGTTCATCATGGTTTACTTTTCAAATCATATATTTAATCAGAGAATAAACCCTTTGGAATATCGATTCCGGTTCTGGTTCCAAAATTTTATATTAACGGTTCCGATTCAGACTTTAATCAAAAACAATTATATGGGTTCCGATTCCAGTCACACACAAATTTATTTAAGAACGGTTCTGAATCCAGAAATCGAAACGGTTTCGATTCCGGTTTAAAAACTAAACGAAAATAAATAAAATATTTTTGATATACTTACATTTGTTGTTGTATAGTAGAACGTTGGTTGATCCGTTTTCTGTCCCTCGATCTTCGGCTGCTTGAGAATTGTTCCGTCCGCTGTCTGATACTGTATAGTAGTGGGCTGTCCATTGGCGCCAATGGCATTTGTGGTAAATATGATATTTTTAGTCAAATCTTCCATGTTGCACTAAAATTATATTTGAATTAATTTGTAATTGTTCTATTTGAAAATCGGAGCCAAATGACCAATTTTAATACATCGCAAGATGTGAAAAACAAAAAACGATGTGTATTTAAACATCAACAAAAAAGTATTGCTTCCCTTTCTATTGCAAAATTTATTTTTTATTTTATTTTATTTAAATTCCTGAACACACTTCAAAACAAATAAAATTCGTTACGTTCGCAACGAGTGCGAGTTATACGTAAACAAAAATGCCAACGATGGCAACGCTGTGCGCCAGACAGTGATGCCAGCAACAACAGAAATTAATTCGCCACCGAATTAACATATTAACAAGAGACAACAATAGGTAGCAATGCCAAAACAACGAAATGGAAGAGGCAACAAAACATGAGAAAACAAGAACACATAACGAAAAGGCAAAATGCAAAGCGACGGCTGCGAAAATGAGAAGCAAAGCGTACAGCAAAAACGAGCGACTGAAAAATTCACGAAGAGCTAATTTTTTCTGAAATAAAAAAAATGGCGTCGCCAAAGTAGCGACTGCCTTTTCACACCAAAGAGCCACAAAGGCAGCAGACAGACATTTTTAGATGACGAAGAATAATAGAGCATAAATTGTATGAAAGAATTTCAAATTAAATTGGAAAATATGCTATTTCACACACGCATTAAGTGCGTTTCTCACAAAAATCCATCAGCACGAAACATAAACAAAATTTGCAACATTTTTATGACATGGAAATTTTACTTTAACTTTTAATTATAAAAACTATTTAGCATACACGTAATTAGTGAAAAATGTCAAACACTACGAAGCACAAAAACTACAAGGTGTAGCGCCGCTGCATTGCTGCGCACATTGAGTGGCAATTTTCATCCAACAATTTACCTTGTTCTTTTCACAAAAGCACTATATTAATTGATTTTATTCACTGCTTCTGATATTTAATTTATTATTATTGTTTTTATCTTTTCTCGCACAAAAATTCTTTTACACAGCCGACGCACGTACAAAAAAACTACGTGAGACAAAAAACACACTGCGTGTAGCTGAAAAGTTTTCACCGACTGCTTCTTGTTCGTTCTTTCGTTGTGGCAAAGACAAGAAAAGCAATATGGCTGCCCGCGACGGACAGACAGCTCAGCAACTGCGAAAATTTTAATTCTCAGATTATTGCGCCTTTAATTTTCACGCGTGTTGTTTTTATCGCTTGATACAAATATATATTGCGATTATTTTCACATTAATTGCCAAATTGTTGTAAATCTAGAGCAATTTTATTTAATTCAATGTACTATTTCTCAACCCGTCTTCTTCACACACACAGATCGTCAGAGTACCAAGTCGATACGGCTAACCAACGGCGGCGATTCATGGCGTTATTTTTAATCGGCTGTTGCCGACTTTATCGGATAAAATTTTCTATACAATAAAAGCTGCATTCAACGATCTCAACAGTTGTGGAACTGTTGAGTGATTTATAATTTGCGGTTGAATGGCATGCTACCCTCAACATGTCTAGTGAGCGGTCCCCATTTTTTCATCAAAAAATGTTTACGCTACTTTTTCAATCAATTAAAGCGTTGTATGCATACACAAACAAAAATATTGTACGTATATATAACAATTGATATTAATTGCAAACAAAATCGTATTTCAATTAAAAATATGAATGTATTTACTAGTGAATTAATTGTATTTACACATTTTTTAATTAAAATATTAATAGGAATTAATTTAATATAATTTCAATGCAACTAAATCTTTGATAGTATTAACTACTTTTATTTGTTACTTTTGATTTATTCATTTTCTTAAATTGCAACATTGTTTTCTTCTTCTGGATTTCATTTTGTTTTTTGTTTGTGCGTCGGCGGCATTGTTCAGTTTCTTCTAACATTATTTTTTCTACGTTGCTGTTTTAAAAATGGATATTGCATTATTTAGTGTATGTTATGTTATTTAAGCATTAAATGGCTCAATTTATTTTTGCTGTCAAGAATTTTAACAAAGAGCTTATGATGCTCATTTTGTTGCATATTGAATCATTAATAAGCGAATATAAAATTTTATGTTTGACTCAAATAATTGGCCCACCTGTAGAAGTTGTGAAAACTGACTTCAGTAAAACATTAGTTAGGTTGAAAGAATTTTACAAAGCATATCAAACAGTATATATACTTAACTAATATTTATTTTATGTTTTATATTGAATTAAATTATGAGTTTCAATTAAAAATTAATTGGATTGATTAACATTTTAGTTATATTTACACACTTTTTTTTCTGTGTGTAGTTCAGTTCCGTGGGAATAATTTTTGTGGTAATTTTTAACTGCTGTGGGAAAGGTAATTGGGAAAGGTAATGTATGGGAAAAGCAATGTATGGGAAAATGGTATTTTATTTTATTTTTCGTGAGAATTTGGGATGGCAACTATGGTTGCAGCTGCTCGTAGAGGTTAACTGTGTAGAATTTGTTTCGTGGAGAGTTTGATTAGTGATTAGCGATAAGTGTTGCCAGTCATCACCAACGCAAATTAAACGTTTAACGATTTACAATATTTCGAATTTTGCGCGGTAAAATGTAGAGCGCAATTTTTTTTTTTTCGTTAATTGATAAAAGCCTTTTTAATGAAATAAAAATAAAAAAGTAAGAAATAAAATATATATTGTAGATGTATTTTATTAACATATGGACAATTGCCAGAAATGTTTAACAATTGTATACGTAATTAGCATAATCTTATATTAATCATTATTTGAAAATTAAAAATAAAATATATAGATATCGATTTTAATTCACATGTTTGAAAAATAATTATTTTAGAAAATCATTATTTGTGGAATTTTTTTATGAATAATTTTTTGTTTGTTTTTGTTTCGAAAACTAAACAATTTTTATTTATTTTCAAATATTTTAATTCACAAATAATAGCCGCATTCAGCTACCCCAACAGTTGCTCACCCCGCAAGAACACAGTCGGTCATTTTATTGATCATTTTAGGGGTAGCAATGATCAAAGATCAAAAATTTGATCATTGCTACCCCTAAAATGATTAATAAAATGAACGACTACGTTCTTGCTGGGTAACTAATCGCTCAATATATTTGAATGCACCCCCACATCATCTATCTCAATTAAGGTACAAAAGATTCGAATTTAATATAAATATTTTATTTAAGTTACATAGAACCATACACTCAGAAGAAAATGTACCGTTAAGTACTTTATGGTACGACCATTGATCTTATAGTTTATGTATTAATAGTTTTTGTTTTTAAATCAAAAGTTTCCTAATTAATTCAATAGTATTTGAAAAATTCAGTACCATAAATTTAAATATTTCAATATTATTATTTTAAACTGAATAAATACTGTGTTATAACCTTTTGCAGCAAGAAGTGTCTTTTTATGTGTGTGTTGTAAAAGTGAATATCAATTTCGACATTAAAATAAAATAATATATACAATAAATTAACTAAAATACATTTTTGTTTTAATATATTATTAGGAAAATGTACTACGACTATATCATAAAATTAATAATACGTATCATTAAATTTAATTAAAAAATGTGGTCAAAAAAATCGCACTCCATTAACAATTCCCATGGGAATAACCATTCCCACAGCAGTTCAAAATTACCACAATTGGGAAATTTCCACGGAACTGGCAACTATGGCTATGACGAACTTTTTGAATTTAAACGGAATTTAACAAGTGTCGAATGTGCAAAATCAACAGAAATCTGTGCAGAAAATATTTTATTAATTAAATCTTTTCACATTTATTAAAATAAGCAGCTGCTTGCAAACGTAAACATTTTAAGTTAAAACTTTAAGAAGAACAAATTGCGCAGCCATTCAAAGATATATCACTGAAAAGTTAAGAAAAAAAGAGTTGAGTCGCGACAGTTATCCGTGTGCGAAAATGCAGCAACATATTGTGAGGTTAAAAACGAGGTTACGAATTTCTGAACGCAATCCATCCATAGACCTGATGTTTGACCATGACATTGTGCCGATTTACATACGTTTTCTACAGAATTCGATTGGTAAAATTTACACATTTTGTATATTTCTTTGAAGCAGCTTTTAATAAGTAATTACCGCTCTGCCCATGTCAAATCCTATGATACAGTTAGAGGCCGCATGGAGGCTGACCAACATTGCCTCCGGCACCACAGAGCGGGCGCGCTGAACTATATTATATTTTATTACTTTGCTCCAGTCAAAGACACTTGCCGAGCAGGCCGTATGAGCTTTGGGCAACTTCGTCGGAGCTGCCACACGTAACATTGTCATACATCACAGTGTCGTTGACGGCATCTTGGCATTGCGCAGTGTGGACGACATTGTCACGGGCACTGATAAACAGGTGAGTGGTTTTTTTATATACTACGTTTATACTAATGTTGAATTTATTGGAATTTTACTTATGCTAAAAAAATCGTCCAAAAAATTCCTTAAAAAATGAATATTTTTGTAGTTTGGATACAATTATCTTAAAAACATATTTGGAAGAACTGTCTAAAGTCACAAAAGTCCAGTTGCAATACTTTAAAATTATTAAATTGAGATATAGGTACATTGTCCTAGAGTTGCGATTCTGCATCTGTCATCAGGAAAATTGTGTTCGCCATGTAATATATAAAATATACGCACATTTTAAAGCAATTAGTAATAATGAAATAATTGCAATAAAAACACATTAAGAAGTCAATTCTGCTCGTAGTAGTGAAATTAAAAATAAAAGTGCTTAAAAATCGCATGGAAATTAGTTGAAATTGCAGTCGCTGCGCTGAAAAGCTCATCATCATCAGCAACAACCGCATCGACAATCGACAACACCAAGAGATTGTGGGAAAGAAAATATGTTGTAATTTTCCGGCTTCTATGAAAATGACAGTGAAGTTCATGTTGTTGTTGCTATTGTTGTTTCTTATTGAATTCCATAAATTTCTCTTTCAATGGCGGTCAAATCGATGTTTAACACAAATCTAATTTCTCTTTCAATCGATATTTAACGCAAATCTAAAGCGCAACAAGATCAATCAAATATAATCAAAAAATTAAAAAAATATATATTAATTAAATATAAATGAAATTATATAGGGTGTTTGATTTATGCAAACTATACTACTATATTATGTTAGTTTTAATTTTAAATACATTCGTATTTTTTGACTTAATTTAATTGACTTAAAATTTAGAATTAAAATTGTATATAAAAATGCAGTCAAATCATGTTTTCCATAAAAACCACCTACATCAGTTTAGCATAAAGAAACATATATGCTTTTGGACGTTAATCAAATACATATGTATTTATTTTAAAGATATTTTTATTTATTATTGATCACTATTTTTTCGACGTAGTTTTTAAATTATAAAATAAAATTCATTGCATACTGTCAGGGGTATATAACAAATCTGGAAATTTTGCGAATTTTATTCTGAAAAATAGAAAAAATATAATTTATTTTGTAATAAACAATTTAATTTCAACTGATGAATTTTAATTTGTGTTAAAAATTGAATTGAAAGTAAAAATTAAATATTTTTTAATCCTAAATAAATGTGAGGAAACTTAATTTTTATGTAAAAAATTGAAAAGAATTTTTGGCATGTTTTTCATGTATTTTCAACGTGTTTTAAAGGAAGTTGGCGCGCATGATTTGCGTCTACTTTCTATGCGCGTCATCGGCAACATCAGTTGTTATTGCAGCAACTAACAACTGCAACAATTGCAGCAGATGCAACAAGTTTGCATCTTTTAAAGTGTTCAATGAAGAAGACAAAAGAGAAGAAGAAATATATAAGAGGAAGCCGAAGAACAACTACTAACGGGAAACTACTTTCCATTTATTGAGTATTTGATGTGCAGTTTCGGCCACGTTTATTGCGGAAAAGCAGCAATAAGTATTGCGATGTTACACAGACAAATTGGACTTTTTGATAAATTGAATTTTTATTAATTTTTTTTGTTTTAAAGAACAAATTTAATTTTTAGTAATGCATAGTAGTTTTGGTGGGAGGGAGTTTTGGTTTAAATTTTTATATTAAAATTAAACTGACAAACTATTTTTAATAATATTTATTTTTTTTAATTAAAATTTGTGAATTAAAAGATTTGAAGCGATTTTATTAATATAAAAAATATTTTTATTATTTATATCAGGCGCCCGTGCTTGGCTGTGGAAGTTTTTTTTATTGGTTTTAAAAATGTAGTAACCAAATAATAATTCTCCGCCAAAACAATTTTCATCAAAGACAATTTTTTATCAGAGTGCCTCGTAAAATTCTTCCCCATAGAATTCTTCACGCTATAATTCTTCCCGTAGAATACATACTGGTAGAATTGTTCCCGGTAGAATTCCGTTGAGTTTTTCCTAGTAAAAATTTTAGTGTGGTGAGTTTTAATGTGGTGAATTTTGGTGTGGTGAGTTTTATTGTGGTGAGTTTAAGTTTGATGAGTTTTAGTGTGGTGAGTTTTGGTGTGGTGAATTTTATTGTGGTGAGTTTTAGTGTGGTGAATTTTAGTGTGGTGAATTTTATTGTGGTGAGTTTTAGTGTGGTGAGCTTGTTTTTCTTTTTCTTTCCTTTGTTTTTGTTTTTCCTTTAGTTTGGATTTCAGTTTTATGCTATTGCTTTTGTATTTTTGCTTTTGCTTTTGTGTTTTTGCTTTTAAATTTAATTAAATAAATAAATTTAAATAAATTAAATAATTTTAGTTATCATTTAAATATCTTAAAATTTTTAAAAATATTGTCCGTTAAATAATTATTTCAGTGCATCCTTCGCCCATCGAAATCACTTTCTAAACTTTTCCGCATGCTTTTAAATTTCCATATTGCATGTAATTTGTGTTATTGAATTTGAACACAGACATACTAAATACATATACGGTTGCACTCGGTGTCCTAAATTATCGCAGCCATGAACGCGCGCGACACCGAAGCGGGCCCACAATGCCGCCAGTCATTGGCGATAAGGAGAACACAACAAAATATTAAAAGTATTTTCCACAAAACCGGCAGACTTATGAACGACTGCGGAGAGACTAGATAGAGTCTTGTTTGACTGGCTACACTGAAAAATAGAAATTAATGTTGAAAAAGAATTCGCTTTTAAAGCGCTTCAATCAGAATTTTAAAAATAAGTGGTCAGTTCAAAGGTTTTAATAATACTTTATATTTTATAGAAAAGTATTTAATTTTTCGTTTTTACTAAAATGTTGCATATTTAACATAAATGCATACTCCTACAATCGTTAAGGAAATTATTTAAAATATATGAGAACAAAAATAAAATTTTCCGAATATTAACCCTTTAACGCATACATAGTAAAATTGAATAGAACATAATTGAATTTCCAATATCATTGTTTATTTGAGGAAATTATGGATAGTAAAAATAAAATGTATCGAAACATTTAACACGTACATACTAAAATCTAATAGAAAAAGAATTTCATTTAAAAATAATTTAATTTTTTAATTTTCTATATTTTTATCAAATTTGAAGTCAAAGAGTAAACATAAGTGTTATTATTCGAAAACTGATAAGACAATTATTTGAAATATTTCTGAATATAAATGCAATGTATCGAAATTTTATAGAAAAGTATTTAAATTTCCGTTTTTATTTAAATATTGTTTATTAAATTTAAATTTAGAAATTGCCTAATATTAAAGAACACGAAAGCTATTTCAAAATATATTAAAAATATTAAAATAAAATTTCATTTACCAGTGTTCTGTTCCTGCGACATGAAGATCTCTCCGTCTGTCTGTCGTACGGTGCGTCTGTCCAACGTTGAAATCTGTGTCTTACATTTTAGCAGTATTTTATTCACTATTCTTCTGCCAGTTTTGAACCAGTTTGTTTTAGTTTTTTTTTTAAATTTTAACTTTTATTTTTTGGTGGCACCTCGCGTAAAAAGTGAAAAATGCGATGGACTGCGAGACACAAACCACTTTTCTAAGCTGCAGCCACTGTTGGCAAAAATCGAAATTCGTTGGAAAATTATTTTGCAAAACCGGCGACCGGCGGTTGGTTTAGCGGGATGCTCGGAATTTGGCTGAAAAAATTCCATTTCAATGAAGCGTGGCGCACGAAGTGCAATGAGTGGTGGTAGGCCATACATTTTGCGGAAAAGTCAGGCGACCTCTACCCACAGCGTCTTGATCTTCAGCTGCTGTTGCTCTGACAACCGGCATCAGTAAAATACATATGAAATATGCAGGAAAAAGGTGTTTTTTTTATGCTGTTGTTGTAGTTCGTTGTTGGGTTAAATTAATATGTGGGTTTTTGGAATTCGCTGATAACTTCATCATTAATGTCAGCAGCACTAAAGCTGACTGGGATGTGTAGAAAATAAGACGGGAGAAGCGGTTTTTTGTCCATTTTCCGTTTTTTTTTAAATATATTTTTTGTGATGCAAGAATTAATTTTTATTAAAAGATTAATTTTTATTAAAAAATATAATTTTTAATAAATAAAATCAATTTTTAGTGAGAAATTTAACTTTTAGTAAATATAAATTTATTCACTAAATTTATTGTTAAAAATTGAATTGAATTTTTACGTGAAAAAATGAATTTTAAGTTAAAATTTGAATTCTTCTTAAATTTTTAAATAAATAACTTTTTTTAAATATATCAAAATATTAATTTTTAGTAAAATTGTATGATGAGCAGTGGCCATCTTTATGTAATTAGTTAATTTTGACAGGTTTGAGCGCCTATTACATATGTTGCGTTGATTTCCGTTGTACGCATTAAAATCGCGCATACGTCACACAGACCCGTCACCCGCCTGAGTCGCATCGACGCGTTCAGGCAATTAAAACAAATGTTTCTGCACATAAAACAGCATTTTACATGCTTTCTTTCCGCATTTTAATGTTTCTATTATTTCAATTACTTTTCATTCCTTCGAAGTAGCGAAACGAAGAAGTTTTCTTGCGGCGCATAGTTTTCTTTAACGCATGGATTGTGTTTAATTCGAAGCATTAATTGTTTTATGGCTGTTGCTGCGCTTGTTTAAAATGTTTTATAACACCAGATAGTCGTAGTTTTAGGTTTTATTGTGCAGCAACTTTCTATGCATTTGGAGTGAAATTCGGTTTTTCTTAATTTAAGCTGTTTTTTGTTGTTTGTTTTATTGCCATTTTAATTTGTGAAAAATCATTTAATATGTATTTTTACTTGCAATTACTATATTTTATTACTGGTCACATTATGCAAATTAAATGACTTTTAGTACTTTAATTTGCATAATATTTAAAAGTTAATTTATGTAATCCAATATTTTGAATATTTAAAAAATTAAATTCGTTATATTAAAAAAAAAAATCATTTAAGATTTAATTTTTCACTAAAAATTCAATTGCTCAATAAAAATTCAATTTTTTAAATATAATTAAGAATTAAATTTTTCACCAAAAATTAAAATTTTATATAAAAATTAGCGTTTTCACCAAAAATTCAAATTTACTGCAAATTCAATTTTTCACTAGAAATTAAAATTTTCATTAATAATTCAATTTCTCACTAAAAATTCAAATGTTCACTGAAAATTCAAAAAAAAGTTCACAAAAAATAAATTTTTGATTAAATCAATGCAATTTCGTTGCCCAGTCTTTGCTTCCAGTTCGTTTCATAAATCTTTCATTTGCTCTGCAATAAATACTGAAATTTTATTTGTTTTTTTTTTCAAATGAATAGAAGGATTTTTGAATCATTTTTGTTTTGTAAACCGAATGTATTAAAATTTCAAATAATTAATAATTACCTTTAAAAAAACTGTCGTAATATTTTGTATGAAAAATAATTGAAAAAAATATAGCTAAATAACAATTTTTTTTTTTAACAAAAACACCTAATTATTTATGACCTTTTGCAAGTGCCTGAAATTAAGCTATCAAATAAATAAAAAATCCTAAAAAGCCAAAACATCTACATGCTACACGAACACAACACACAAATGTAGTTTGCATTGAGCTTCTGTTGTTTGTGGTTGCAACAGCAACAGTTGCTGCCGGTTGCTATTAAAAATTGTTTAGACAATAAATAACAAAGTATTGCTGTTGTTGTGGCAATTGTTGCTGTGTGCGATTTGATAAGATTGCAAAAGATGCTTTTGTGAATTTGTAGCAGTTATTTTTGCATTGTTTATTTTATTTGTTCCCTCGAACTTTTGTAATTTATGTCCAAAGTTGCTTCATTTAAGGCGGCGGTGTGCGGTCTGCAAATGTTTGCACAATCTGTTGCTGCTGCTGCTACTTCACTGGTCATTAATTAATATGTTGTAGAATAAATGTTTTATTTTTCAGTGGCATTAATTATTTCGCAAACATTTAAAAAACATTTTCATTAAAACCAACAAAAAAATTCGTTATAAATAACGCATTTAATTTTTAAAATATTACTTAAGTTGTAGTATTTTATTTTTTGCACTTTATTGCTCAATTAATTCGTTAAATGATTAATTGCCGTAATTAAAGCCAACACCAAATTAAATAGTTTTGCAAAATGAATTTGCGAAATAGTTCAACGTTCTGCAGTTTAAATCAGTTGATGTTTTAATTTATTATTTATTTGTTTAATTAATTTTATAATAATTCTTGATTTCCTTACTACTTTATTTATATATTTCTTTATTTCTTAATTACTGAATTTCCTTATTTCTTTATTTATTATTTATTTCTGTATTTCTTTATTTCTTTATTACATTAATTCTTTATTACTTTATTTCTTTATTTTTTTTATTTCTTTATTTCTATATTTCTTTATATCTTTATTTCTATATTTCTTAATTTCTTTATTTCTTTGTTACATTATTTCTTTATTTCTTTAGTACTTTATTTCGTTATTTCTTAATTTTTTTATTATTTTATTTCTTTATTTTTTGATTTATTATTTATTTCTATATTTCTTTGTTACATTATTTCATTATTTATTTCTTTATTTCTTTATTTCTTAATTTCTTAATTTCTTAATTTCTTTATTTTTTTATTTCTTTATTTTTTTTATTTCTTTATTTCTTTATTTCTTTATTTCTTTATTTCTTTATTTCTTTATTTCCTTATTTCCTTATTTCTTTATTTCTTTATTTCTTTATTTCTTTATTTCTTTATTTCTTTATTTTTTTATTTCTTTATTTCTTTATTTCTTTATTTCTTTATTTCTTTATTTCTTTATTTCTTTATTTCTTTATTTCTTTATTTCTTTATTTCTTTATTTCTTTATTTCTTTATTTCTTTATTTCTTTATTTCTTTATTTCTTTATTTCTTTATTTCTTTATTTCTTTATTTCTTTATTTCTTTATTTCTTTATTTCTTTATTTCTTTATTTCTTTATTTCTTTATTTCTTTATTTCTTTATTTCTTTATTTCTTTATTTCTTTATTTCTTTATTTCTTTATTTCTTTATTTCTTTATTTCTTTATTTCTTTATTTCTTTATTTCGTTATTTCTTTATTTTTTATTTCTTTATTTCTTTATTTCTTTATTTCTGTATTTCTTTATTTCTTTATAACTTTATTTCTTTATAACTTTATTTATTTATTTTTTTATTTATTTTATTATATTTATTATTTTTATTTTATTTTTCTGCTGCATTTGCTGCCACGCATTGTTGCCCATGATTGCGTTCAATAAAATATTTAATAATGTTCATATTTAGTTGTTGATTTTCTTTTGAGCAACAGCAATAACAGCAGCAACCGCAGCAACACTTTGCAATAAACCAACATATTTTATGTTTATTTTTAAAATGTTCATAGATTTTCTTTAATACTTTTGTTAAACTAGTTAACAACGAAATTTATTTTCATTTTATCGTAATTAAAAGACTGTTGTTTATTATTGCTGTTGCTATATTTTGCATGTTGCCGACTTTCAAAAACAAAAGAGAAATCATTGATTGCATTAGTGCTAATGCTCTCAGTTGGCGCTTCTAATTGCGCTGTAGTGTTTTGATGCATTAAAACTAGCTTCAATAGTAATTAAAACTTAAGGTTTTTGTGGCAAATTGAGTTGTAAAAAAAATAAAATGAAGGTAAGATAATTTATGTGATTTTTGTTATTTTTTGTTCATTTTAAACAGTCTTTATAACAATTTAAATTATAATTAACTCACGCACTAAAATAATCATTGGAATAGAAAATAAAAATTTAAAAATTGGAAGAACTTGCATTTTAATTGAAATTAATTAGTTTAGTAATACATATCAACACTGTCATGCCAAAGGGGCGAATGTGCATTTTTAAAAATGTTGGGAAATCAAAATTTAAAGTTTGAAGTACTTTAAAAACAAGCAAAATTTATATTTTTTTCAATTTTCTCTGTCATTTTGATTTATTCGTCAATTATTATAACGTATATAAAATATCTTTAGAATTGGACAACCTGATCAAAACGCAAATATTATTGTTTTTATGCTATAACTTTTTATTAGCGCAAGATAAAATAGTAAAAAAAGGCATTCATTGTTTGCTTTTAAAGCACCTATCTATTGGCATCATTAATTAAAAATATTTTGTAAAACATTAATTTTCCATTTGTTATTTGCAGAAAAAATGTTTGTCAAAATATTTTTAAATACTGATGCCAATCGATAGGTGCTTTAAAAAAACCATTAATACATTAATACCACCATTTTATCTTGCACCAATAAAAAATTATAGCAAAAAAACGAATAAATTGAAAATCTTGTCATGCCAAAAGGACGAATCTTTTCGTTTTTTTTTTTGCTATAACTCTTTAATTGTACGAGATAAGATAGTGATGTAAAGTTATTAATTGTTTATTTTTAAAGCACCTATCGATTTGCATCATTAATTATTAATTTTTATTAATATTTTGCTAAATAAAAAGAGTTATAGAAAAAAAAACAAAAAGATTCGCCCCTTTTGGCATGACAAGATTTTCAATTGTTCAAATTCGCCCTTTTGGATTTGTCTTTTGTGGCTAGAAATGTCCAACAAAATGACACGCAATTTTGGCACAGCATACTGGAAGATAAACTACATTCAAAAATGAAAAAAAACGCAAATGTCAAAAATTGCACGTTCACCCCTATGATAGGTATGATAGTGACGATATGACCTTAATAAAAATTACAAGTTTTTTAAAATAGCAATTTAATTAGATAAACTGATTGAAATAAACTAAGTATTCTAATTTATGTATTCAAAATTAAACAGTTTTAATTAATTAAACTTTAATTGAAATAAATTACTTTTGCTTGCCGCCAAAAACTTCGAATGCATTTCTGTTTTATATTGTTACTATTTTTCAATTATACAATACAGCACAACAAAAACTCCTACAACTATTTTACATAATACCGCGCATAAACTAATCAAATATGGAAACATTTCATTTCCAACTCAACAACAGCAGGGGCCTGTCAAGAAATGGCGTAAGAAAATTTTCATTTGCAATGACTTAATTTTTCACACGGCATTAATTTTTCATAATTTTCGGTTTAAAAAACCTTTAAAATGCTGCAATTTTGCATAGATTTTGTAATCAGTTGTTATAGCAGAAATTGAAATGAAAAATTGAGTTGGCCAACATTTCCGCAGCATAATTAATCATAATTTAAGCAGTTTTTGTTATATGCAACGGTGGCTGTTTGTAGGAGTTTGGTCAATTTACATAAAAAGTTTCCTCAAAGTCCAATTGTTTTCTTTTTATTCAATTTGTATAGACACTGCCTCACATTAATTTGTAATACGCAAATTATTTAAAACACACAGCAATGAAATTTGTTGTGGATACCGTAAGGTTTAACATACCAATTTTTCGGTTGTGGTAACATTTTTTTGTAGTCACTGCTAAGCATGAGGTTGTGGTAATCTCCCAACTCAGTTGAAATAATCAACTTCTTACTAACTTAGCAGCCAAAGCGATGATAAAAATTAGTGTTACCACTGATATTTGTCTTTTATTTAATATTTTAATCTCCTACTCGGTTGCACTAACTAATGCACGATATTGTTATTTTGGAAAACGCCAACATGAGGTAACAAGAACCATAAATACTGACAATTTGAATATAGCTCAATAATTCTATCGAAAAAAGGTGGCAACAATATGTTTCGTTTATCACAATGAAGATTCGTTTCAGTTAACTACATGACAAAATAGGTATTTTCGAAAATATTTATATATTTTAATTGCTTTATATGACTAAAGAAATAGGCACCTTTATAAGTAACAGGCCTTCAAATTAGTTTAAACATAACAACTTTTTTTTTATTTAAATTCATCTATTGTGAATTCAAAAATAAGATTTTTCCACACAAATCTTGCAACAAGTGACAACTCAAAGCTCTAATAATAATTAATAAATCTTAAAACTGCACAGTTCGTGGGTTTCTTGCAAATAATGAATTATATAAAATAGACTACATACAATATTAATTTTATTGGTGCCTACAACCAAAAAAAAAAATGAAGATTTCAGTATCTTCATTAAGCAATGAGGTGGCAGAACAATTGAACAATGCTGTGAAATTTATATTTTTTTTGACAGAAATGATGTCAACTGAAATCCGCGCAGTGGCCTCGCATTTTACACCCAAATAACTTAATTCGAGTGACATGTATTTGGAGTGCAAAAATGATAAATCGGTTTTAAATATGCTCGCCCAAAGCAGGAGAGAGTGAAGTGTAAAAAATATATAACATAATATTTATAAACAGAATTTTTGACTTTATATTTTTTAAAATTTTATTTATAAATAATACACTGCAATGTAGAAAATATAACGTCGGTGATACTGCAAAACCGCCTAACTGCATGTGGAAATTACGTCTTATTTTGTGTCATAATCGGGTTTTTAATGATATGTTGATCGAATAAATTAGTAAAATGCCATTATAAGTTATGACATACATAATTTTGTATGAAGTAAGTGCAGAATTGAGACTGAAAATAGTTTTGTTTCTTCTGTAAAATTAATTTTGTAAGAGGTATTCGAAAATGTAGATAGGCGGTTTTGCAGTATCAACAACGATATCATTATTTTATCAAATTCAAAAATGGTATGGTTTCTGGGAGAATATATAAATGTTGTTCATCCGTTTCTAACACCTGGTATGAAAAAGAAAATCTTGATTTACGTCATGCCCTGAATTGATTTAATGACGTCCGTTTGTGAGATGAAATCTGTTAAAAATCACGATGATGGTAAAACCAAAAGAGCCAGATCAATGAAATTCTGAATTTAGATTACTGTATACCTCCACAAAAAAATGTACATCATACTGATGAATTTCGTTATTCAAACCACGATTCGTTGTATTGAATAACCATTCATAATATTAATGGCTAAGGACATCAACGTTATGTATGCGATCCTAAATATAATGAACGCTTGCTAACTGTCGAAAATGTGTTCTTCAATATGATGAACGGTATGTTTCATCATATTAATGAACAAATACTTAAAATGCAACATAAATGTAGATCATATTGAAGAATGCTGTTCATCAAACTAAATTTGCTTGCCCGACATGCATAATAAGTAAAATGTTTTGTAATATAAATATAATTATAATTACTACTTGTTATTAATAAAAAGTTATATTTATAAAAAATATATTTGTAAAAAAAAAAACTTTTCAAGAACATTTTTTTTCGGACACATTTTTTTTTTTTATAAAAATATTTTTTTTCCAACATTTTTTTTAATAATATTTGATTCCAACAACATTTTCTTTAGAATATACAATTTAATTTATGGTTCATGTATTTATCGCTATTTCATATTGGTTCAAAAGTTTTCTAAAATTCAGTACCATTAATTTAATAATTTCAATATTATTGAATATAACGGTATAAATACTATTGTTTTAATGTTATTTCTCCTATAATAATCGGTTTATTTACTAGTATTGCTTATTTTATTATTATTTCCAGTACTTCAATTGCTATTCCAACCAAATTTTTACCCTCTTGAATCAATTGTAAAGTTTTGTTGATGACAACCAGTAGAAAAAAGTAGCTTCAGAAAGTGCTAAAAGTAAAAGTTAAAAGTTTTTTTCGGTTGGTGGGAAAATATACAGAATTTCTGACACTTGAAAGTATTAGTAATTTTGAGCATTAGCTTGACTTTGACAGGTTTGGCATTATAGGCTTCATATGATTGAAATATACCGCAGGGTAGTAAAAAAAAAACATAAAAGACGTAAAAAAATAAATAGATTCTCAGCTACATAAATCATATAGACAGAAATAAAACTGCTTGGGGCTTAATAGAAACTTGTTAACAACATAAATACTAAAAATAATAAAAATAATTTATGTTGGTTGTGGCATCAGGAAATGGAATTGTTTTAAAACTCATTTTTAATTGTGTCTGTCAATTAAGTTATATTATAAAAATTCTTTTTTTGTTTTGAAATTCTCACACGTTATTGTTTTTCATTCGGTTTTATTTAGCGGCGCCTAAGAAAGAAAAAAAAAACTCAAATTAAGACAACTTTTACTTGAATGAAAGTTGTTGTTAGTTTGATTGTCGCTCATGTTCGTTTTTTTTGTGCGACATCATGTTGCTCATGCATGCGACGAGCACGACGGACGAGTCCCAAGAACTTTACGGCCGACTTCCGAGCTTTTCATTTCATTTGGCGGCATGTTATGTGGCAGCTGACGCTAGTTGCCCGAAGCCGTCAAGACGTCTGCTTGTTCTGCTTCCTCCTCCGCCTCTTCTTCTTTTTTTCTTCTGGTCTATGCCGCTCATTGGTTTCTGCACATTTGGGCCACAAGCTCAATTTGTCTTAACGGTTCTGCGCTGCTTGGCTAACTTGGGTCTGGCTTCGTTGATTTTTGGCGGCAGCCTGTTCGGTTTGATTTGGTCACGCTTTGAGTTAACATTTCCGTTTTTTTTTTATTATTTTTTTTATATATATTATATGTTGTTGTAACTCAATTGGCAAGAAGCGCAGATTTCGCAAATTTCATTTTCGTGAAAGTTACAAATTGTGTTGTAGTTTTTATTGGTCAAACAATTGCGTTTTATTTTGTGTTACATTTCAAGAAGCTATAAATTAAATTTATTCTATATTTTTACTGCAACTAGTGCTGCATGCGACGTCTGAGCATGCGCAATAGTCGCACGAGACGTCGACAAAAGATCCGATATTGCTTCGAAAGTTGCACCTCGCAGAACTTCCAGATATTAAGATGCAGGCGATGCGTTAAATGCTCCATCAGTAGCACAAAAGCTATATATTTTATTGTAAACAATAATTGTATGAGACATATTTTCTAAAGAATATCATACTATATTATTCTGTGACCACTCTTAACTATTCTATACCATATATCCTTTTATTCCCTAACATTTCGATCAAACTATACAATATTATATTATACGATATTTCCATTTCATACACCACATTTCTCTCCACCTTATACCATAACATAATACTTTATCACATACCATTCCATTCCATATCTTCCCATAACACATTGTAACATAGCATGTTATTCATTTCTATATCTTTCTGGTTAAACACTCATCTACTAAAAATTGTGTATCTCTTTCTATGAACTTCAACATTTGGTATATTATAACCTTCCAAAATATTTCCCAATGCTAGCTCACCTGCTATACCATATCCAACGAGCAGCACAATAAAAGCGCCCTGCAACATGCGTAAATTCAACGGTTGTATAATTCCCCCTCCGCCTGTTTCGTTCGTCTTCGGCACCTCTGTGGACTCGGCACTCTTTCCAGCAGTAGCTGGTGCAACTTCCTCGTTAGACCCCGACTCAGCGCCAGATGTACCAGCCGAAGCCTGTGTTGAATGACCCTGCTTTTCGCTGTTATAGTCGACGGCCATGATACGTGATTGTGTCTCATACTCGGCGCTTGTCATTTTGTCTAATATGCCACCCTCGAAAAGGTGAATTATGCTAAATCGAAAAAAGAGAATTGAGGGATATGCAAGTCCATAAAATAAATCTTTCTTTACACATCATTTAGACTGTCTAAAAATGGGCAACCGATTTGTACCGCCACCGCTGAGTAGCGCGTATATAGTTTTTGGCTTAGTTGAAAGCCCTTCGAACCTGGAAATGAGGAAACAAGTTTCTTATATTCAGCACTTTAATCGATGATTCGATTTTCTACCATATAACATACCAACTTGTTTTATATTAAAGTATAGCGTCTCTCTGCCACCAAGCACCGCTTTATTCTCGAAACCATCAGCGATCAAGCTGAGTCCTGCCTCCACAGACTCTATAAGATATCCATCCTCGTTAATATTTTGCTGCTTCATCAGAGCAAATAGATGACGAAATATTTCGGTGCCGTTCTAATGAGAATTTTCGAATAAAAAAACATGTAATAGATCTTGATTTTTGGTATGAGTTTCCGAATTAGTGGGTATAGATATAGATTGATTAGATAAACCTAAATGCGAGTTTACATGATAGAAAAAATAGCTAGAGATAGAGCAAAAATCTCATAGAGTTGTGTAAACACTACATAGAGTTCCACGGTAGGGAGCTCTACGGTAGATTTTTTTCTCTATCTCTAGCTAATTTCTCTATCGTGTATTCGAGCCTTAATAGTTACAAAAACAGTGAAATGTGGTCCTTAATAAGAGTTGTTAAAATAAGAGTATACCGGATATTGAATACAAATTACAATATAGGAAAATGTCGAATTCTTAAGTCAAGAAAAAAAATTATCTTCCAACAATTGGTTTAGTGTTTATTGGAAGGTATATGAGGGAACTTGATATATATGGGAGTCAATTTACTTTAATCAATTCTTTTATTCGTCAATTGGATTAGAAGATTTTAGGGAGTCAATATATTTGCATATCGAAGTATAAGAACTTAACAATATATGTACCTCCAGCATTTCTAACGATGAACTTTCTTTCTCCACGTACAACTTGTATCCATCATGCAGCATGGCGGCTTCCAGACGTTGCAAATTGTTGATGGGCTGCTCATGGGCGGGACGTGCAAATTGTGAGGTCAGCTGAGCCGAGTAGACATCGGCTAGTACATAAGTGGCCGCAATCCAGTAGACGATCATCAGGAATTTAGCGCGATAACCATGATAGAGCTCTTTGCAGGCTGCGGAAACGGGAAACATTATTCAATTACATAAATATTTCAAATATTCAAACAAAAATACCCTTACATTGCTTTAGGAATAGCTGCACCGTAAACCAGATGCAACGATCTAGCAGATCTTTCGGCATCTCTTTTAACTTACGACGTCGCACATTGTGTTCGGCCCATTGCAGGCGCGCTAAACGTCCGACCGTCCTGTTGTGCAAAGTCATCTCTTTAATATAGACCATGTAAAAACCCTGCTGTTGTTGGTCAGTCTCTTTCTGCCTCGCATACTGAACATGCAGATTC
This sequence comes from Dryomyza anilis, assembly GCA_951804985.1. Taxonomy (NCBI): domain Eukaryota; kingdom Metazoa; phylum Arthropoda; class Insecta; order Diptera; family Dryomyzidae; genus Dryomyza; species Dryomyza anilis. The sequence goes on along the minus strand of OX638131.1, from coordinate 114,600,443 downwards.
CAAGAGTAGGGTATGGCAATAATTGCATAGAATATAGGTCCTGACAGCACAATTGTTAGCACCAAAAAGGGCCACACATTGAGTTTGAAGGGTCGTATTATTGCCAGGGCCTCGTTAAGTCTTCGAGGCGCATGCGTCGCAAAAGCACCCGAATCGGCCAACGTGAAGAAGGAGAACTCAACCGCTTTGCGTCGTTCCCAACTCAAACTGATATCGCCAAGCAGAAAATCGGCGAGCTGGAATAAAATAATTTTAATTGATATTCCCATTGTTTTAAATTATTAGAATAGGTGTTATACAATCGGGAAATATGGTTTATACATTAACATCGTCATAACTTCGTTTATATGAGTTATAAAATCTCTAAATTTTGCGCAATTTTTGGAAATTGAATAGTCTTCAAGTTTATTTTTAAATTATTGTAGTATTTCTTAAGGAACCTGAAAAATCAAGTTGATCAAGTAGATAGTATTTTATTCGGGAACTAATTATTGAATTATCATAATCTTATCTGGTTGTTGACTAATTTGATTAGGTTATAAACATATCTACTCTAATAGGATAAAGTCTTGATTAAGATAAATGCTACACACTTTTTTTATTTTGATGAACTTACTCCATTTTGTAACAGACCAATACCGCCCGTAAAGCTTTCGTTGGCCTCGCCTTCTAAACGCATTGAACCCGGAGTGCGCCCTGGTGCCTCAATGTAGACATACTGAAAGTTCATGTGCTTCGCCAGTAGATTGAGCAGACGATGATCACGACCACCGCTGACATTTACTTCAGCAATCTCCTCAAAATTCATGGGATCACCCTTCGTACCATCAATATCGGCGAAGGAGATGTTGCCAGATTCATTGGCATAATTAACCCAGAACCAAGGCGGAGACTTAAAAAATGCATTGAAAAGCTTCCGCTTAATATTAAAAGCTTTAATAAACTCACATGAAAAACTGGTACGCGAAAAACACGACTCTGGAAATTCGAATAGACAGTGGCTGCATTTGGCAGCAGTGGCACCTTATGCAGACCTAGGTTATCTGCATCATACCAGTTGACCAGACGTAGATTGCTATCACTATCGGGTACCGCTTGATTGTAATAAATTCGAAAGCTATGCGAGAGCTTTGCGTAAATTAAAGATTTCAAAAATCAGAGTTACTTACGCCTTTTTCCTAGGTCTCGTGATCACCACGACGCGTAAAGGCTCTTCGAAGCGCACCTCTCCGGGACGCGGCGGATACTTAGCGCCCCAGTAGAAGATAAACAAACTAAGCCGATGCGCGAGTCGACGCTCCTGTAGGCGTGACGTAAGTTCATAGGGTTTGCAGAATATTAAGTTGACACTCTCAATAGATCCCAGGAGCAGTGATTCAATGTATTTGAAGAAAAGTTCAACATCGTAAAAGATAACGGACTGGAAGTAAAGTTTGTGCAGCTGATATAGGAAATCGTCCACATGACGATGTATATCATCGGATGTATTGTGATAGGGAGGCTTCGTAAATAGTATAGTCAATGTGGTTGGATGCAAGCCATTGATGATTTCGGAGAGTGCTGAAAAATTATGATGATAGAAATAAACTAAAATTGACTTCAAATCTTTCACTACCAATGGCCACTTCCGAAATTTGTTTTTCACCATGTTCACTCAACATGGCGCGTTGTGTAGCCACCAGGCTCGCAACGATAAACCAACTTAAAAGCTTCATTGCTTCCGATTTTCCACAAAGCTCTAAGGCATGCTGTTTTTATAGGCTTTTGCAATGGCGCCATTTACAAAATATGACTGTCTGAAGCGCAATTAAAATGTCCACGCAAATATCATGTGTCAATCAAGAACCTTTCATATCGCAGACTTCTGTAATTGCAACTGGCCTTACCGTCTAAGTTGCATTCGTCAGATAGGTTGTACGCAAAAAAAGACCTTAATAAAAAAAAAAACACTTGCAATCAGAACCTTTCAATAGAACATTCTTTAGTTCGAGAAACTCTGGTAATCATTAAAGGGTCTTTAGTTTTAATTGCGTTGAAAGCATATTTTGCTTTTAGATGCGCGGCTTCTTATTTAATTGTGCGCCATGTTTAGGCTTGCCAAGGGATTTTCTAAATGTTGGCAACACTATGTGTAAAGCTTTCAGTAGCAACAGCAGCTGGCATGGCAACTCTAGCGAAAATGATGCATAACTCGCAGTAGAAACTTTAATGCAGGTCGCATTTAATACTTTTTTTTATTTGTTCATGTCATTTTTTGCTATTACAAGTGCTCTTCTTGCAGTTGTTGTTGTTGCTGCAACTTGTTAAACTTCAAACTGTCTGCGAACGCGACAACGTCTGATAAACTACTCAACGTCCTGACAACCTCCAATTGTATTGAGTGTCCATGCAGACAAAAGTCCCTTCAATGCATTTGCTCAGTTCATTCGCTTGTTTTTCCCTTTATCCAAGCTTCCTTCCATCGGTATATCGGCTGCCCCCCCTCCTCAACTGTCTGTTTGTCCGAGAGCAGCAACATGTGTCGCTCGTGAAGTGTGCCAAAACCATCGGCAATATTTACGACATTCGCTCGGATATCGTTCGAAAGTCCACAGACCGACAGACCGCAGATACCATCTGGATGAGCGGCGATCGTGAGATCGTCTAGGATGCCACACGGCCAAAGCCAAACAACGACGCTAACCACAAAAAATGACGCCAACACTTTTTGTTTCAACGCGCGTAGGTCACAGCAACAAAAACCAATAAATAACTCGGAAAAATAAATGAAAGAGCAAAAACCAAAATTGTAACGAGCTACAAATAAAAAATAATAATAAAAATGCAGACATGCACGGTGTTGCACAGTGATCAAATATTTTTGAAAATCTATGAACATTTTTTCTATGAAAATAATGTATATAAATGGAATGATTGAAATTGTATTGAAAGGTATTTTTTAAATACGGATTTCGAAATAAAAAACTGTGATTACAGTAAGCAATATTGCAGGACAGTACCACTGCGGAACAAGAAATGGAAATTTAAAACACCAAACCGAATCCAAAATAATTATCCGGGGAAGAATTGTCTGGGAAAGTATTGTCCGGGGAAAATATCCCACTGCGCATCAAAATAATTAAAATTTGAAACACCAAATCGAATCCAAAATAGTTATCCGGGGAAGAATTGTTTGGGAAAGAATTGTCCGGGGAAAAGATCCCAAAAATCACCACACCAAAAGACTACTGCGCATCAAAGAAATTAAAATTTGAAACACCAAATCGAATCCAAAATAGTTATCCTGGGAAAAATGTTTGGGAAAGAATGGTCCGGTGAAAATTTACCATAACTCACAATCAAAAAAAAGAACATTGTGGATCAAAAAAATTTAAATTTAAAACACCAAATCGAATCCAAAATAGTTATCCGGGGAAGAATTGTCTGGGAGAGAATTGTCCGGGGAAATTTTCAAAAACTCACATAAAAAGAATACTGCGGATCAAAAAAATTAAAATTGAAAACACCAAATCGAATCCAAAATAGTTATCCGGGGAAGAATTGTCTGGGAGAGAATTGTCCGGGGAAATTTTCAAAAACTCACATAAAAAGAATACTGCGGATCAAAGAAATTAAAATTTGAAACACCAAATCGAATCCAAAATAGTTATCCGGGGATAAATGCCTGGGAAAGAATGGTCCGGGGAAAATTTCCCATAACTCACAAACAAAGAACATTGTGGATCAAAAAAAAAAATAAAATTGAAAACACCAAATCGAATCCAAAATAGTTATCTGGGGAAGAATTGTCTGGGAAAGAATTCTACGGGGAAATATCCCAAAAATCACCACACAAAAAAACCACTGCGCATCAAAGAAATTAAAATTTGAAACACCAAATCGAATCCAAAATAGTTATCCGGGGAAAAATTTTTGGGAAAGAATGGTCCGGTGAAAATTTACCATAACTCACAATCAAAAAAAGAACATTGTGGATCAAAAAAATTTTAATTTGAAACACCAAATCGAATCCAAAATAGTTATCCGGGAAAGAATTGTCTGGGGAAGAATTGTCCGAGGAAAATTTCCCAAATCTCACAAAAAAAGAACACTGCGGATCAAAAAAATTAAAATTGAAAACACCAAATCGAATCCAAAATAGTTATCCGGGGAAGAATTGAGAAAGAAATTTCCTGACAAAGAAATTTCCGGGGAAAATAGTACAGGAAAGAATTGTCTCTGGGAACTATTAAAGACTACAGTGGAAAAAACGGGTAAGGAAGAATTATCCGGAAGAGAATTGACTCGGTAAAAATGGGTACAATTGTTGTGGGAAAATATTGTCTGGGAATGAATCGTCTAAGAATGATTCTCTCGGGGAACAATGGTCCGGAGAAGAATTTTCCGTGGGAGAATTGTCCATGTCCATAAACTGTTTTGGGGAAAAATTCTTCTAGGAGAATTATTTAAGTTTTGTGCTGCTTATTACATTTATAACACAATTTAGTCTATACGGTTGAGCAATTCTCTGATATGCGCTTGTTAAGTATTAATTTTAGCATGGTGCATTTATAAAAATATTTGTCTAAATTATGTTTATTTTGAGCCACTGTGCATTGCAAGATATAAGACAACTTAAATGGAAATACGACTGATCGTGTTTTGGTCAGAGCGCACTTGGTTATTGTTTTAGTAAAATTTGTTGTTGTTTTTGCAGTCACTCAGACAGACAGTCAATGGTTTATTATTGTAATATCTGTTTTTGTTGTTGCGATCTAAAAATAGTCACGCGTGTGGGTTAAGCCGCTGTATCTCAGAGATCGCGGATGTTGTACGGCGTCGATCTCTGGACGCAGGACATACCCAGTGCATGAAATGATAAATGCGAAAATAATTTCATTATTATATTTATTAATAAGTATATTTAAAAGTTATTTATTTGTGTGGCTGAATAAAAATGTAGGACAGGGAGAGAATTGTTGGGCGCAGCCAGATAAACTTGAAATATTTTTATTTTATTTTTTATTAGAAATAATTATAAATTGAGCTATAAATTACAAGTAGTTCAACCAAAGATTTAACTGCCAATTAGCAAACAAAACCAGGTCGTCCTCGTTATGGCGCAAAATGTGCCACAAAAGTCAACGATCATTGATCAGCGATCAGCAGCGCCTAAATTGGCAAGATTGATGTGTCACGATATTGAGCAACGCAATTATTAAGAACACCAATAACAATAAATTTTATAATACAATGAAAAAAATGTAACAAATCCAAACGATCATCATAAATTGGAGCGTTGACACCGAAATTGCGATTTTGTTTTATTAGTTTGTGATATATATTTTTATATTTATTGATTATTTTTTTCTAATATTTATTATTTTTTTAATTCTGTTTAGAAAATATAATAAAATGCGGTCGTCGCTGTATTAAAGTCGTTGACAGTTCACAGCATGGCGACAGCAATTATCATGATATTGCTGATCATGGCGACGCCGATCATGATGATGATGATGACAGCTGCGTTGTGTCAACTAATGACAAGTCAGCGACTCACAAAACCACGTCGCCACGTGATGTGACCGACCACACATTTCGCCAACTCATTGCGCCATCATTGAATGCGATGCGATCAGATCCGATCCGTTCTGTTCTGGCCTGATCTGATCTGTGTTATGTTGACTTAAAGGCTTGACAATATATTTCTAATTGTTTTTAGCAGAATTCGTTTACAGCGTTTACAGAAAACGTTTACTCTGAAAGCGATTAAAGTACAGATTACTTAGTTGTAAAGCGCGTTTAATAGACGAAGCCGACGTGATCTCTTGGCATTTTCTAAGCCGTATTTTGCGCGTTTATGAAAATACTTTGTACAAAGAAATTTTATAAAATGTGAATGAAGGTTTCATTGACGTAATAACACGATGAAAAGATTTTGTCATTCACAATTCTTAGCAATTCTTCGTAATTTAATTAAAAATATTGAGATACTTAAATTTTGTTTTATTAAACTAAACAGCAAAAGCTGTATTTCAAAATTATTCGTGCATTTTACTGCTTTTGATTGAGCTTCGGTTGTTTTTGTATGTGAATTTTTATTCAAAAGATTTTGAATTTGATTTGTTGAAAGAAAAATTAAAAACAAAAAGTAGTAAAACTTAAAATTAACTAATTTTTTTGTCGGAAAAATTTTTTATTTTCGAAAACATATCTTTTTGGTTTCGAAAAAATATTTTTATTTGTTTTTTTTTCGAAAAACATTTTTTTTCGATTTATTTTTTATTTTATTAAATGAACGTACCTTATTTTTCTACAACCGAAATGTAGGGCGCGCAACTGCACGTTCGGTTGCCGTAACCCTATGATTGCATTTTTCATTCTGCCAAAATTGACATTCGTGCATTTGTTACGGGGATTGAGTAAGTTGTTGTATCAACAAATTGCCAGTTCCTTGCCAACAATTATGGATACATGCAGAAATCAATAAACGTCAAAAATTTTCACAAGTGGCAAACAATAGGAAATTCATTCATTAAGGTAAAATGCGAAATAAATATACAAATATTAATAAAATAATATATTTATTCAATACAAATTGCTCATTAGCTAGTGAAATATAATATGAAAAATATGTGACCAATGGAAATAAAGTTTTTTTATTTATTGGTTATGAGGAAATAAAAATAAATGCATGCAGATACATGTATCATTTCATATTTTTTTTTTCAGGAGCAGGAATTAGTAGATATACTTCTAAATTGTTTGCGCTACAATTTTACTCAATTATAATACATATAGAATACATAACTTTTATACACATAAATAACTATGTTATAATACATTTTTTTAGAAAACCGCATGCTACCGACTAGGAGGTTGCGATGACCTTTACCACAACCTCATGTTTACTGATTAGGAGGTTGTCACAACCTCATTATCGCCGATTTAAAGGTTGCCACAACCTCGTTCTCCTCGACTAGGAGGTTGCCACAACCGAATTAACAGGTTGTTGCAACTACTTTATCAGTTGTTGCCGCAACCGAATGATTCAGTAGGGCAATTTAGTTGGTTGCCGCAACAAATCAGTTCTCTGTGAAATTTCAAAAAATATAATTAAAAAAAATAAAATATTCTGATATTGCGCATTATATTTAAAAAACAGGCGTTCAAATATTATTGAAATAGATATACGTTTTTCAAATTTAGAATTTGTCTTTTCATGCCGTCTCAACTGAAGCCATGCTCTAATTAATCTTCGCAGCCTTTTGGTAACCATTTCCGTACAATTCGAAACCACCACTTGTTGCTCGATCTTGTTGCACTGCTCTATCATTTCCGCACAATGGCGACCCTTTCTGTCCACAGCACCTCCGATCGCTTCCTAATCGCCTTACAGCGTAAGCTGTGTTAATACTGCGTGTCACGCTGCTATCGCGCCGCATGATCAGATCAGGTCACGATCAGGTCCCATACCGTTTCGGCCCGTCCCTAATTTCAAGCGTAACAATCAATATTTATGCCGATCGTCCGGTTGCGCTGACAAGAATGAAATTTTAATCCTCAACAAATACAGGGCAGCAACTTACTGTGTAAATCAGTTATTTTGTTTTTGTTGCTGTATGCAGTAAATGCCACATTTTTAATTCAGGCAACCATTCAACAACTTCACGGTTTTCGAGGACTCTTTGAAGTGTTTTTTTATTTGAGTTATATTATTTTTTTTGTTTAGTTTACTTTGGTTGTCCTTTTGTTCGATATCCTTTAGGCATGATAACAAAAAAGTTTTAGAATTTGTTTGGTTGGCATTATTTGGCTAAGAGCAGCGTGAAGTGGCAACAGCATTTGTAGCCTGTTCTGATAACGTTATTTTGATATCACTATGTTGCGTGAAATAAATATTGAATTTTTGAACTATGTATTTTTGAGTGTCGTTTTTAAAGGACACTCTTGAATTATAAGGGTTGATTTCGTTGTGTGTTATGGAGCAATGTACACTAAGAAAACAAAGATGTTTACCACAAGTATGTTGGCCCAAACATGAATTTACTTGCAAATTACTTGGTTTCTATTACAGAAAAACATCTCTCAAATATTCGATAAATTCGATAAATATAGCTGACAAATATCTTTTAAACTTACGATTATTTGTAACATCAATTAAATACCATATAAATATACTTAAGAAATACTTTCATCATGTATTCGATTACAATTCGGAAAGTAACTTTTATTGAATTGAAATATAAGGAATCAAATCAAAAAATTTAAGCAGTTTCATTGTTAGACATCGCTTTGTCATTTAAGGGAAGGAAAATGCTACTTCGACTACGATAGTTTTTCTACGATCGTTTTTACGTCGAAAATCAAAACCATTTTTGAATATATTTTTTTTTATTTGAGGCATTGGAAATCAAAAACGGTTAAGTCCATTATTGAAAAAAAAAAATAAGTTTAAACCGGATTCGTATCTAGAGCTGTTTTAACATATATATTAAATTTTAAACATATTCAGATTTTTATATTTTTAACCATGTACCACATGTAAAAGTAACAACGCACGGTTGATACATTTTTGCCTCTTTTTGTAAATATATTCCAAGGACTGCAATCAATATCCTTCATTCATACTAACTTATTTTAGATCACTATCGATGTGGTCAAAATAAAAATAAATCATACCGATATCGGCTATAGATTATTAAAAATCACATGTCAAAAATTTCCAAAAAATTATCGAAGTTAAAATTTTTCTATCATTTTTTTGTAAATCAGTAGAAGACATTTTATAATGCACAAATACCTTGATATATTTTTTATTAAGTAAAAAAAATCTAACGATATCTACCGATTTGTTTTGAAGTTATATCATTTTGTTCAAAAAAGTGACTTTGATCACAGTCCGTCGCAAAAGTTTCATGTCGAAATGCACGAAAGCCAAAGTATCGTTTCAAAAAGCTCTAAATTCAATATTTTTTAATATATCTTAAAATATACTTTGACATCTCCATAGTGGCTATTTTCTATATCGCAGGGTGTATTTTTATTTGTCCAATAATTAAATATTCATATGTTTTTAATAATATTTTCAAAGTTCTATATGTACATTAAAAACATAAAAGTGTGCATTAAAATTGGGCAAACATTCCGTATTTGAGGATCAAAATTAGCTATTTCAATGTTTAAAACCTTTATATCTTTTAGATTATAGCAACTTCATATGGGAAATATGTTTGTAAAAATGTTATATTTGATTGTTTACGGAATCCTATTTGAAATTTAACATTTTAAATTTCCGGTTTTTGTGTTTTAATTTTGGAGCAAAACATTTTTCAAAATTTTTCATACATCATCAATTCAAGCAATTTTTAAATTCGATATTCAGGAACATCATATTGAGATAAGAAACATAAAAGACTTCGAATAAAATTAAACGATTGAAATCTTTCATATCGATACCTTGATCGTAACCAAAAAAATTAAATTTAGCAGGAAGCGAAAAAAAACGACTTAAAATCAACTAATTCAAATTTTATTTATTTTTTTTCCTAAAGTATCCTTTAAATTCCTTAATATTCTTTAAAATTCAGTATTTTACTTTGCTGGAAAAATGCATTGGAAGTAGGGATGTTGATCTGAAAAAAATATCGATGTTTTGATCGACTTTTTTCGATTTATCGAACCAAAACATCGATGTTTTCGATGCATCGAATGAAAAATTATTATGTAAATATATTAAATTTTGATGAAGATTTTATAAGATTTTATATGTCAAATAACCAAAATAGAAGATTTAAAATAAATCAGTGTTTGACTTGAAACATTTTCTTATTATACAAAATAATAAAGGTGTTGGGAATCAAAAATGTCTAAGTCCATGTTATGTCATTTTGAGAAAAACATGAAAACCATGTATTAAGCAAATAGTAATTTAAAGTATTTAATATCAAATAGAATTCCATAAATAATCAAATTTAATTAAATTTAGCTAGTTTTGATTAGCACATATGAATTTAACAATGATTCGATACTTCGATGTATTTTTTCGATGTAGACTTATATTGCAGGAAGCGAAAAAAACGACTTAGAATCGACTAATTCAAATTTTATTTATTTTTCTGAGGCTTATATTGCATCGGAAAACATCGATCTATCGAAGCAATATATCGAGTATTTATAACACATCGATGTATTTTGGACATTCCTAATTGGAAGTACAAAATAAATATGAATTTTATATTTTCGCTTTAAAGGTGGACAAATTCGCTACAAGTAGGTACTCATATTTTTATATTTTCACCATTACCACAAAGGGAGTTAAAAATTCTTGAAGTAACCACTAAAAGAAACATAAAATGCTACACATAAAGAGGTTTCCAATAATAGAAAAAATCCAATAAATTAACTATATTTAAAAATTTACATCTCAATAAAATATTATTTTCAATAAAAACCAGTTTGGAAGGTTAGATCACATGGGAAATTTTAAAGTAGGGATATTTTATATTAGGTGTTATTATGATAGTTAGGATAATCAAAATTATAGTCGGTCTAAGCCGACTATAAATTCCCTACACATATGTATGGTTACCATTCAAAGTGGTATATAGGTCACCAGGGTATACGAATCCTGAAAATAACTACAAAATTTGAATCGCTGAAGAATTTTCATTCATTTGATACCCATATTTACAAATGGGTAGGTGTACTGAACTTCGATTTTTATTTTCAACCACACGTCGTTTCGCGGGAAAACATTATTTTCATGTATTTGAGCATGATATCATATATATTTGACCAAAAAAGTTTACCTAAGCACGTATACAGTAAAATTCACCAGTAGATGTATGTTTTATATGAGGTATTTGAACATAAGTGGTCGGTTCACAGGTCACAATGGACCGATCATGCCAATTTTCATGTTGAGACAGCGAAGATATATAAGTAATCTAAATTAGAAGTTTCTTTGATCTAGCTTTTGGGTGTTACAAAACGGTGTAATAAACTGAATATACCCTTTCACTCTTAGTGTAGGGTATAAAAATTACACATATCAACAATTTTACTTTACTATGGGCATCCAATATAAAAAAATTATTATTCCAAACAAGTAACATTTTTTACAAAAATTGATATCGAGACTTATTAGCGACTTTTTGGAATACAAAATTTGAATTATTTACAAAAATAATATAAACTTATATATTATTAAGCATATGAAAAACAAAGCACTTTTGTTCAAGATATCGATTATATACACAATCATCGAAAACGAATTGTGACATGGTTATAATTTCATTATAAAATTTCGAGTGAGAAACCCGAAATTAAAATAGAAATCATTAAGACTAAGACTCATATTGATCGAATATCATTTTTATTTCTGGGATTTTAAATTGTTTACTACTAAATCATTAATAAACTGATATCCATGCAGGCGTGGGTTGGTTTTGCAATGGTATAAAACAGTTCCTAAAATAGTATAAAAAAATATATGTATATTTATTATTTTATTAAGAATTCCATAGTTATTTGAAAAATTGTATTTTGGCTAACTATTTCAATACAAAAAAATCCCTAAAAATATACATAAATCAAAAAATGAATATAATTAAAAAGTTACTAAACGTCATAATGTAAAATGTAAATCTCAGTTTTTTTTAATATTTGGGCAGTTTTTCTGAGCGCTCTGCCCTTTACCAACTACCACACATACCCTAATTTGTTGAAATGTTCAAAACAACAAAAAGAAAAATCAATATTGAAATAAAAATTTATGAAGTTCACAGCGCGAGAATAATTTTGACTAATCTTTGCCGCGCTTATCAGCGAATCCTGCTGCTCTTTTATAATAATTTGTTTTATTTTTCAGTTTTTTTCTTTTTTTCTGTATTTCTTTTACTTTCCTTTGTGTTCTGTACTGCTACTTTCATGAGTCCACATGCTGATCCACTTGTTTCTTATTTCTGATATGGTCCCATACCGTCCCGTCCAGTTCTGTCCGATCCGAACTGTATGCTGCATTCCCGTCGAAATGAGCCGTCCGTGGTGGTTCTCGTTGTCTGGCGCTGCATCCGGAAATGGAACAGGTTTCGGTGCCGTATTTAACTTTCTTATTATCAGATCGATTGCTGCATGAGTTTTGTATTTCGATGGCCAGTGAATTTCTGAGCAGCTCCTTGGGATTTACGCGGTTTTGCCCTACGTTATTCGGGGCATTTAATTAAATTTGAAACAGGTACCGATCGATGCTGCTGTCTGTGTTAATGCATTTTTACAAGCGCCACGCGTCGCTTAATATTTTACAAAAAGTACTTAAAATATTTATATTCTTTTTAAATTTAAATAATTCCCAGTTGGCGCGCATTTATGGCGGCAACATGGTTTAGGGTTGCCATAAAATGCGCCCATAAAGCAGATGCAATAAATCCGTTCACTTCACACATGATCGCCGACGAAAGTGCAAAACCGCGCCGAAAATCATTGCACTGTAGTAACTCGTTAACGATAACGCATTTAAGAACATTAGTTATTCCACCGACTGGCGTCACTCAATCACTCACTGAGCGCTGTCGATAATACGCGTTGATGTAATCGGGCTATAAAACCCCGTATAGTTAGTATGTGGGTTATCAACAGGTACTATATACGTTGTATGGTGTACTTGAAAATTCAGCTCAATGAATTGTGCAGGTAGCAAAAATGCCTTAGCATAAATATTCACATGTGAAAATTCATTATCAATTTTGTCAAGTATCAAAACATTAGTAATGAATGTCGTAAAATTTATAATGCATTGATTAAATAGTTCTTTTGTTTAAACGAGACTATGCCAAGGTCGGTCGTATTTCGGCTATATTTTATGAGAACTATATAAAATACGAATATTGAATTTATTACTATTCATAATTATTGCACAATTAATTTATTAACTTTTTTATGTAATGTTTAAATTGCATTTTAATTTCCATTGGTCAAATATTTAAACACATATGATCAAATATTTATTAAAATATTAGAACAATTCATAAAAAATGCATTTCAATAGAGTTCTAACGTTTTGTTGTCAAGTATTTGAATTGTTTCCCAGTAGTAAAATTCAGGCGTAAGAAGCTGATAACTGATTCTCGAGCAGGTAGAAAAGCCCTTACTAAATGATTTCTTTTATTCTTTTTTAAATATAAAATGAAAATTATAGCAGGACTTCGGTATTCGTTTCTCACTTCCTATTTCGTCTCACAGCAGGTTTTAGAAAATTGTTTGACTAGATAATTTTACAATTGAGTAAACATTTTTTGATTAGAAAATTAAAATTATTTTTAAATAAATCATTTATTCTTTAAAATTCTCTACAAAAAATACAATTTTCAAAATAGCGATATAATGTTTGTATATATTAGATTATTTAAAATATATGCATTTTCACATAAAATTCAAATTTTTACTAAGATTTTGAAATGGCAATTAACTGAATTATGATGAATTTTCACTATTTTTATTCTAAAAATTCAACATAAATATTAAACAAAGAAATCTAAATTATACATATAATTTTTAAATTTAAAGATTACATACACTCTGTTATTTTTATGAAATTACTTTCCTATTGAATGCGCATTTAAATATTTACACACACACAGTAATTACTGTAGACCTAGCATCACTAGCATCATTCGTTAGATGGTTGGTTGTGAGAGCGCGAAGAACACAAAAGAGAATTTTTGAGTGTCCCATTAAGCCATTTAGGAGCGCTCTCAAATTGGATTCATAAAGGAGACCCGTTTTTGGGTGTTTTATGAGCCCTCAAAAAAAATGATTCTTAAAATTATCTCATTTAAGACTGTTTTCAGAGCCCTTAAAAATATTACTCATAAAAGATTCATATTTAGGAGTTATTTAAGAGCTCTCATAAATAAGACTCCTAAAAGCATCAAAAATAGACTCATAAAAGTTATATATTTCAGAATGTTTTAGGAATTCTCCAAAATTTGACTCATAAAAGAGTCCCAAAATCATCAAATTTAAGAGTATTTTAGGAGCACTCAGAAATGGGAGTCATAAAAGTATCTTATTTATGTTGGCTTTAGGACCCTACTGTTTAAATAAAATTGATTTATTTATATTCGTTTTGAATTTGTAATCTAATGAAAAATAATAAAATATTAGTGTAAATTCAACAGACAAACCTACATATTAAATGGATATTTTGAAATGAATGCATTTTCTCACGGATGTTTCGACTAAGATAAATATTAACATGTACTATGTTGGATTCATTTCAGACACATTCTATATTTCTGAAGAAAGAAAAACTCCAAAAATGTAGCAATTGTAATGTCTAGTAATTCTCAAAAATGTGAATGTTTTAAGATTATTTTAAAATGATCAAAAATACGCGGAATTTTGCGCTCTTTAAAGCGCAGTTTCTGTAGCCTTTTTGGGGTCTTTTTAGAGCTCAAATATGAGTGTTTTAGGAGTAATAAAAGAGTCAGAAATATGAGCGTTGTTTGGCTCATAAAATGGTGTTCTCTACCCAGGGGTTGGGAGCCTTATTGGGCCCTTTTTAGAGCACAAATATTAGTGTTTTAGGAGTAATAAAAGTGTCAGAAATATGAGGGTTTTGGGCTCATAAAATTGGGGACCTCTACCCAGGAGTCGGGAGCCTTTTTGGACTCTTTTAAGTGCTCATATATGAGCTCATATATGAGTGCATAAATATGACACATTTAGGAGTCTTAAAAGACTCAAAATGTTTACTGCTGGGGTGCTTTTAACTTTTTTTCTTTTTCACTAAAAAATCAGATTTTCAACAAAAATTCAATTTATCACCAAAAATTCAAAATTTCACCAAAAATTCAATTTTCACTAAAAATTCATATTTTCATCAAAAATTCATATTTTCACCAAATGTTGAAATTTTCACCAAAAATTCAAATTTTCAGTACAAATTCAATTTTTCACTCAAAATTATTTTTTTTTAGGTAAATCTATTTTTTTTACTAAAAAAATAAAATTTTCACTAAAAATTAAATTTGTTTACTCAAAATTAAAATTTTCACTAAGTGTAAAATTTTTGACTAAAATGTAATATTTCAATATAAATTAAATTTTTCATTAAAAATTACATTTTTTTTACTAAAAATTCAATTTTTCACTAAAAATTCCATTTGTCCTTCCAATTTTCACTAAAATGAAAAATGTTCACTACAAAAAAAAACACTACTTTTTGATACTTTAGATACAGAGTTCGACACTCCAATAAATCTACTCCGAATGGCGTTGATTTGAACCCTGACAAGCACTATTCGTCTCTACTCAATTTCGCTCAGCAGCGGCAGCAACCAGCAACAGAGTCCGTGACAGAGGCAGCAACACCACCAGGTACGCTGCAGAGCAGACATTGAGGTGAACGAGAATTTAGTTTTTCACTGCGTGCGAGCCAAGTAGGTGCGCGAGCGGTCGTCGATGCAAGATTATTAAGCGCGTTCAAAAAATAAAAATTAAAAACAAGAAAACATATATTGTAAAAAATTAAACAAAAAATTACTAAATCAAGTATTTGATACGGAATTTTTAAAGCATACAATTGTTTTTAAACTAAAAATAATAATTGTGAATTGGTGAATTTAAAGAATATATTTAAAATAAATATTTTAACAACTGATCAATCACAAGAACGGCGCAGAGTGAGTGACGTGTTTTAATAAATAAAATAAAACAAATTCAAGTTGTTTCTTTACAACAAATAAAAGGCCGTTATGTGATTATATTCTGTATAAAACAAAAAATTCTAAAAAAAAAACAATAATTTATAAAAAAAAAATTACCAAATTCAGCTAACATTCTTGCCGCATATCTTTTTTCTGCTATATTGGATAAAATTTGAAACAAACCAAAAAAAGGTAAATATTTTTGTAAAATTTCACTTTTATTTTTATTTTCGATTTGTTGTCGCTCGTTTGCAATAATTCCCAATTAAAAATGCAAATTTTGTGAAATTTTTTGATCTTGCGTGTGGCAGCAGTAGAGGGCTATAAGCAGCAGCAGCGGCCAAAAGAAATACGAAAAACGTTAACAAAAGTTGCAGCCAGAGCGCGACAGAAGTTCGAACTTTTAATGATTTGCATGTCGTGACTCTCGTCGCGAGAGCAATGCTGATGGAGTTGCCAATTTGAGCAATTTTGTGGTTTTTAAATGGCAAAATATTTCATAATAATTCGTAATTATTATTTTTTTTATAATTTTCTTAAATAACCTATTGTTCTTTAATATATTCTCTACCTTTAATAACATCTCATAAAAAAAAAAACTCAGAAAAGTCGTCCTTTAATTTGGTGAATAGAACAATTAATCATTTTGTAGTATTTATATAATATATATTATTAAAATATTATTAAATCCACTTTCTATCAAAACTTAAATATTTGACTATAAAACTCGAATTGACTTCATTACTCAGAATGTGAAGGGATTGAATTCGATTGAAATACGTTTATTTTGGAATAAAAAAAACTAAATTCTGAAACAGAAAAACCAAATTCAATCGAATTGAAATTTCAATATGATTTCGATCGGAAGTTGGAATATGCAGGATTTAATAATATTCAGTATTTATTAATAAAAATGTATTCATTGGACTAAGAAACTATTAATTGTATGTTTTTTTTAATTTCTGAGCGTATAAAAAGAAATAACATTTCTAAAAGTTGAATATTTGGAAAATGACATTTTTAAGAATTCTAAATTTTCAAACTGCCAATAGAAAAACTAAACAATAAAATTTATCTGTTGATGGATTTTAATAGTTTTAAATAAATATATGTTTTGATAATTATTTTCGTAAACTGTTCTCACATTTTCATTTAAATGTAAAATCTAAATATGGCAACACTGTTCAGAGAATGCTAGCTCTGTGCTTAAACAAAACACAGTGCGAAAAACAAAACCCCAAAGCAAAATAAAAACAACAACGAAACAAAAAAAATATAATAAAAATAATACAAAAAATAACAAAAAATAACAAAACGAATTTTAGTCACTTGGAAAACACAAAAATAAAAAATAAACGGTGACTTAAAACCAGTTTCACAATGACTTGGTTAAGAAACTGGCCAAAGACAAAATAATAACAACAAAGATGTCGAAGACGACGACGTCTACAACAAAATGTGAAGTAAACTGAAATTCAGTAAATTCAGTGGACGGGACGGGAGCAATTTAACCAACTACCGCAGCCAACCAAAAACCCACTGAGGGCAAAACGCAAAACGAATTTTTAAGCAAACTGACGAAAAAGCCACAGAACAAAAAACATTGAGGAAGAACAACCAACGAATGAGACAAATACAATAAGAGCATCAAGCGACGACCACGACGACGACGACGAGATGAAAAACTTAAGATCGATTGGATCG
This sequence comes from Dryomyza anilis, assembly GCA_951804985.1. Lineage (NCBI taxonomy): Eukaryota > Metazoa > Arthropoda > Insecta > Diptera > Dryomyzidae > Dryomyza > Dryomyza anilis. The sequence goes on along the minus strand of OX638131.1, from coordinate 114,583,050 downwards.
CAAAAAAGCACGTTTTGTCGAACTTAACGAATTACAAAACATAAAAAAATACAATAAAATGTTGTAGTTGGTTTTGTTGTACCTTGAGCACGACACTCAACAAATTTTATTAATTAGGAAATATTTCTTCAAATTTATGAAAACTTCAATTTTTGATATTTTTACTGTTTTCTAATTTTTACAATCTTTTTTTTTGCTTATGTTCGAATTTTACGTATATTGTATTTCATTAAAAAAAATCAGTTTTAATATTTTAACGTTATTTAATTTCTATTACTTTATTTTTCTATATTATTATTTTAAATTGTATGTATTTTTTTAAATTTCTCTCCACCATAAATTATTTTGCTGTAATATTGAATTTATATAATATTTTTCGGGCCATTTTTCGGTATTCACTTTCGATCTAACATTAAAAAACCCAAACTGAATTTATTTCGTTCCATCAAATTTTATATTTGTTTGAAAAATTTGGAACAGTAATAAAAAAAAATTGAAACAGTAATAAAACAACTCAAATTTGATTACGATTTTTATCGAAAACTGTAGTATGGAATATATTTCGTGTAGTTTTATTTTTTTTAAATTATAACCGAACATGTTCTAAAATTCACGTTTTATTGATATTAAAAAATTAGTCAAAAAATTAATTTGATTGAATATTGAATTCGAGTAAAATACGTTCATATTGTATTGAACATGTTGAAAAGTTTTATTTCTCTATTATAATCGGGCATACTTGTAAATCACTAATATTTGAAATTTAGAGTTTGAAAATGAAAAACAAAAAAATACAATTGAACTCGTATGAAATACGTTTTTTTTTTAGTATTGGAGAAGCTAGTTCTGGAAAAACAAAAACCAAATTCGATCGAAATGAAATTTTGATATGAGTTCAATCGGAAAATGTTAAAATTTTAAATTTATCATTTATGATTTTTATGTATTTTTTAAGTTTATGTTTTGCTCTATAACTTTTTGGCATCAATATTGAGTTTCAAAAACAGTATATTCATTTATTTTGTTAATTTCTTCAAGTTATTTAATAAAACTAAATATTCTCATAATATACCAACATTTTTTTTCAAGTGCAACATTTACAAAAACAACAACCACAACAAAAACAACCCACAAAGAAGAGGTCAGTTTTTGCAAAAAGCACCTTTTAATTGGCGGCTTATTTAATGGCGCAGGGCTTAAAGACCCCCTCTCCTCTCGCTCTCATGCAGTGAATGAAGACCCAACAAAAGAGCGCAAAGAAGTAAGAACTAAGGCAAGCCGTTGAAAAAGTCACACAGTTCATTCATCTGCTTTTTGCTTTTTTTTTTTGCAACGTATTTGAGTCGATGTTATTAATGCCATCAAAAAGACATGAAGAACAGGAACGTTGAAAATCGATTAAAATCCAATAAAAACGGCATTTTATAACGTAATTTGTAAAAAGTTCTTTGTATATTGCATGCAGCTTAAAACGGTGAAGCACATGTAGCCCTCTCGCCCGCACCTCACTCATTAATATGCTTTCATGAAAGCTCTCTTGAAAGCTGCGTAACGAAATGCTTTTCTTTTGACGCATGAACGTAATAAGAATCATAGCAACGCATTGAAGCTAAATCATTGCGCAAAGCTGCGTAAATTCAAACAATTCGTTCTGCACTCATTATTTTTCTGTATAGAAATAAAAAAAAAACTTTCTTAATTTTGTGTTTAGATAAATTTGTAAAAATTGTTGAGCAATTCAATTTAATTGTTTTTTGCTGTTATTCTGTTATTTTTTTCTTTTGTCTGTCGTGAAAATGCAATAATAAACACTTGTTCGTACTTACATAGTCAATGTACTTTCTTGTCATAATATCTTAGTATTTTTGTATTTTCTAAATTGAGTTTTGTGAAAGTGACACACATTTATCTTATGGTCGCTTGTTCATGTATTTTCAGTTTCTTTGATTTTTACTTTTTCCTCACCTCTTTCACTGTCTTCCTTTTGTTCACAATTTCTTTTATTTGTCAGCTTTATCTGCTTTTTCTGTCAGTTTCAGTCATTTTTTTTTTAATTTGTTTCCAACTCAACGAGCATCATATCTCTAAAATACCTTGTAACTCCCGTGATTCTTATCTGCTGCATCGTCGGCATTTGATAGCGCGTCGCATATTCTATTTTTTAATGTCTGTATATTGTTGTTTTTTTTGTGTGTTGATTTTTCCAAATTTCTCGCCTGGCACTTGATCACTTGATCTGGCATCTGATACCAGTAGTTACTGCGGCAAGAACATGCATTATGCATAAGTTAAATAATTTATTTCTGTGATTTTTCATTTTGTTTTGTAGACCGTTTTTAATTACGTCTCTAATTGAGCAGTGTTTTGTAGGTACTACATAAGGTTTTTAATTAATACGTTGTAAGGTTCGAAACACAGCAGGAGAGATGATACATAGTCTGAACATGATACGACCATTGCTTAATGCATACAAAACAATAACTTTATTAGAACTTTATTTGATATCAAAAAAAAAAAATACAGACCTATATATATATATATAAAATAATTGTATACATTTTACAAGACTAAATATATGATTTGCATTTAAGATACTTTTTCAATTTTTTATTATACAAGTCTTGGATAAATGTTTAATGTTTATATTAAGGGTATTCATTTCACTTCGTATCGCCTGCGTATATGCGTATTTCGTATAAATTGTACACTATAAACCTTATAATTTTTACGACATACGCATATACTCAGTAGATACGAAGTGAAATGAATACCCTTATTAATTTTGAATATTCTTAAAATGGCTTTCGGGTTTCTTTTGTATGACGCCTATATTTCAGAAATATGTCGAGTTTTGATTAAGAAAATAAACATTTTGCTCGGGTCCTAATTATGGTATTGCTAGGGTAAACAAGGTAATGACAATCTGCTAGACAGGGACCACATCATGACCCTTGAAAAGTACACGATTAGATAACTGCGTTTCCAGGAACTGTGCACAAGATTTGCTATCTCGGTTGATCCTCGCCAGCGTCCGATTATCTGAAATAATAACATGATGAGTTCATAAGTAAAACCCAACAAATTACTTTAATAGTAGAAACAGATCGACCAAATTATTATCAAAAATATTCCTTACAAAAATTATGATTTATTTTCTACTAGTCCAAGTTGAAATTGTGATAGGGATATGATATATTTTTGCCTTACCCAGAACCGCTGACCAAGTGATTTGGCTATGATCATGCCTTTCCTAATTGGATAGATTTATCACGATTTCATCGATTTTGTGAATTTCTTAAATAAAGAAATTGTATTACATTCCAGCAACATCATATTTTATATACTACTAGCTGGACCCGTGCACGACTCGTGCCCGTAAAATTCTTCCCGGTATAATTCTTCCCCGTACTGTTTTTCCAGTAGAAGTTTTAGTGTGGTGAGTTTTAGTGTGATGAATTTAGTGTGGTGAATTTAGTGTGGTGAGTTTTAGTGTGGTGAGTTTCGGTGTGGTGAGTTTATGTGTGGTGAGTTTTTGTGTGGTGAGATTAAGTAAGATAAGTAACACCCAATTTAAAAGTTTAGTTGAAATCGATATCATTAGGGCTGAGATATAGCGTACTGAATTTTTGGGTTCTATGGGAGGTGCCACACCCCTTTGCCCAATCTAGTTTATATATGGTTTAGGATACTCCATGGACTTTATAGCATAGTAATGCAAATTTTCAGAAATATATATTCAGTGGTTTTGCTAAGAATCTGAATTATACACCAACAATAAAAATGGGCGTGGGCGTGGTCAACGAAAACTATGTAGTGACATTCTCCTGGGTCTGTAGGATATACACAGGTGTATATCTTGTGGATATGCGCAGGTGTACGTTTGCATAGCTAACAAACAAACGAAAAATGAGTTTTATATATATATAGATATATTTGTACAAATTTATAATTTTTTTTTTTTTGGTAAATTTTACTTTTTATATTGGCAACACTGTATGGTTCAGAAAGCCAGCTACCTTTTTGTTGCCAACACCTGCTCATTTTTTCATGCTCTGCAATACAATAAAATATTCATTTCATATGCCAAACCCTCCTTTTCAAGTCATTTCTGTTTTTGTTATTGGGCTGTGCATTATTTTCTACTTTTGTCTTCCTCAATCTGTGCGCCAACAAAATTTGCAATTCAAGCGAAAAGCAGCTGTAAGTTTTTTTTTTGGTCGGCTCACATGCCATTACTATAGGCACTAATAATACATCGGTCATATTTTTGAAATTTTGTGGATTTAGAAAAAATGGTTTGAAATATGTAAAAGTAATCAGTATTCAAAAATAAAATACTTTATAAAATAAGTTTTCAATATAATGAATTATGTTGTAAATATTTGTGAAAAAGTGCAAAAACCATCGAAAATTATTTATATTTTTTTTTATTTATATTTTGGGAACAATATTTTCTATGATATATATATATCGTCGTCGTTTTCGATTATTGATAAATTTGTAAAATTAGTTATATCTTAAATCTAGAACGTTATATCTTTATATTGGGTTCTACTTCTATAAAATATATATTTTTTAGTTTTATTATAATAAAAATATTTAAATTTTGGAAAATTTTTACATATCGATTTATTATATTTTTATATTATTTTTATATTATTTAATATTTTATTTAAATTATTTATTTAATCTTTATTATAAAATTTATAATGCCAAATTAGTACAATCACCTAATAAAAATGAAACAAAACTAAGCTTTTTAATTGACACATAAAAAAGCGCAAAACAGTTAAACAAAACGCTGTCTGTCACCTTCAATTAAACTTCATTAATAACAGCTACCAAACATTGTCAAAACAACAAACTTAACAGTTAAAAATATTTGCAAACAAAGGTTGTGTCATAGATTAAAGCGCATGTCATTAATTAAGCGGTGCTGCAAACCAATCAATTAACTAAAGTTCAATATTTTAAAAGTAAAAAATATAGTACTTATTTGCCGGCGATCGACGGATTTTTGTAAGGAGTGGCCAGAGCGATATTTTGCAATTTGCTGCAATGGCCTCTAAATGTGCGACATGCTTTTTTGCGATGAATTTTAAGAAAAAAAAGAGAATTTAAAAATATAAAAAAGAACAAATAAATTGAATAAAAAGACTTTTAAACTTGACTTAAAAAATATATTTACAAAATGACTTACAAAAGAACTTACAAAAGAACTTTCAAAATTACTTTCAAAATGACTTACAACAAGTCTTACAAAAAGACTTAGAAAATAACTAACAAAAAATCTACAAAATACTTAATAAATCCTTATAAAAAGGCTTGAAAAATTACTTACAAATATACTTACTAATAAACTTACAAAAAGCCTACAAACGACTTAAATTATGATAGTAAAAATAAAAAACAGACTTACGAAAAAGAAATCCTAAAAGACTTGAAAAAAATAAAAATAAACTAAAAAAATTAAAATAGACTGAAAATATCGCTAATAAAGCCTCTAAAAATTGATCTTTCAAATTGATTTTTTAAAAACAATGGCCGCCTTGTCGTGGCTCCACATTAATATTGTTGACTGGCAACACTTTGGCCAGACACGACGGATTGGTCGCCATGACTCAATAGTTATTTATTTTTCCAATTTAATATTTTGTATTTTTCCCATTGCGCGCATATGAAAAACTTATGTTTGGTTTTTAGTTGTGCAGCCAAATAAAGTGTTTTTCCAATCGGTTGCGATTTTTACTTTATTAATAGTTTTAGTTGCACGCGTTGCTTGGTTTGCTGCTTTGCAATCATAAATAATTTTATTGCCACAATTACCTACATACGTGGCAACGGCGACATATGTTGGCAACGGCGTCAAATATGAATTGGCGGCGTCGACTTTTATGGCTGCTCACAACATCACAGCATTTTCCCAGGGGCGCGGAAAAAACTCAAAAACAATAATCGTGACAATCATTCAATCATTATGTGTAGCATAACGAAAGGCGCTACTCGAGGGAAAAATCCTTTTTTCTGCTGCTGCGGTGGTTTTTCTTTCATATGTGTTGCGGCGGCGTCTTGGTATTATTTTATTTTAGTTATACCGTTTTATGTAGTTGCTGTAATGGTTGTTATTGTTGTGGGTGCGCCTGGCATTACCTACTTCTTTTCCCACAAGCATATGTTTTATGGGTTGGCTTACTTTTCCTTGTTTGGTTTTTCTGTGGTATTTTTCGCTGTTGTTGTTTTGGTTTTTGCATTTGTTGTATTTTTGCAATTACTTTTCTTGCTGTTTTTATTTTATTTTTTGTATTAACTCCGACTTTTGACATTTTGATTTGGCTGCCATGATAAATGATTGATCTCAAGTCCAAACTGCAAACCACCAACTATATCAAAAACAACAGTCTCTCTTTATATTTTTGGGTTTGGCTCTATGATTAACACCATGTCTGACTGTGGCTGGTGAGAGGGCGCCTTGCGTCTGTTTTTTGTGACCCTGATTGTATCATTGTTGTTATTATAGAATGAAGTTTAATTAAAATGTTTTATTTTAAATATTAATAGATCCAAATGCTCAAAAACTTACAAACTTTGACCTATATTAAAATTGCAATTATTTATATCAATAGCCGTAGACCTTATACACCTTTTTAGGGAAGACCGATCGTGCTACGACGGGGTAAAACTACAATTATCAGTTCACGATCATTATCCTACTACATTGGCTACTAGTGGAGTTCTTAGTTTTAACTATATAGGTATACCTATAAGTTTAACTCGATGGATAATACACCCCATAACATTTTCTATACTCTTACAATTTTCTAACATTATTTTCCTATATATGTAATTTTTTTCTCGCAGATTTTCACTTTAGATTTAAAAAAAAAATGTTATAATTGCTAAAAATAAATTATATTATTCCGATTTTATCTAAATCTTATCGAATTATCACTCTTTACTATGTGCATGATACCTTTTCCCTATTGACCCTATTATGAAACACCTGATCTTGAACAGATCACTGGGTAAAAATGCATTGTTCAATTTTCGATCATGGCCTTGCATAATTTCTACTAGGGTAATAAAAAGAAATGAGCAAATTAGTTAAATAAAGTTTCAAATACAAGTTATTCTAAATTTAAATATACTTTAATTAGATTCTTTCAAATAAGTCAGAAAATATAAAAAACTTTGAATATGGGTACTTGACAATTAAGATCTACAGATCATTAACTAAATTCTATATACATTTCTTGAGGATAATTTGCACTATTCAAAATGTGGGAATTTTTTTATTTATATTAATAGGTACTATCCCAGTATACCAAACTGTGTTGATATCGCAACGAAAATGTCGAAGAATTTTACCGATATCGATGCCATTTCTCGCAATGATAATATAGGAAAATTCTTACCAAAACGGTCGGCCGATATCGAACCGAGATAATGTAGGTTTCTAGTTGCGAGAATTATTTCAGAATCGAACCGTTCTAGAAGCTCTTGACGACAGAATGTGGTTTAAATAAATGCATCATCTATATATGTCATCCGCAATGACTATAAAAAAAAACCGAAAAAATCAAAAAGAAATTTCTTTACCTATCTCTCTATTTTTTTATTATGTCCTTCGCACCATGGTGGACACCATCGCATTAATATATATTTTTTTTTATTCTACACCCAGAAAAAAATACTATATAAATAATAGTTTTTTACTATTAAAAATAGTCAATAGGATTAATTATTATTTTAATCGGAAAATACCATTAAATACTACAAAATACCATGACATTATATGAAAATATTTATTTTTTGTATACTATTAAATCAATAATTGTCCTATTGACCAATTTTAATGGGATTTGAGGGAATTTTTTTCTGGATGTATTGAATTTAATTTCATAACACTATTACTAACCATCATCATTTTCCATTGCATTTTATTTTCTATCAGTTGCTCCTACTGGGTACTCTATATTAATTTGTCGTATATTATTTTCATATTCGATTTCAATTTAAACAAAATAGTTTTTGAAAATGAGTACGAACTTAGCATGTGTTTACATTATTTTTTATTTCTGAACGAAAATATTTCTAAAATCAAAAACAAAATTAAATAAAAAATGAAAATTCAAAGCTCACTATTTTCATACATTTATTTTTCATGAAATAAAGTGAAATTAACATAAAAATATAAAAAAATAATGTCCAATCTATTTATTTTAAACAAAAGTAAATACAAGCATAAAGAAAAGGTCACTGAACACCTGGTGACCTTATTTTAAAAATCGGAAACGAGTCGCAATCATGAGTTCTAACATTTATTAACAAAAAAACGAAAATCGTTGCTTTTATAATAATGAAATTGACCTAATTCGTGTTCCAACTGTTCGGATCCAGCAGACGAAAGCAGGCATGTACCTGAAAGGAGGTACAACTGAATGCGAAAATCTTTAAAAATTAGTTTCGAAATAATATTGAGATCGATTTTTTTTTCTCTTAGACATTTCAGAAAACATTTAAACAATTGAATACAAAAATCATTAAAAATAAGTTTCGATATAATAACGAGATCGATTTTTTTTCTCGAAGCCACTTCGAGAATTGTTCGATAAACTGGAGGCTCCTAGTCATGGTATACTGGGTATGTCATCCTTGTTTTTTGTTCCTATACTTCAAACATTTCCTTTGTGTATCCCGAAGAATAACTACACACGTCATTCAATTCAATATCTTGTTATACATCGTCGACCCGGAATTATAATGTAACATATTCTTAGGATTTTTTAAGGATATACGACATTATTAGTTTAAGACGACGACATTTACTTTTTTGAATGTATATTTTTAGTTTTCTTATTTTTATTTAACTTTTTTATACAAAAATCCTGTAAAAATTTAAAAATTATTCATATTATTTCAATGTATCGTCCTTAGGTCAGTGGTTAGTGCGTTAGTCTGTGAGTCGAAAGGTTGTGAGTTCAAAGACTCGTGATTGAAGAATCAAAATATCGAGTAAAATGTTGCCTAAAAAGTGTCTCACTCCGCTGCACTGTTTTGGTTTTAAACTGTAGGTCTCACCATGTTGGTACTTAAGAGCTGTTGCATTCTTTTTTGTTTTCTTTTCAAACAAATATCAAAACTGTTTGAAACTTACATAATTTCCTAACATTATTAATATCTTTTTTTTTATTCAATATTGCATCATAGACCATTTCTTTTCAAAGTTCTCAAGCGTTAAAACGCTTAACATATATCAAAAACTCTTAAAATACTTCCGTTTACTATAATAAAAAAATAAAAAAACAAATTAAATCAAAAGTTATACATTTGTGCTCCAATTTTTTGTATTTTCTTCATCTGCATCTCCGCCTGAGTTACGAGATTATGAGACACTTAAAAAACCCCGAAAAACTTCTTTAACAAATGCCCCAAACAAAAAAAAAATGAGTCACATTTAATTTGAATAAAAATGTGATTTTATTAATTCTTAAACATTCATCCAAAACTTGACCGCATGCGATTGCATAACCAGTCAACTTTGATGCAAAGCCGAAGTTTTTTTTTTTTCAAATTTTGGACCAAGAGTCAAGAGCAGTCAAACACAAAATATTGACATTTTATGGAGACTACGATATAATGAAAGCCACGTTATTTAACAGATCTTTGTTATGCAAAAGTTATGTAAATGTTCAACAATTGGACATTTATGATATGGTCCGAATGGCGAAACAAAAGAATTATTTTTCAGTATTATTATTGATTATATATTTTCTCATGACAATAAACCGCTGTAAAACACAAAATCATTAGGTGTTTGATGAAAAATGATTAGCTTTAATTCGAGAGCAATTGTGTTTAATTGTTTAGAATTGAAATTTTTGTGGGGCCTTGAAATGTGAAGGTTTTTCATACAGAAAAAAAAATGTTATGTGACATAATCTTGAAAAGTTCATTTCATTATGTTGAAGAAACTGTAACAGGAAATGAAAAAAACATTTTTGAATGATTAAATATTTTAGTAGAAATATTTTAGGACCATGTTTGGGCATTGATTATTGAGCAAAAACTAAAATATGTAACTCTGATTGTTTTTGCAATTATTAAAAATTCGTGATAAGAAAACATTTTTTTAGTATTAAAAGTTGCTGCTGTAAATATATAGTATGTCATTGCAGTTATTTGCAAAAAATCTTTTTGTTTTTATGAATATCAAAAATGTACGATAAGAAAAACATTTCAATTAGACAGAAACCTTTTTAGACTTTATGTAAAACAAGACGAAATGTGAAATTTTTGCGATAACTAAGAAATGTTCATGGTAAAACATTCAGCAACTATGCCAAAAACAGCTGTCAACAAAACAAATACTAAAGATAGCAACTCAGTTTTTGCATTTGCATTTGTTCTGTAAATTTAAGACATTGTTTTATTTTTGTCATATAATTTAATTAGAAAATAACGACAACATTACGTAAACTGTTGTGAGGCTTTACCATTTTGTTTAAACCTATTATACATTTTAGCCCCATACGTTACTTTTGCTTTAAGGTATTTAAAAATCAATTAAGTGCATTTGCAGCAAGTGCATTTTTTCATTTTACTCTATACTGTTTTTGTATTATAAATTAATATATTTTGTGAAGGCTTTCGAAATACGTTAAATATTGCAAAAATCCCTTTGTAATAAAATATTAATAATTACACTACAAAACATACAAGGTAATCACTTTGAGTTGATGTTTTGTCATTTGATTTGTCATCGTGTCTGCTGTTATTTACTAATTGTAATTTTAACTTCCGCTCTATGTACAAAATCGATTTCCGTTTCGTATGTTTTACACCTATTGTCAGCTAAAGACATGAAATACTTTTTAAAATTAACGCGCTCTTCAAGAAAATAAAAATCCCCCAAGTATGTTTTACAGTGGTTGTTTTTTTTTTATTTTGTATAGCTTACCTTTTGTATTTACTTGAATTGTTTTGTATTTTACACTCTTTTTGTTACTTTTTTTTAATGCTTTTCTGCAAAATCTTGGTTATTCAGACATGAATTACAGTCGCTTCATTGGCTCCTTTTGTATTTGTTTCAACTTCATTTTTCTTTTTTCAGTTTGACATCCAAATACCTACAATTTAAACTGCAATTAGGCATTTTTTTGGTATATTTTTGACTGCTTTTGTTTTCGGAATTCGCAATGTGGCATTAAGTACACGAAATTGGTATCACTTAGCAGAGTAAATAATATGTGGAAAAAATATGACAAAACCGAATGCAATGAGCGTGCAACAATTGATTTCCTGTTTTTTAGTTTTACCGAAAACATGCGCAGAAATGTTATAAGGAAAGCACTTTGAAGTATTTTTTCTATATAAAGTGTTTTAATTATATAAAAGAATCGGGCACGGAATGTTGTCTAAAAAGTTAACTTTTGTAATTTTTATAAATGTTAAAATATTATTTTTGAATTAATACTCTGTCCAAATTATGTTTTTTTTTATTCTTTTAATTCTTAATTATATACAAGATCCTTATACGAAATGTTATCTGTTAAGTTAACTTTTTATAGTAACAAAAATAACTTAAATTTACATTTTGAATTAAATTTATTTAATTTTTATTTTATACTTACAAGAACCTTGTATGATATATTGTCAAAAAAGTTATTTTTTTATAGAATTAAATAAAAAATACAAATGTCATTTTTTACCTAAAATTTACAAAAGCATGTAACATTAAATTTTTACCTTGCACAGACAAATTTTAAATATTGATATTTACTGAGATTTTTTTACTTAAGGATTTTAATTAAATTTTTTAAATTATGGTAATTTCAAAAATATTCTTAAAAAAACAAACTACTGGAATCATAGATTTGTAGATCTTGTATGACAAATAATAATATTTTTTGAATTATTCAACTGAACCAATAAGCAATATGTGAGAAATTTGACAAAAAAAAAAAAAACAAAATTATAGTTTATAATTTTTATAGTTTATGGTACAAATGCTTTTATTAATAAATTTTAATATTCACTTAAAATTCATAAATTAAAAAACGAACTATAAAACCTCCCTTAATAACTTAAAGAAAGTTCAAATGAATTTAAATGCTGCCTCATAAAAACCGAGTTGACAAATATATTTAAGCATTTGGTTATTTTATACACTATTTAGATTTTCCCATAAAGACATCATCTGTAGTTCAAAGATACTTGAGCCAATGTTTGTTTAGAAAGTTGTGTCATAAAAAAAGTACGCAAACATTTCTCAAAAACGCATTTGATGATGACTGACTGACTCCATGTGACCAAGTCAAGCACGGCAATAAACCACAAAAGAACACGTGAAATACCTCTAAAAAATACCTACAAGAAGTAAAATTTCATAAAAAAAAAACAAACAGAACTATTTAAACACGGTACAACGCACTCGTGTATTTCGGAAATCAAGCAACCAATTTCTGGTGACATACTTAAAACTATATTTCGTATTCTAATGAGAAATGACAAACTAAACATCTGTTTATTTAGGGTTCATTAAGTTTTCCCAAGTGTCAGATTTCCATGCTGTGTAGCGACAAAAGTTCCATAACCTCAGAACTTAACAGACCATTTTTCCCTCTAGTTTTAGTTTTATTGTTTGTCACTGCTGTCTAATGTTTGCTCATGCATAAATTATAACAAAATAAACAAATATTTGTTTCTTTTTTTGATATAACTCTAGCAATAGAGCTGCTGTATCGTGGCCGTGGCGTTGCATGCGCTGCACCGCTGACTCATATGAGCGAGCGCCCCCTGGACACGTTTGAGCCGCCTGTTGTTTGTCAGTTGTCTTGGCCTTTTTATTTGAAATATGTCTTAAATGACATTTGCATGTGTTGGCCGCGCGCGAGTGTTGAGTCAATATTGTGCTGCACTAATGATCTAGAAAAAATCAAACAAAGTTTTGAGTGCGATTAAAGGTTTTTTCCACCAGCCGTCAGTTACAATAGGGCCTTATGTTTTTTAAATGCCTTTTCTGTTGCCATAAGTTACAACAAAACATAACACCAACTTTTACGCGTGGGTCTTAATACAAGACCCTTTCTTTAATATATTTCACGAGCTATATAATTTTTTCTCGTTTCAATTAATAACTCTTCGTATAAACAAAAAATGCAGTTACCATAAGTTACAATAATGCCTGAAGTGCCTTTTTTTAAATGTTTCTTCAGTTGCCATAAGTTACAACAAGGCCCTTAGTTGTCATAACACCAACTTGAACGCGTGGGTCTTTAAAACAGACCCTTTAACATTTTTTTGAGCTATTTAATTTTTCCCCTTTTCAATTACTAACTCATGGTAAACAAAAAAAAAATAAGTTTTCCGTATTCGAACTTCGTGTGGTACGTGTTATTGTGACCACGTAACATTTACCACGCTTCTTGTTCATTTTAATGAAAGTGACTCATTTTAGCGCCTTGTTTTTGGACTACACTTCAAGCTCAAGCCTTTTTCTATTTTTTTTTCTTTTCAGTTTTTTACTCTACTATTACTAATGTGCGAGCACTTATGTCTTAGAATTTTAATTTTTTTCTATTTTTCTTTACGATTCTTTTGTATTTCTAGCAATTGAATTGATTTAAAAAACTAATAGAGTTATTTTTTTCAAGATTCTGCCTTTATTTCCAGTTGACTTTAAGTGCGTTTGAAAATGAGTTGGCTTTTTGTACGCAGAATGCGTAGTTTATAACGAAATATAAGAGGTTCTACAGATTTCAAGTAAAATATTTTTTTAATTATGGAGATTTCCATTATTTATAATATTTCTGAAAATTTAGATTTTATGTATTTTATTATTTATGATTATTATGAAGTTTTAATGAATTTATAATATATTCATATTTTATTATTTTTTACTTGTGATATTTTTACTTTGATATATTTATTTGATATATTTTAATATATTTTGATATATTTTTATATATTTTCATACATTTTGAGTTATATTAAGTTTATGTATGTATATTGTAACGACCCTATTATGGCTGACCGGTATAGCATCACTTCTTGAGTCGATGTCACAATGTCCGTCTGTCTGTTAACACAATAACTCTGAACAGTCTGCATCGATTTTAATGAAATTTCACAGGAATGTGTTTTAGACTAATAGTAATGCTAAGTTCAAAAATCAGTGATATCGTAAAAAGGAAACGGACACACCTACCACCCATACAAGTCAATTTAATTTAAATATTTTGGTTATATCAAAATTAACCTATAAATTTGTATTTGCTTTGTATTACTTTTTTCCGCATTTTACATATCATGACAACAACAAAATTATATATATTCTAATAATAATAAAAACTTAAAATCGATTACCTAAAATTATGAATTATTTATCGTCACTATCATGCCAAAGGAGCGAATATGTAATTTTTGACATTTGCGTTTTTACCTTTTTTTTTATGTAGTTTTTCCTCAATTATGCTGTGCCAAAATCGTGTGTAGTTTGTTGGATATTTCTAGCAACAAATGATATATCCAGAAGGGCGAATTCGAAAAATGGAAAATCTTGTCATGCCAAAAGGGCGAATCTATTCGTTTTTTTGCGATAACTATTTATTGGTACAAGATAAAATAGTTATGTTAATGCATAAATAGTTTGTTTTAAAAGCACCTCTCGAAAATTTAACATTATACACTTTTTATTTATATTATTTTTTAAAAAAAATTTTAAAATACATTTTTGAATCTTTAATTGAATAAAATGAAAAAATTATGTATTTTCTGCTTGTGTGGTAGACCCAACATTTATGAGCTTATGAGCTCTTCTCAACCAGCACATCCTCGTGCATAGGTCGCAAAAATTGCAAAACTTGTTATGAAAACAAAACAGTTAACAGCCAGTCAGCCGTCTGGTTTCCGCTAGTGTCGATATCCTCGCAAAACACGCACAGACAGCCGTCGGACGCACGGATCGACGGACGGACGGACATTCAGACCCCCATACATTTCGTCATATATCACTAACGACTTCCGCTGACTTTCGCAGGCAAATTTAAATATGTTCATTTATTACAGATAACAAAAAAAGTAACAGCTTAAATTAAATAAAAACCGCAACGCATGACGCATATAAATGGCGCAAAGAACTACAAGAAACGGGCTCAGGTTGCAAAAAAAAAACAGTACAGAATACGTAAAAGATTAAAAAAATTTATATGAAAGAAAAAGAACCAAAAACACGATTATGAGGGTAAATTCTCAGCAATTACACAACCCAACCAACCATCAGGCAAAAGTTCTTCATGCATATTTATATAATTTTATTTTTTTTAGCCATGGTTACCTTTTTTTTTTAATGGCATCTTATGGTAGTTTAACTGAGGCGACATACTTCCCAGACATGTGAATTATATCTGAGAAGAAGCCACTGCAAATGAAGCTTAACCGCGGTTACCCACAGAAACTGCTATTTATATGGTTAGAATTTTAAACAGTTACCATAAGTTTATGGCAAATATAAAAGAGGCTTGAAGTAGAAAACGCTACAAAAGCAGATTGTGAAACAGACGACGCATTAAAAAGGCATAAAATAGCGTTGATATGTAATTCGTGACAATTTATAAGCGAAATATAATATAAAAGAATTAAAAATTATTATCAATTAAAAATAAAAAGGTAATACATAAATTTAGCATAATTAACACATTCAGTTGTCACAGAAATCAATCATAAAAGCGAATCTACTCTAAGAATTCGAAATTCTTCAATATTGCTATTTTTTAACATGACATGTTTTATCATTCTACTTTCTACTACCATTTTTTTATAGTAAAAACTTCACACAAAGTCAATACTTGGTCTTTGAGAAAAAAATACCAACTTGTCCTCAATTTCTTATAAATAACAATGTTTGTCCAGCACCTCCTGTCCTTCTGCGTCTAATACCATTGTCAGTCACTAGTGTTACTTCTTTCTGATGAAGCTCTCTATAACGCATCAACTACTTTTATGCCGCTTGTCAACCTCGTGACGTCTGTCATCGAGTGTCAAATAATCTGATTTTTATTCTCTTTCTATGTGTCATTTATAGTCTGTGAAGAAAAGTGCAAAGAATTTCAACTGGATTCTCGGTGAGAGTTTTTCCATTAAAAAATACTTTTCGTTTCTTTAGTAATAGAAGTAGTAGAAAACAATTGCATGTCAATGCAGAGACTTTTATTTAATTGATCGTACTTGACGTTCTTGCAGTAGGAAAGTCAGCTATTCTTGCAGAAGAAAGTCGGAAAATCTGACAAAAGAAAGTCTGTAAATGTTACCGACGAAAGACTGGAAAACTTGCAAAAGAAAGTAGGAAATTCTTGCAGAAGAATTTAGGGAATTCTTGCATAACAAAGTTGGGAATTCTTATAGAGAAAAGTAGAGAATTCTTGCATAGAAATGTAAGTAAGTAATTCTAATCGAAGGGAATAGGGAATTCTTGCTGCAGTATGTATGATAATTTAGAAGAAATTATGAAATTCTTGCATATAAAAGTAGAGAACTCTTGTAGAATAAAGTAGAGTAAAATAGGAAATTCTTACAGAAGAAAGTAGGTAATTATTGGAAAAGTAAAAATTGAATTCTTGTTGAAATGAAATTCATTTTCAGCTATATATTAGCGTTATAAAACTTTGTAAAGCTTTTATCAATTTTTTATATATAAAACTGTAGTGATTTCTTGCTAAAGAAAGTTTGAGATTGTACGTGAGATTAATGTACAAAGTACTTTTAAAAAGGGCATATAACATTTTAAATTTTCTATAACATTTTTATTGATAGACATCTGCATTTTGTTCTTGTATAAATTGTAGAAAACACTGTATTATTTTTATCGAGCAACAATATAATATAATTTTATAAACATTAAGTGATTTTACCATTCACATGTTATATTTTACTTTACCACAGCAATCACTAAAGCATACAGTATTTTTCAGCTATATATTACTCTTATAAAACCATTATAAAGCAATTACAAGTATTTTATATAGAAAACTAGTGTACTGAATTCTTGCTAAAAGAAAGTCAGCGATTGAACGTGAGATTACCACACGCACTAAGTACTACTTAAAAGAGTATTAACATTTTTAATTTATTCAATAAACTTTTAATAATATAGATCTGAATATCGTTCTTGTATAAATTTTTCAAAATTCTCGTAAAACATTTATGGAGGTAACAACAAAGTTTTATTTTAATATTTAATAAGGATTAACAATTGCAATTGTTTTTGGCTTAATTTCAGCAGTCAATAACTTTAATAAAATATTTATGCAGCTTTTACAAAAGCTCTATATAGTAAAATTTCCATCTAAGTACTTTATAAACATTTTTAACTTATTGTTTATTTAAAATATTTTGCAATATATTGTAATATTGAAAATCTTGAGTACTTTAACGTTTTTCGCTACTCAAACAAATTCTACCGCATTTTTGACCCAAATAAGAAATGCTTTAACTGCGAACGACCTATTTAAAAAATGTTTTCAATTTTTGTTGTATGTTTTATTTTGACAACTGCAACGTAAACGTGTCTTGCATTTTGACAACTAACAAAAAATCCAAAATGTACGACGCACCAGAAAAAATGGATTAAGTGCCAGTTTGCATTTGGAATTTTAATTACGTCAAGCAATTTAAACAAAAGCAGTGCCAAACAATTGACAAGAAAAATAATAAAATAAAAAAGGTGACAAAATAAACGCAAAACTTATTGTGTTGCTTGTGAAAAAGTAAAAAAAAAATCAGTTCATTTTAGAAAAATGCACTAAAATGCATAAAATTTAAATGTTTTATATTTTCAACACATTTTAATACTTTTTTTACGTCTTTAAAATTAAAACTTTTTTTTAAGACTTTTTACTTTTGTTTTTTTTTTTTTAACACCCGCGCACACTGTTTATTTTAATGACGCCATTGTTTGCAGAGAAGGTCAAGCTTGACCGCTAGTTTTGACAACTGACAGTTGACAGTTCGTGCGCCATATACTGACAACAACTCTTTAACGGTCAATAAAAGAAATAAGTAGCGCTTTGAAAGCGCTAAAAATTGTGTAAAAATTTAAACAGAAAACATTAAAAAAACAGACATTATTTTTGAAAAAGTGGGAATTTGTGCGCAATTAAATTACATGCATTGCGCATTTTTTTTATCTAGATAACGTTTTTGTTTTTTTTTCCCTTTTTTTCAGTTTGTTAAATATTTGTCTGATAAGTAGGTTAACTGTTTATGACCCTATTTGAAGGCTCTTTTGTAGGGCATATTTTGTCTGCATAGCGGTTGCAGCAAAGTCTTCTATTAGTTTTATTTAAGTTGCCTACAAATTGCTCTTATCTTTTTGTATTTTTATCGCACAAATTAAATTCAATTTTTGGAGGCTATTTTATTATTATCATTCTTAGTTGGGGTTTTTCTGCTCTCTGCTAATCCAATTAACAAGTTATATATTTTAAGTTAAATTCTATAGTTCTATAAATAAAACAAAGCTCTTGAAGAAAATTCACCAAAAAATATCAGCTGTCGCAATGTAGCACGTACCAGGCGCCATTAATCAGAAAGCGGCTTAATGCCTTAAATCAGTCTACATCAAATCGCTTGAGCTCAACACGTCTTGCAGCCAGGTTTTAATATTAATAAATAATAAGAAACACAGAGGATTTATGCGTTATATTTTCAACATAATAAACGAAAATTGAAGTTGGCTTAAAATAGCCTTGGGTTAAAATCAGCCAAGCATAATCGAAAATCTCTTAAACTGAAGAAAAGGCTGCTGCAATGCAGTGCTGAATAAAAAGATAATAAACTCCGTGAAGAAATAAAAAGTCGAATGCTGCCCTTTTTCATTATGATCCATTATGTCGGGCGTCTTTGGACGAACTGGTGTTAAGTGCTACTGACAACAACTAAAGTGACAGCTTGACAGTTATTTGGCCCAAAAAGAGGCGTTTCCGTTGCAACAGTTTTATGAGATTGAAGGCAAGTTTTATTTATAAAATTAAGAATTTTTTTGAAATGTATAAAATAAAATGAAAAATTTCCGGAATTTTAGTTTAGTTATTTGTTTTTATTTTTTATTATTAACATTTTATTTTTTAACAGTTTTTGAAGATTGTTTTCCAGTTTGCTCAATTTAAATTTGCATATTTGACTTTTTATATAAGTTTAATTTTTAAAATTTAATTATTATTTGTTTTAATATTTTTAGTTACAGTTTTCAATCACATTTTCAAATTAAACTTAGTTTAAACTAGATGTAATTTCGTCTATAATCAATTTTACCAATATTTATCCAATTATTTATTTGTCCAATTGTCTGCTTACTAATTGCCTATCAGTCTGTAAAATTTTAAAACAATCGGTCGTTTTGATTAGGAAATATAGACGTTTAAGAAACACATTAAAAAATAATCGACGTAAATACACGGAGGGAAAAAGTTCTAAAATCCAGAAGGAATCAAGAAGTATACGGAGTGATATACAGCTAAACCGAAAAATTCTTTATTTCAAGAAATGGATTTTCTTAGTTGTCAAAAAAGTAACTAAGTAGAATTATTCTTGATTAATTAGGTAATTTCTTAGGTATCAAAAAAGTAACTAAGTACAATTATTCTTGAATTCAGTTATTAATTTCTTAGGTATCAAAAATGTTGTTGTTGTTTTCGTCTGATTTAATGAACACGTGTTCGTATACTTGTAAAATTGTATTCCAATTTATGTTTACGAACTGAAACCATACCAATATTCGTAGGAAAAATCGTTTTTCTATTTTTATATCTTTAACATTCTTACATACACAGACGCTTGCTTGTCTGGCTGTGCTTTGTTATTCTATTCGTTAAAATACACATATGCAAACATGCCGTTTTTTGATACCTAAAAAAAAAATCTGCAATCCAGACAAATTGTACTTAGTTACTTTTTTGATACCTAAGAACTTAATGCCTGAATATCTAGAAAAATTTGGCTTAGTTACTTTCAACAGACAGACAGACAGACTAACAAACATATGGCGACCTCGCAAAACAAAGCATACGAGTGAATATTACAGACAGAGCAATATCGATGAAAACAACAACAATACATGAACACGTGTTCCTTTTGCGAAGAATACAGCAACAATTTTGCGTGTTCTTTTTGATTTTTAATAATCAATAAATTAAGTTCTGAAAATCCAGTATAATAAAGTTTGTTTACTTTTTTGACAACTAAGTAATTTGCTTTCTTAATATCCAGATGACAAATTCTTGAATTTCAGTAGTCAAATTCTACTATTTTTCTTTCTAACCAAATTCTTCTCGAGTTTTGTAATTTTATTTCCCTCCGTGTATAGCAACCGATATTAATTGCATTCATTAATCAATCCAGCAATGAAATTCACTAATAAAATGAAAACATTTGCTATTCAGAGTTAAATCAGCAATTGTGTTTGCTAATATGAACATTTGTACGTCAATGCAGCAATTTATTTAGTCGGCTCAGTTTCAGCTTATATTTGCTAAAACTGCGCCGACTAAATTATTTGCTGCATTGACTTACAAATATTCATATTAGCGAACGCAATTACTTATATAACGAAGAATAGCAAATGCTTTCATTAAATTAGTGAATTTCATTGCTGGATATTAATGAATGCAATTAATATCAGTTGCTATATTTACGTCGAATATTTATTTCAGTGAATGTAGAAAAGTTTAAACTAAGTTTAAAGTTAAACTGCGAAATCCAACCTTAGGGATTTAATTTTTATTTTGTTATTTTCAAATGATATCAAAAATTGATCTTTCCAAATTGTCGATTTTTATTTTTTTTTAATATATTTTTATTTATTTTTGTTTTCCGTATATATTTTCTGCTTTATAATCTCTTTACTTCATACCTTTACCATTTGCTCTCGTTTTCTTTAAACCATTACTTCAGTTTTGACAGTTCTGTCAAAAATGATTACATTTGAATTTTTTTCCTTTTTTGCTACTTTCAGCGACCTTCATTTATTTTTTTAATTATAATTTTGTTTACTAATTTTAGCTATATTCGACATGGTTCTTTTAGTTTTGTTTAATTTTAATTCTTTGCCATTCCCATTTTGTGTGGCGCTTATAGTTTTGTTTCCGTTCTTTGTTCATTCTACTTGACCTTTATATATGTTTTCAACTTTTTTTTACATTTTTTATAATTATATTTTATTTTACCAAATTTTTATAATATATAATTATTATAAAAATTCATTAAAGCCGGAACCAGTTGTGCAAAACAGAAAGAAAAAAAAATGTTTCCAACACAAATTTGTTCATGTTTCTGTTCAAATTTAGAATGCACATAAATTTTGTTTTATAAAAAGTATGCTAAATATTTTCGAGCTTAAAAAAATTAAAATTAAATAATAAATAATAATTTTTTTATATATACAGTATTTATTAATATAGTCTAAAAGTTAATTTAAATTCGCTACAATTTCGAAATAAAAACTTTCTGTTTCTTTTTAAGTACATTCCATTTAAATTCGAGCGACACAATACTTGATATATGCTAATTAAACAAATTGATTTAATTATTTCAGTTACAACTTTAAGCAATTTTTAACTTTTACTTCTAGTGTTTTAGAAAAACGTATAATTTTTTCTTACAATAACAAAAAACTTCATTAAAAAACTCGAAAAAAATGCATTAAAATTGTGATTACCACCTTTTTAAAACTACCTAGCTCAAAGAAAGCGAAAGTCCCTTCAAGTAGAAAATCTACAAAACATTTAAACGTCGACCTTTCAAAATCGCAGCAATAAAAAGAATTTATTCTGCGCATTGCTTTCGTTTTTAAGGTATTTTTTTTTTTTACTTTTAAGAAGCTCGATGGCGGCAATAAATCTACATTTAAGCCATGTATTGTAAACGCCAACAACCACAAGTAAAAGTGAAAGTTTTCACTTTTATTTTACTTAAGTTCAAGCAAAGAAAAAAAATTGTTAAAAATCTTTAAAAAAAGGTTAAAATTGTAATAGGCAGCTAATGTTAAGAAAGAAGCCAACTGAAGACGCCCACTTTAAAGGTCAAAAACAGACAGTAAGCATCAGCATTTTTTTTAGTCTGTAGTTTCTGCTTATATTGAATTTTTTACTTTTTTTAATTTTCTGAATTTGTGGTTTTTGTGTTACTTTTGATTTTTAAGACGCTTGATTGCAGTAAGCCTGCGCTTTATGTCAGTCAGAATAATTTATTAGTTTTTTTTATTATGCATTTTGTGGAAAAATAAATAAAATTTGGTATTGCGGAAAAAAAAACACCTTCATTGGAGTGACCTCTAAAAATTGTACTTTCAAAGCGCGATACATAAATCCCGATGATCATCATTTTTTGAACCTTTATTTTTGCTGATTGCAGATGTTTTTCTATTTTTTTATTTTGAATTACAAAAAACCCACAACAATCCAAAAAAAATTGTGCAATATTTTTATGTCTTTTTCCCCGAAAGATTGATCGACTAATTAATGGGCAGCGCTGAAAATATTTTGAATTATGAAACTTTAGAAAAAATTGAATTTTTAGTGAAAATTTTATTTTTTAGTGACAAATAAAATTTTTTCGTCTAAAATGAATTTTTTAGTCAAAAATTAAATTTGAATTTTTTAGTAAAAAAAATTTAATGTTTAGTACAAAATTTTATTTTTATTAAAAAGTTTAATTTTTATTTTAAAAAAATTTTTTAGTAAAAAATTTTAAATTTTAGTATAACAATTTAGTATAAAAAAATAACTTTTGGTAAAAAAAAAATTTAAGTAAAAAAAATGGAAGTAAAAAAATTAATTTTTAGTAAAAAAAAAAAAATTAGTAAAAAAAAATAACACATTTTCATCACACAGCAGCATGACTAGTGAAAAATAATTCAAATATTAGCATTAAATTTATGTGGTACGATTTTTCACAGTAGTAACCACTACAAGTACTGCTAAAATGAGAAAACAAAAACCTGTGTCCATAAATAACGTCTGGTGTCAGCATTTTTGACTAAAAGACGTTGTTATAAAAATAAAATGCAGTCAATTCATTGCCTTCGCAGCTAAAAGTTGGCAACACCAACAGAAAGAGGTCGAAATAAAACAAACAAGCAACAGTCTCGGCGACACTAAATACAATATTAACATTGAACTTTAGTCGAAAAACTGCAGTTAAAAATGTTAAACCTAAAATAAATATGCGGTGACAGTGACAAAAAAAAACTGAAGGTCAGGCGAGTTTTTCCTTCAACAGCGCTAGCAGCAGCAATAATAATTATGACAGCAAAACAGTGGTCGCAAAAAGTGTGATGATCATTTTCGCAGAAAAAAATTATTATTTGCATTAAACGTGCTTTTGGTTGACGAGTTTTTTTTATAATAAAAATTTTTCATATTCATTTTTTTAACTTAATTATTATACAAAATTTAAATTGTTTTTTGTTTATAATAAAAAAAAAAGAAATTAAAATATATTTTTTTAAATATATTTTTTATAAACAATTTTGTAATTTAAAAAAAAATATTCAAAATTTTGCACAATTTATATTTTAGTTTTATTTAAAATTTAATTTTTAGAACAATATTTTTTAATTTAAATGTTTTTTTAATGATAAAATAGCACAAGAAGAAACATCTTCGCAAGATAATGAAGATATTGAAATTTTTGGATATACATACTCCAAAAAATACTTTAATAAAATGTAAAATAAATACATATGTATTTGATTTAAGTATAAAAGTAAATGTATTTGTTTTCACTACATTGATTTGGTTGTTTTTGTATTACTCCATTTATATACAAAAATTATCCTCTATAATGATTTTATTTACCCGTTCAGAAATATATAGAACAATTCCTACATCTCCATTTCATCTGACTACATTCTGTATTTATTTAAATTTCATTAAAAATTGTAGAATACTACATATGCAATTATTTTGTTACTGCATTTTGTATTTATTTTAAATCTAAAAAAGTTGTTCCAAGTTCTTGTAAAAGTGTATAAAAAATATATTTTCCAAATAATGAATATGGAAACAGAACTAAATATGCATCCTTTTTACTTGACTTTAATAATATCCGCAATTAATTCTTTGTCTTATATTCTGACTCTATGAGTTTCGTTGAAATGCTTGTGTTTTTTTTAACTGGACCGCCAGGGCACGAACTTTAAATAATTAAAAAATGCCGCAAACAAGTACAGTTTATGTATTATGTAGTAAATTCAGGTCAAATAAATATGAATAAATATTTAAAACCTAAATAAATGTGGTAGAACTAAATTTTTTCAAAACAAATACATAAATGCTGTATATTGTACTACATTCATTTTCTCGGTGCTTATATCCTTTTGTCTTATTTTTTAAATGCATTATTTATTTATTTTTGGTGTAATTTTGTTCAAAAAAGGTAATTGGCTGGTTTTACTTCAACGATGACATTAAATATTTCCCAAAATCATTTAATAATTCTTAATTTTTCATTTCAATTTTTTCATCATTTCGGCTGCTTAAACCAACACCCAAATTATGTTGTACAAACATTCTAAACACTTTCTAATTTAAAATATATTTCTTGCTTCAAAAAAAAAAAAAAACAAATAATCAAAAATTCAGTTTCTCTTTTTTTGTTTACCCAAAACGGCAACCGGAAGTCACCACTATTCTAACGCCATACTGACATTTTTTAGGTTTGCTTTTCCGTTGTCCATAACTGCTAAATGCATTGCGCATTGAACACTTAAAATTCCAATAATTATAACTATTGTGTGTAACAAGCAATATTTAAAAATAAAATATTATTATTTATTAGAACGTTGCTGTTAGAATGCATTGAGGCGTTGGTAGGCGTTGCCCAAAACTCTGGTTTAGTGTCTGTTTAACACACGTTTAAGCATAATAATTATAACGAGTGGCCTAAAGTGTTTGTTACCATATTCGCTTCTTCTTCTTGTTCTTTTCTTTTCTCGCATATAACTTCTAAAAAATAGTAGTTTTTCTTCTGCCATGTCCATAACATGTTCACAGTCTACTAAACACTGTTTAAATATTTAATTACAGTTATAGTTACTGTGTAGTTGTTGTTTAAGTGTTGCTTTGTCAGTTAGTTGTTGGGGTTTCGATTTATGGCATTATTTATGGGGCCAAACGCATCATTAAATCAAACAAGTTGACTGCATTTCGATTATTTTTGTACTTAGCAGGTTTTCTTTTTTTTTTTTAGTTTGTTGTTAATTATTAAATAACATAAATATTGTTGTTTGCATTGGAAACTAATACGGTAGGCGCTGGTAAAAGTCAATAGAAAAAATACAAAACATTATTTTGTTTGAAAGCAAATATTTTATAATTCAATTAGTTAAAAATCTTTAAAAGTCTGCGGCATTAAAAATGCCATTCTTGAAATGAACAAATTTAATAATATTTCAAAATGAAAAATTAGAATTTATTTTTTTTTTAAATTTGTGATTTTTATTTGGATTAAAATTGATATCTGTCGTTTATATATTTATTAAAAATATACTAATAAATTAATTGTTTTATTTTCTTTACAGGTGCGCTAAAAGTTTCAAACTACTATTTTATTTTGAAATAAATAAATAATATGTAAGTGGTTTTTAAAAATATAAGTACTGTATATAAGTTGTATACACAATTAAACAGTTAAAAGAAACTTAATTAGTTGCTTTTGATAAAAGAAACATAATCCCCATTTATCTAAAAGAAAATAAATCATTACTTCTGTCTAAATATTTAAACTAGACAATTGTAAATTAATATTGTTAAAAAATTATAAGGTAGCAAAAACGGCAATATAAAAACCTTATACAGAAAACAATAAAAAAAAATTATAAAGCCTACAAAGAAATGACATTAAGATAAATGCAAATAAATACAGCTAAAAAAAGAAATTAAAGAAGAATAATGTATTAAAAAAAATAAAGAAACAATATACACGACTGCAAAAGGTATTAACAAGGCCAATATGGTCGTTGTTCTGTAGTACAGTATCAGTTGATTTCAATGCTTTTGCTATTTTTAAATAAATATTAATTCTCAAGTAATTGTCATTAAATGAAACAATATGAAAAGAACAATATTTACAAGTGCTTATTTTTCAATTACAATAATTGTGTCATAAGAATTTTGAAATTCTCTGCATCCCTACATTCAGAAAATAATACCATACACTTAATAGTTTTTTTTTACTATTAAAATTTGTCGATAGCATAAATTCCACAACAGCAGTTCTGTGCAGCATTCATGACTATTTTCGTATTATGTAAAATGACTTCCTGATTCCGTATATATGGATATATAATGTTTGTTTGGATTGGTTTCCAATATATCGGCCAATAACTTTTGAACCGAACTTTCAAAAAGGTGGTCACATATATTTGTTACTATCTCGCGTTCTAAATAACTCTTATGATTAAGTTTTATATCAAATTAAAGGTAATTAAACATCCAATAAACATTTCTCACAACATTTTTAAATTGGTTTACTAGTTTAAGAGAACTTTGTAGAAGAACTTAAAAAAGTAGTAGGGCGCGAGGATGCCCACACCATAAAAAAAAATCCCTCAAATCCTATTAAAATTGGTCAATAGGACAATTATTGATTTAATAGTATACAAAAATTAAAAATTTTCATGTAAACTCAATGGCAATGTCATGTTATTTTCTAGTATTTAATGGTATTTTCCGATTAAAATAATAATTTATCCTATTGAATATTTTTAATAGTAAAAAAAACTATTATTTATATAGTATTTTCTTCTGGGTGCAGTCTGTGCGCCATTGTGCCGATTGCAGGACGCCGATGAGAATGCGGGTAGCTTCTTTATGGTTATTTATCAGGCTTTTTGTTCTTTTTTCATTGATGTGGGGACAGATACGACGTGAGATAACACAGTCGTCTCCTTTTAAGGTCAATATGTCTTCTAATGAAAATGGAGTGCGATATAAATAGGCATACAAATTTAAAATGTGGGCAGTGATCTACCCATTTTTTAAACACGTATTTATAGATAATTGTTTATAGCTAATTGGAAATTTTATAACTTCCTCTGGAATACTTTACGAGTTATAGAATCCTAAACAATAAACCCATATCTTGTATGGTATATAGTTGAGTACGTTGACTAACATGACTCATTTTCGAACTTAGAATTACTCTTCTACCAAAATATATTGAAACTAAATTTCAACGTATTCGGAATAGCATTTTTAAAGACGGACAGATGGTCATGCCTAAATCGACTAGGAAAGTGGTGCTGATCAAGATACCAAACACGCCTTCTAAGATGCGCTTATATTTCCTAACATACATATCATAACCTGTAATCCATGGATGGGTGTAGGGTATAAGAACAAAAAAAAAAATTGATTATTTTTTAGTTTACACTCAATTTAATATTTTTATATGATTTTTCAAAATCAAAATATATGAATTTTGAAATATTACACGCTTTTTCGATTTTGCTCAATTTTTTAAAAGCGTCTTTGATTTAAATTTTTGTCTACAAAAAATACATTTTTCGAGTTCTTCTATCGAATTCCCTCAAACCACCCAAGTAACACACAAGCTGTATAATATTGATGATTTAGAGTTGTAGAAGAGCTTATGTAACTTAAAAAAAATGCAAAAGCTGCACAAGCAACTCTCTAACCGTTTATATTATAAGCATTGCAGCTAGCTGTAAAATAGAAGTGAACAAGCTTTATAATAGCAGGGTAAGGTATTTAAAAGCTATTTATTAATGCTAGCTTTATAATAGTTGCAATTTTAACTAAAAGTGCAATACTACAGCTATCTGTAGGAAATGCCTTTGTGAGAGCTTTATCAAGCCTTTTAATACAGCCAATGGTTACTTGGGCAGTAAACCAATTTCAAATTGTTGTGAAAAATGTTTATTGGATGCTTCAGTACCTACTATTTGGTCTAACATTTTATCAAATCAATTATTTAAAACGCCAAATATTTGCAAATATATGTGAGCACCTTTTTGAAATCTCGGTTTAAAAGTTATTGCCCAATATCTCTTAAACTTATACATAGTTTTTTTTGAATTCATATAGGTATTCCAAGTCTGCGGGTCATTTCCAATAATACAAAAATAGTGGAATTTACTTCGCGATCTTTTTTTCTCATAAAATATTAAAAAAAAGCTATAAAAAAATTTAATGTGTTTATGAAAATAATGTATAACTGTTAAAGTATACTATGAAATCAATAATAAGTATCCTATTGATCAATTTTAAAGTTAGTTTTCCTGAGTGCAATAGAAATTGTACTAGGAATACGATCGGAGTCTGATTCCTAGTAGAAATTATGTTTGGCTCATGATCGCGAACTCATTATTTCTTGTCAATACCAGACAAGATCAACATGAGCGGATCATGATCATGTCTTCACTAATAAGGTAATAGAATTAACACTTTTTTTTCCCAAAAAAACAATTCTCAAGTATAAGACAATATCTTGAAGTTATTGAGTAACAATTTAAGAAGTAATTGATATATTAAAAAAAAAAGTGAAATGTTATTCGAAAGTCTAATATTTATGTTCTACATAATTATAAAATGTTCTTCAAAGATTTTTGAAACCAAAATTTACATCAACAACGACTTTAAAAATGTATTTTTATTTTTTAAATCTCTTGCCATTAATAACTACAAAATACATTTTTATTTGAATGCTTTAATTTATTATAGTTCATAAAGTTATAATAGAAAAAAATGGAAAATATGTTGCATAATTTTACAAAAACCGTTTAAATCATTAAAAATATATATCGGGTTTACGTTGCTTTAACTATTAGTGCAAATGTTTATTATGCAAATTTCACTTTCCTACTAAAAAGGTAAAGGGTCAAACAATGGATTTAGACCATGTTTATTGCCGTAAAACCCGTGCGAATGTCAGACAGTCGACGTAAAATGGTATTTTAAGTATTGCAAGGTTTCGCAATAATCTCTGCTTTAATTAGATTATATATCGTATTTTTTATTTTGTTTATTTTGCTTATTTTGTTTTTACCAACGAGAGCTAACAAAACCATTTAAGCCATTTCTTGTTTGGTCAGTTTTTAGACAATTTCTATTAATATGTTTTTCGCTTTTTAAATACATTAAAAGGTTATTGAACACGGCTCTGGACCAACAGCTGGTTTTAATTTAAAAACAAAAACAATAAACAAACAACAATTAATAAATTTTAAAATATTTAGTTGCTGTTATTAATAATGATTAGCAACAAATTATATGTTTTTCAACAATTTTGTTTCTTTATTTTTTAAAAATTAAAAATTCTTTTTTATTTGCACAATTAGCTAAATTAACATATAACAAGTATTTTGTTTCCTGTTTTGCAATTTTATTTTCTTAATCTTAGCAAATTATTGCTGGTTTTTATTTCGTGTATTTGTTAATTGCTGCAATTTTCGCATAAAACAATCAATGAGTTAATCTTGCGGTTATCGTTGGGCAAAAATTGACATTGATTGCAAAAAATAATAAATATATTAAAATTAAAAATAATAAAACAAAATCATATAAAATATGTGGAAATTGCCGACAAACACGCATTGGCCATATATATATATGAATTAGTCACGTTTTAATTGCGGGTCGTTTACCCCATTTTAAAATTGCATTATTAATGGAGATTTAAAAAAATAAAAATAAAAGATATTTAATAATAAATAGAAAAATATTCAAAATGGTTCAAAATTAAAAACTGATATCCACTTTCTGTATTTGGAAACGAACGACATCAACATTTTGTCACACGAATTTGTATATCATATTACTTGAGATTTAAAATATAGAAATCTGTTTATAATTACGACACATTCGATAATTACTCAATCATTTCGTAATACAGAAAGGGACATATAGCATTTTAATCGAAAAAGAATTTGTAGAAATAGTTTTACATATTTTTTTTAAAAAGCTTTTTTTTTTTTTAAACCTACTTATTCAAGAATTCAAATGATATGTACATTAGACTAACAATGACTTTGTATGAAAAAAAATCATCGAGTTTGATTTTAAAGGTCACCCCCTAGAAATGATCTATTGAATGATAAAATCGATATGGAAAATTTTCAACGAAATCCGAATATGGGAAATGGACCCGCCGAGACCTCAAAGTAGGCGTTTTCGTACCTAATCAACAATTTCAAAATTGAATTGAAATGATGTCTTTCAAACGCAATAAACTAAAAATGTGGGTATGTCATCTGTTGGGAAATTTTATTAGCTTTTCAAAAAACTATAAATGAAAAAAATAGGATAAAAAAATACAGAAGCAGTGAATATTCTTCGTTTTATATTTTCAACAGTCACGCCTAGCCTGAAACACTTTAAACTCAAAAGTTCGATTCCCATCTAAAATTTATTTTGAATACATCACTTGGGATTATTTTAAGATTAAATTAAATTATTAAAATTAATTATTAATAGTAAAAAAATTGCATCAAAAAATGCGTTAATGCATTTTAAAAACTTTAATTTTTTTTATTTCATCCTAAAAAAAATGGCAAGGTATGTCATAAACAGATTCTAAATAAATTTTATATGGGAATCGAACTTTTGATTTTAAATTGTTTCATGCTAGACGTGACTGATGAAAATATAAAACAATAGAGCATTTCTATGGGGTGACCTCCTCTCGATTCGAAATCATGATTTTCCATTGTCAGTCTAATGTACATACGTTATAGTTTAAGATTTCTAAAATTCTTTTAAAACTTTGTTGAATTTTACCTCTACATCGAAGATATGTTTGTTTAAAACATTATTGAATTCTTCGCTGAAAGAGGCCAAAGAAAAGTGAAATGTAGTATCACAAGTTGTGAAAAAATTACCATGTCGAGTAGCTTTACCACGAAGGCGGTATGCGGTATATGATATGTAAATGCTAATGCATTTGCTCACTACACTATTTTTCAGTACAAAGAAACAGAAACTATTGTCAGCCAAATAAAAATCAATCAAACCGAAGCAAAGCGAAAGAAATAAGAAAAAAAAATACTTGTCATACATGATTTTAGGGAAATACGATATTTTTTCTATTACAACCAAAAATTTGATACTTCGTTTGCAAAGAAAATGCAGAAGCCGCCATTCATCATGCTCAAGACAATACTATACATTGTTTCGACTACATTTGACAGCCGCAAATAACGGACGTTATTTGACAGGTAACATGTTTTAAATATACATGTAATTATTGTCATGTCTTCTACAAAGTACAGCCCTGTAAAATAAGTGCTCGGATTTTATGATGCGTCGGCATTTTGCCTGAAAATCACCCGGGGTTTTTCCGAAAAATTACTCGAACTTGCGATGCAATCAGGTGTCAACATTTAACAGTTACATACATACATCGGTCTATTGTTCGAACTTAGTGGTAGAGCCACAGAAAGTGAGTTGTTGGAAAAGTGAGTTGTTGAAAAATGCAGCATTTTGAGTAGACATCAATCAGAAGTTTTTTTTTGTTTGTAAATAGTTCAAAAATTAGGTCACGCTGTCAGTAGGTTGAATCGCTGTTGCTGACATATGAAGTGAAACTTTCTCAACTGTCAGTGCTTTTTTTTTCAATTTGACTTATGGCTTTGAGACAATTAACAACAGCATTGAACTGATGAATTTCAATTAAAAGTAGAATTAGAACTAATGAGATAAAGGTTTGGTAAATGCTAAATTTTATATCAGCGCTTAAAGTGGGTACTTTCAAAGTGCTTTTTGTTTAAATAGTTCATTTTACGCAATATTTTATAACTGTTAATTCCACTCTAGATATTTTCAACTAGAATCTAGATACATATCTTTATTTGTTCTTTTCTCAATGCTGTTTGTACGTATTTTCCGGTATTTATCATGTCTACCTTTTATGATAATAGAATTTTATGTTATTTTAATTTTATGACTTTGTTTTTCTTTTATTACCCACATACAATATAACAAAAAGGCTACAAAAAGGGTTACAAAATAGCTTATAAAAGGCTTGTGTTTGCTTTACAGCATTATGTTCAAGTTATAAATTCTTTGACTCAATTACTTGGAATTTCTAGATTTGAGCATAGTTAACTTTTGAGTTTATGAATTTAGGAAGTCTTCAAATAAGAAGCCTTTAAATAAAAAAAATTGAATTTAGTTTGGATTTTTTTGTTAGAATGTATTTTTTTAAATACAAAAACATTTAATTAGTTTTGAAAACATTTTAAAAAATTAAAAAAAAATATTTTTTTACAATTTCTGAACTACATTTTAAGTATATTTAAGATGTAATTACAAAAAATAAATTGTTTCGTGCATAATTTCAATTAACGATCAAAATTACAAATTTTCTGGTATTGGTTCTACTTTTTAGATATGCCCTTTGATTCATTAAAGTCCCATTAAACTTTTAATAATCTCAAAACCTCAAAATTATCTTTGAGTTATCCTGTCTATGTGGGGACCTGTCCATGAAAACCAATTCGAGATAATTCCCGCATCGCTGGAATCTTTTCTAAATTGCTCAATTTTTGTGTAATATTCTACCCAATAGTCACCTATTCTATGATTTTTTGCAATTGTCAAATTGTAGTACTTTTAAATTCCAAATATTTTTGAATCCCCCTTATGCATAACGTTCTTTAAAAACTATTTCAATCGTTAGAGTATTGAAGGGCCTCTGTTTAAAATTAAAAATGCTGCATTTACCAAGCCATAAAATTAATTGCAGTTAATTATTTTTAATACAATTCCTCGAAATCATATAATGTGTATGCCAAATATAATTGCAAAAAAGTTAACTATTTTTGCATCACCCGCATATTGTGCAATTTTGCATTGTTGCCCGTATTCAAGGTCTTGAGGCAAATAATTGGAATTTTATTGCTCAAGACACTACCAGACAAAAGAAAGCATATCATAAAATGCTACGAGAAAAGATATCCTTCAAAACAATACCAATTGTTAATGAAAATAAAGCAGGTACTATGATTAGTACCTGCTACCTACTACTTAGTAAAAACCCAAAATCCATTGCGGCACAAGTTGTTTTTAAATATATGCCATACAAAACCACTTCAAAGCAATTTTCCCACTAAAAATTAAAAATGAAAAAAAAAACAAAAATCTTGTTTCTCTTTTATTGAATTAAATTTTTAGCTCTTATCAATTGCCAAATATCTAACTAACATTTTTTGTTTGCTCGAGACCATTGTTCGAAATTAAAACCTTGTTTGGTTCCGCCGTCGTTACCTTGATTTACTAAGCCCAGCCTTTGATTTATTTCTTTATCGATAACAATTGTTGACCTTCTGTGGTGTTGTAGTTGTTGTTGTTGTTTTTCTTATTTTGTACATTTTAGCTTCATTTTGAAAATAGTTTCTACTTTAATTAGTTCTTACCATATGTTTCAGCAGTCATGAGTTTTACTAAAATTGGTTCATGTGTCCGCTCGGTGTGTGGCCCCGTCGTTGACCTTTCGCTTTTCGGTTCTGGCAACCAGCATAATTGACCGACCGGCCGCCGCACATGTAGTTTTTGAACTACAAAAACCAGTTCAATTTAATGATTTTGCTTTATCCTACCACCTACACTTAAGGTTCCAACTTTCAGACATGCTGTGACATTTTAGTGATCCTCACAGTTGGTTTTAATCGGTTCAGCACTTTAATTCTTTGTCACAAACACGTTTTTCATGTTACCATTTAGATTTTTAAATTTTCTTACAAATGCAGTGCTTACAAATGTTTGTTATCGAGTAAAAACCTTTAGAAATTCTTTTATCCTTTCACTTTTTCATGCATGCGGCGTTGTGACATTTCTTTACATTGTTTGCATTTCTTAAAATTCTACGTATTTCTTCTTTCTATTTGTTTTTGCGTGCCGGGTGCGGTGTAATGCCTGATACTGTTGCTAATCTGATTTCCGTTTTGGAAGCACTACCCGTTTTTGTCAAATGGTACCTGTAAAATAGACAAAATATTTTCTCTTTAATCCACAGTTTAGACAACTAAATTCTATACTAATTCTTAACTATTTTAAGCATGCTTCAAATTATACGTTTTGCTTTCTGGGGTGTGGCGCATTCTTTTTTGGGCGCTACTTGTAGTTTTAAATTTGAATTTAGCATAAAATATCATTTAGTCAGGTGGTGTTATTCATTAAAAGTGAATTTTGTCACCATGACTAAAGAATTAGAACGACATTTTTAAATAAGGAAACTACATATTTCTCGTCTTCGTAAGTGAAATAACCAAATACAACAATTGATATTCTCAAACATTTAATGTTTGTTTTTAGTCAACCTTAATATAGAGTAATGCAAAATCTAATTTGTCGGACACTAGGTCTAACAAATGCAATATGTATTTTGCACTGGTTAAAAAAACAGTGCAATTTTTTTTGAACCAGTGCAAAATACATATTGCGTTTGGTATACCTAGAGTCCGAAAAATTAGTTTTTGCATTATTCTCAAAAATGTTATTATTACATAGGCTATACCTTTTATAAATCAAGCTATCTTTGAAATATCTTAAATAAACCTAAATTTTTGGCAATGTTAAGAAGACAGAATCGAAGTTTTTATCAAATGCTGCTTATTTTCGACTCGTCACAAAAATTTATCGGTAGTCAGCCTTTACAAATCTTACGAAATTTGATAACCTGCTATAATTTTCCCCTAAAGTATTTTCCCTATAATATAGTACAATTCTAATACTTACATACAAGTTTTTCCTTTCCATTGAATACTACAAAAATACTATTCAAAAATACTGAATATTTTAAAACTATTAATGAGTTCCCGGTCTGCCAAATCTGGGAGACCTTCGATACCACAAATCTTGCATGAACTACGATAAAAAAAAGTTCGATCTCTTAGCTTTATTCCTTCTCAATTTTTTAAAATTCACGTACATTCCAATTCGATAAGAAGATATGATATTTAAACATTTATCACACCATATCGCAATATTTTTCTCAAGCAACCTCGATTATTTTTCTTTTCGATATTGATTCGATCTCTTAAAATTTTACGTAACGAGAAAACTGTGAGAAAGTGTTCGATATCGTGTGAATTCTCAAGTAACCGTCATTGATCGCGTAACAATATCGAAACACTGGGTTTATATGAACATCTTTATTTTTAAAATACAACTAAATTAATATCCAACGTTATAGAGTAAACAAAAATGAAAACCTATTAAATTGTTAGAAATATTATTTATTATTACAAAAAATAATTGTGTTTTTAATAAAATATTTTTGTATAATTTATTAAAATAGCGCACAAACATAAAATAAATCATTTGTTGAGCCCAAGTTATGTACAATATTTCTAACCTTAAAAAAATACAAAAAGACTCATTAATAATATTGAAAACGCCTTACACTCTTCGTTGATCTGAAATCCATTAAAATACCGACTAATCCCCATTTAAATAACAACAAATATAGGTCAACCACGAATGGTTCTCATATATAAAAATAAAATCAGGGCATAAAATAACAATTCATTAAGATTTTGGATTAATGATCTTCAAATTGAATTTAAATTCTTAACAACTGCATTTTAGAGGTATATAGTAGGCCCCAGGCAACCCACAACCCGTCGAGTACATCCAAAGTCGAGACATTTGCATAAAATTTTATTTAAAATGTCTGCCGCATATGAGGAGTGGGCAATGTAATTTTTTAATTTGGGAAGAAACTGTGAAAACCTAAAAAATAACTCATATAGTATAGTGTGTGAATTGAATTGTATGCATTATTTTATTCACATAAATCACTACAACACACAGCGAATTGCATAATAAAATTGGCTTTTTTTTCGTTAAAAAATATTGTATAAAATATTAATAATCATTCATTGGTACGTAATAATAAATTGTAGCGGCTTCTTTCTTCTAACGTCTGAGACCACAGACCGACGGACAGACAGACATTCAGTTATAAATACGTACGAACAGTATTGTAATAACTCACTGACTTGGGTGTCACAGTTAATGACAGTTGTTGGCTGTGAGGTGACGTTGCATTGAGCTTTTCAATTATGTTTTGAAACCAGAAATTATAAGTCTTAATTGGCTTGCCGTAAATAATGAAAATGATCATTTGAGGTTCAAGTTATTTGGAATAAATTCAATTCCCAAACATTTCTTTACCTCAACCTATTTTTTTACTCAATTTTATTTCAGTGTACAGTTTTTGTTCGGTTTTTAGATTGGACTTGTATAATTATATTTTTTCCAATATCTACAACAAATATCATTTTTTGTCAGTTGTCTCGATAAAAATTTAATTGGCATTTGAGTGTAACTGATCAATATGATTTAAGAAATTGAAATTATAAATCTGTCTCTGTTTTTTTAAATAAACTAATCGTCGTTGTACAGACTAAAAGTCACTACCTTATATGTCGTTATATGATAATTTCGAAATTCTATAAAGTATTGATTTTGTGATGATATAAAACTCAAATATATTATATTTTTTTTTGTCAAAGAACTAACTTTGTGGAGCGTATTACTTCTATTTCTCGAAAATATAAACTTTTTTGAAATTAATTCGAGATCTTTGTCGACGAAAATATAGATATAATTTTTGAAATGTTAATTTAAAGTGTTTTTCAATAAGAGCGCTACAAACGTTTTTTTCAAGGGGTTTTCAACAGCGACGCTACAAAAGTAGAGCGACAGGGACAGCAAACGACGCCATATTTCTTGCCGTTCTTTTGACATTTCTCTTCAGTAAGGTTTGCCGTTTCATGATAGAAAGATATACGAGCCAACAACGATTCGAAATTATAAAAATTTACTATCGAAATTCGAATTCGTATATCTTTCCATCATGAAATGGCAAACCTACTCAGGCCTGTGTCAACGCTGTTATCCAGCCTTGTTCCAAGACTGTGTCAAGACTGGAATGATAACTATGTTACAAGCCTGTAAGTCAAGATTGTTCCAAGACTGTGTCAAGACTGGAATGATAACTTGTTAAAAGCCTGTAATTCAGGATTTTACCTAGACTTGTGTCCCAGACTTGTACCAAGGTCAAAACTAACGACCGGCACAAGACAAACACAAGACTGACACAAGACTATGCCCCAGTCGTGTGACAATCCTTGTAATACGTGTGAAGATTCAGGCTATTGGGCATAATTTGTCATGGGCATTGCATTCATTATTCATGTCATTACGCTAGATATATCAAGGCCTGTATGGAGTTTGTGAGTTACGATTGTGCCAGGCTTGTGTTTAATCTAAACTAACGAGGCTTGTTTGAAATCTGATAATGACGAATGTGCCAGGCTTGTGTCTAGCTTGATATAGCAAGGCCTGTGTGGAGTCTGTGTGTGACGATTGTGCCAGCCGTGTGTCGAACCTAAATTAACAAGTCCTGTGTAAATCCTGGGAGTCACAATTGTCGCTGGCTTGTGTTTGTCCCGATATACCAAGTCTTTGTAGTTAAGCCTGTTGCAGCCTGGGAATTCCCCCCTGGGTAGTACAAATTGAAAACCGTAAATCATCCCTAGTATAATTTGTTCTAGGATTAAGATAGGGAAATGATCATGGAATATATTCCTTGTCATAACCCGACCAGTTATATTATCAACATGATCTGGCCATTATCTACTCTAAAAATATATTTTTTTTTGAAAAATTTTAATTTTTATAAAAATCTAAATATCAGTGGTCAAATTCATAATATTAGTGCATGAGAATATTGTTCGTAAAAGAAGAAAAGTTCATAATAATGATGAATTGTTCTGTCTTCAGAATTTTACTTTGTATAGTGATCAGTTGTACATCATTATAATAAAAAGATGAACATTTTAATAGGTTTTAAATTGAATATATGTAACGTTCTTTGATGTAAATAACTTAATACCAATGAATAAATTCATTACATTAATGAATGTTGCAAAAAAAAATTTAAATATTATAAATTTCTGATTATTGTAAAAGTATATGGTCACCTCACCGGTAACCTCATTGATAAACATTTTTATATGGATAAAAATTTGTGTTTTTTCTTTAATTTTGCTTTTTTAACGATCGGCTGTTCATAAAATGGATGAACATATGCTACATTTACTTTGAGTACTCATAATATTTGAAAATTAATGTAAATTTTAAAATTATCTTACAACCATTTTAAGTTTTCTGAGTTTTACTAAATATAGTAATATTTTGGGCACATTTAAAAAAAATATTTGACTTTAAAAAATAATTAATTTTTTTTTTTTTATGAAACTACTAAATTTAATTTTTTTTTGTCTGCAAAATGCATCGATTAGTTTAAATGAAGGGTATAGTCTTCGCCGTTCGCTGACTGGTTAGCTGTTCCCACATTTGGCCACCATATCAACCCATATTTAATTTCATGCAAATATTTCGCCATATGCTGCATTTCTGCGATACATTCAAGCAGTGCACGATACATTTACTTAATTCACTCCCCATCCAATTTATTCTGTTAGTCTGTTAGTCAGTCAATCAGTCAGTCACAAAATAATGGTTTTGCTGCCAATATGAAAACTGATACCAAATACGTTGTATTCATATGAAATCTCAAATATTTTTCTTTTTTTTAATAATTTATAACTGTCTCTCCGACGGTCGGTCGGTCGGATTGGTCTTTAAAACGCCTCGCTTTCCGTTATTTATGCATTCACTGTTTTTGTTATTATTATTAATTTATTTAATTTTTTAATATATTAATTTTTCAACTAGAAATTCAGTCATTCATAGTTTTATGCAAATAGTAGGTATTGTTTGAAATTCGTTTAAATTCGATACGTATTGAATTCACCCACTTTCTGCAATTGAAACCACCACAAAGTCGTATGTCGTACGCAAAAAAAAAGTAGTACCAGATATTGTTAGAAAATGTAGCACGACGTTGACAAATTAATACTTTTTAATTTTTTATTTTTAATTATATAATTTTTGTAATAATACCATTTACATTGTGGTTGATGTTATACAAACATAGTTGAATTTGTTTATAGATATAAAAAATATATTTATTTATAGTACATATGATAAATGAAAGTGTAAAGTATTTACAAATTGAAAGTAAATTATTTTATGTCGGTCATACAGTTTTTAAAAGTAAAATATTTAAAAATAAGAGCGTTCCCGAGACATTCGGGCATTTTTCAAGAGTATTTCGGGCATATTTCCGGCAAACACACAGATAAATCTTGGACCATGATTATTGAATATTGTCCTTGTCATAACCAGCTAGTTGCAATTGCCCAAAAACGCCAGCAAGTTTGTATAAGGGTTTGACATAGGTTAGAGAGTTGCTTGTACAGTACACAACTGTTTGGACGACATAAAATGTTTGTTTTTTTTTTGTTGAAAAAATATTTTGAAAAAAAAAATTGTATTATTTTTTTATATATTTTGTTATAAAATAATTTTATATTATTTAATATATTCAAATATTAAATTTTTTTAATGACATTTTCTATCTGTGTTGAAACTACTTTTCTCTGAACGTGTCATTCTTAATATTATATGAACAGTTCTATCCAAACGGTTGACAGATAACGAGAAGTGCTCGAACACTCATATCTTAAAACTGAGAATGTAAGATCTCCCTAGAAAACAGCATAATACGAAAAATCATTAAAAATTAGAATTTACAGAAAGAGATCAAATTTTTATAGCGAAGGGTTTTATGTCGTGGTATCGTGGGTAAATTCTTATTTGCCTGATGCACAATTTTGAATATGCTGCTCATTTTATATTTTAATATTAATAAAATCTTCATGAATAATAAAAAATATCGACATATGTCGATATTTTTTTGGCAAAAGCTAAGTTTACTGGCAGATTTTACGCAGGGCATAGCGTGTAGTTGTATTTCATCAAAAATTCTGTTTCACGCAGAGAATCGGCATGTTCAAAAATTTGTACATGCCACGGCAGATTTATGAAATGTTTTTGGAATTCAAATTTCAAATAGGCTGCCTATTAGCTGGTTTTCGATAGTATATCGGTGGGCAGTTATCGGCAGACAACTAAATATATATTTTTTAAAATTTTCAGAATAGCTGCCACACGACAGCCTTTAGGAATAACACGGCAGCCACACAAGCGACGGCAGACACAAATTTTATATGAAAAATATTTGAATTGCATGCCTCACGGCAGCTTGTACGAAAATCAAGGCAGCCTGTTTCACACAATCAACGGCAGACACAAATTGTGTATGAAAAATATTTGAATTGCCTGCCTCACGGCAGCTTTTAGGAATAGCATGGCAGCCTGTTTCACGCAATGCCGACAGCAGCTTTCCGGCATTCGTATACGAAGCTGCCTTCCGCATTCTGTAACCTGGCTATAGGCTGTCGTCTGTCGTATTGTTTTAGGGCAGACAACAGGCTGATTTTGTTACAAGCTCCGCCTTTACCTTTCTATAACCTGCCTATTGGCTGTCGTTTGCCGTTCTAAGGCAGACACAACCCAAGGCAGACACAACCTAAGGCATACACAACCTGGTTTTGCTACAAATTCCGCCAATGTCTGCCAGAAACATGCCGATAGACTGTTGATTACCAGCCTGAAAGTTGCTGTGTTGCCTGCCTGTTGTGCGCCTATTACCTGCCGTTTATTTTGTCCAGGGTGATTCCATTAATGTAACAAATCAAATTTTTAAAGATGTTTATAAATATTCAGTCGTTTCGAAGATTTTTTAACTTGTTGGACTTGATCCTTTTTTTTTCAATTGTATTTCAATAGAAACAAAATTCTTCCCCGAAACAATTTCTATTTCTATCTCAAGAGTGAATTGTCTAGCGAAAAATTTATCTCTATTGAATAATTGGCTCGTTGTAAAAGAGATTTAAATCCATTGATACTTCATTTAAGATATTTGTATTGTGATTATTATATGATAATCCAGCAAACCAAACGATAATTTTACGATATTGAAACGATATCGTTTATAGCCTCAAATTGTCATTTTCGATAATCTATAAGATACGAAAACGATAGGGTTTTCGTTAAAAATCGAACGTGTCTAAAACGATATCGCTGTTTTTGTCTTTACAGATATCGAGATGATATCATAAATGGATTTGTTTTCGATAAACAAATTTTATTTGTTCAGAAAATTTAATTTGTTGACAAAAATTATAAAGAATATGCTATTTAATTTTAAAATACTTTGAGTTTTATATCTAAAATTTATCAATATTATATCGAATTTAAAAATTATTGTCAAATGGTTTGTAGCGAATGACTGAATATTTTATTTTTTATATAATAATAAATATTTGCGTAAAATTTCACTGTTGTGAACATTTAAAAATATTAAACGGTTTTATATTAAATCATATTTTGCATAGCATTATCATACCCGTCCAGTAACCAACGGTTAAACATTTAACAACAAAAGCCAAACACTTTCTCACATATTTTCTAATAAAACTAAAGAGCTGTCATTAGGCAGCGTCAATAATAGCAAAAATATATCAGAAGACATGATTGAGTTTTTTTTTTATTTATTAAATATCAATAAAAATTAACATAATTTTAGCAATTGTTATTTTTTTTCATACCATTTTCATTTATATTTTTATAAATTTATTACTCTTAATATGAAAATTAAACATTATTAATAGCTGCCAATCAACCTCAACCGTTTATAGAAACTATTAATTACCATCCTCCAACACAACATCTTTTCATTTTGTCACATTTAACATTTTAATTAACAACTTGAAATGTTGCGTAGGAGATTTTTTGTGTTACCTTAATTGTTATTATTACTTATTTTCTTTTATTCTACAGTTCTGACTATTTCGTCTTTCATTTTATTTTATTTAATTCCAACAATTTTTATTGTATTTATTTTTTATTAAAATTATTTTTGACTTACACAAAAACAAAAGATGAAGATGAAAAGTACATGTACAGAAAAATTGATACAATATTGAAATTACACGATTTTTTTCAGAATTTTAAAAAGGGTCCTTTTTAAGGACATCTATTTTGAAGTGCAAAGATAATGACCACGGCCCACATGTTTACGTTTAGAAGTTACAACTCTAAAACCTTGTTCTATTAGCTTTAAAACGAGCCATCAACGAAGTTTCTAGCATTTCTAGTTTAAAAGATATTTAAATATGAACCACCATACAAAAGTGATTTTTGGCCCATTTTTTGTAACTTTGAGCCACTGTATCTCTGGAAGTAGTTAACCAAAAAAAAAAAAAACTGGTCGATTTGGTGTGGAATGGCCCATATATCATAATATATATCCATAGTAAAAAGTTTTGATTAGGACTATTTTCAATATTAGACTGAGGGAAAAAAGTAGTAAAATTAAATAAAAAAATAATAATTTTAAATACTTTTCGACACGTTTTTTATCCGTTAGTATTTTTAATTCAAATTAAAT
This sequence comes from Dryomyza anilis, assembly GCA_951804985.1. Lineage (NCBI taxonomy): Eukaryota > Metazoa > Arthropoda > Insecta > Diptera > Dryomyzidae > Dryomyza > Dryomyza anilis. The sequence continues at coordinate 114,540,609 of OX638131.1, read as the reverse complement.
ACTTTTTATTTATACTTGAAGTAAATACTTTTTATTTGAAATTATTACGTACGTAATAACATTTGTAGTAGATACTTTTTATTGAAATTTATTACGTAAGTTATAAAATTTGAAGTAAATATTTTATATTACTTTTTATTAAGGTTGTAAAATTTTATTACAATATCATATAAATGTCAATTGATGTTTTAAAAATATTTATTTCATGTATAAGGACTGCGTCGAATAAAATTGTCCGCTACAAAAATGAAAAAATCTAGAAATCTAGTAATCGAATTTTTATAGAATAAAATATTTTATTTTGCAAATTATTTTTAGATTTAAAAAAAAACATATAAAAAACTAGAAATTAATATTTTTTAATAAAAAGTTTTAATTTTTCCGGAACCCCTTGCATCAATGTTATAATGGTAGTGTCCGACACCCTCACAGCTGTTGAAGACCACTTTCTTTTAAAGTCTTGAAGGTCTTTGGGCACTTTTTTTGTTGTCTTCATCTCCCTTTTTACTAAAGCACTGTATCTCTCAATCGGCCTGAGTTCTGGACAGTTTGGTAGATTGGCTTCTCTAGGCACCAAAATCACTGCATTTTGTTGGATCCACTCTAAGGCCGTTTTGCTGTAGTGACATGAAGCGAGGTCAGGCCAAAAAAATGTGGACACTTCATGTTGGCGTAAAAATGGACGCAATCTCTTTTGCAAGCATTTCTTCACATATATTTCGCTATTAATTGTACCCAATGTCACGAATGAGCTGCTCCTTTTTCCACAACTGCAAATTACCTGCCATACAAGGAATTTCTTTGGGAATTTTGTCATTTTTTTTATTTGAATTTTTCAGCGACATTTCCTCGAGAATCGGCTGTATAAAATTCCTGCCCAGGTAGCTGAGAAAAGTCCGCTAAAACATACGTTTCGTCGTCCATTATGCAGCAATCGAATTTTTTAAAAAAATCTTGGTTCAGCTTTTTAGCTCGTTGTTTTGCGGTTTCATTCTTAACGTCATTTCTATCTGGAACTTTTTGGACCTTGTACGTCTTCAGCCCAGCTTCTTTCTTAGTCCTGCGCACGAAAGATTCTGAGCAATCCGCCGTTCTCGCCAATTTCTTCCCGGATATGCTTGGATATTTCTTTAAAATATTCTTCGACTTTTCACGATAATGTGGGCCTTTTTTTACCAGAACCTTTCTTCCGATCAATACTCAGGTCTTCCTTAAAGCGGTTGATAACGCGAGAAATGGTCTTAGGGTTAGCCCCTACCTCCTTGGCAATTTTTTAAAAGACCAACTAGGTTGTTTTCGAAAAATGTTAATAACATTTTTTCGCACTTCCACTTCGTTTGCCATTTTCGCGTTAAATAAATTTTGTATTGACTATAACTGACACAAATTATTTTCTGCCATTTAATTCAGAGCTACTATGATCAAATTTTTTTAATTTGAATCTTGCAATAGCACATTATGGGAAGATATGTAACGGACAATTTTATTCGACGCAGTCCTTAGAAGTTTAGGAACATATAAGTCATTACTTTTTTTTTACTTTTTTCGATATTTTTATATCACTCAATCACTGTAGTTCTATAGGTTGGACACATAGCTACATATTACATAATTTTGTAGTGGTTACTATCAAAAAACATACTTTAATATTGTTAAAATATTTCCATGATATATTTTTAAAATTAATTGAATGAATTATTTATTTTAAAATTACGTGCGTAATAATTTTTGTATGGAGTATTACGATTTTTATTATAAATATTTAATTTCTTTTTTTTAAATACATATTAAAAGATAAAACTTTAACTTCAAATAAAATTAAAATAATCTTTTAGTTTCAAAATTCCTCAATAGTTATAAAGTTTTAAATAGAATTTTCGGATTTTTTTTTTATAAATAATCATTAATTCTAAGTCATAACTTTAATGGTGTCTGCCACCATTAAACTGACATTGAAATTTAACAAAATTACAATTTTAACGAAATAGATTAAAAAAAAATGTTATTTTTCAGAGCATTATTCTGGCGAACAGAAATAATTAAAAATTAAAGCAATTACACCCGTTGATTTCTAAGCAAACGAAGAAAATAAAAACTAGTCTTACCATGAATTGGTGACCTTCCTACAAACAACAAAACGGAAGCAACAACATTTTTTTCAATTACATGTGTTTCTTGTAATCATAGAGACAATTATAATTATAACACTTTTGTTAATAATTTTTCCAAAGATTTGTTTTATTTATCTGGCGGGGAATTCTTAAGGTTGATTTTAAAAAGGGTTTAAGGTCGACTGTTCAAAGTCTTTCATTGTACATTTTTAAAATTTAATTGAAAATATATTTCAGCCAACAAAATTTTGCACTTTTGGACTGCATGCTAAGCTGCTTTAAAATAATGCGTAAAATAGTGTGTAAAAAGGGTCAAAAGTGTAAAATAGCAAAAATATAAAATAGTTTATAAATTTCAATGGCTTCTTTCGAATTATTACCGCATTTGGCCGCTAACAGAAAAAGGTTAAACATGACTCAAAAGTCAAGTTACGCAAATAAGAGTGAGAAATAAATGATTTTTTTTCTTCCACCACTTTTTTTTATGGGTTTTACGCTGTCTTTGTTTGATTTTCATGCAGAAAATAATGTGTGTGGAAAATCATAAAAATTTTAATTTAAAAAAAATATCTAAATTTCTCGTCGCTTGCATGAAAGCCAGACACTAAATATTTAATTACGACGCAGTGTGAGCGACCGCAGTAATGCGTTCGTCGGCTCATTAAAATTTTAATTGCAAAACAATTAAATTTCATTCAGCATCAGTACATTTAATGCGAATGCTCTGCGGCGGCAATGCGTTACAGTTAAATAAACGTTGTACGTTGCATAAGTTTGGATTTACAAAATTTTATGTGAAACTATTTACAAAGCTGCACAAAACATTAAGTTTTATTCAAGAAATATAAAAAATAATAATTTGAATAAAAAAAAAATTAAATATTTTTAGGCAGTTTATAACTAATGGATTTTAAACTGAAGCCAAATTTATTATGTGTTTGGCAGTTGTAAAATCATAAAGCACATCTCTTCTTAAGCTTTGAAGCTCAAATAAGTCACAACAAGTTTGTAAAGTTCACAACACATAGCTTTTTTCAATACCATGCTGTGATAATTAATCATCACACTACTTTGGATTAAAATTTATGTTCAACCAAATGTCTAATAACACTACTCAACAAAACGAGAAAAAAAGCCCCTGGAAAGTCAAATTTATTCCCTACGGTTTGCGGTTAATATCACCACGAGCACCTATGTCCAAGCCGGGATTCGAATGCAAGTTCAGCGCGCATACCTCAAAAATGCACATATGCACATACATCAATTCAATATAATTGGCTGATGCTGATTTTGACGACATACTCTATTTTTTCATTACGTAACGTTTTTAAGAAAATTGATACCGAAATTTTAGACCCTGCTCTCAATTTTTAGAATACAAAAATTCAGTCACTTACACAACACGTTATTTACTTAAATCTACATAAATACGAACATTTCTGATTGTTTTCAGACTATTTTTGGATTTCGGATGAGCATTTCGGATTTAATGAGGATAGGGAAATGATTTATAATTATGCAGAGCATAGAGTAAACTAACAATCAAAATTACTTTTTTTTCGTCGGTTCTCATTTTTAAAATATGCCATATCAACAAACTTTCAGTCAAACATTTAAAATTTATAAAAATTCTCGAAAAAAAGGTAGTTTTTAATTTTTCTCATAAAATCTACGTTATAGTAAAAAATTGAGTATGTAATAAGAATAGGCATACTTTAGGCATCTCAAAGTACATTTCAAAGTACATATTTTTATTGATTTGATTTGATTGTATAAAATAGTATCAAAATTATGTTCACAGAGCATATTTTAAAAGTAATTCATTTAGAAAAGAAGATAGTAATTTTGATATTTACTGTGGTCTATCTATGCTCTGGATAACACCAAATCATTTTCTTATTTTCACGCTAAGATTAATGTGCATGCAGGAAACATATTTATGTTTCCAATCATAATTTTTACACTTTTATTGACTGCGAGTTTTATATTCAAATTTTGAATTCATTTGATTTTGATATTCATTTCATAACTTATGGTTATAAATGATAATAAAAATATTTATTTCAAATGTCAATAAACTCAAAATATATTGCAGCAAAATATAAAATAACTGAGAATGAAGTCAATATAAAACAACTGAGAATGAAGTCAAAATCAGCCCCAAAGTGGTTGATTCTCAAACTCTGTTTGAGGCATACACAGACAAAAATCATCTTCATATTGATAAATTTCGTTATTCAAACAGTTTGATTGTATTGAAGAAGGATTCATAATATTGATAACTACAAAACATCAATGTTATAAATTCATTACCAATTTATTGAATGTTAGAAAAGGTGTTCTTCAATAGCATGAACTGTATGTGAAGAATTCGTTTCATAATTTTAATGAACAAATACATAAAATACAACATATGTGTACATCATATTGATGAATGCTGTACATCAAATCAAATTTCAATCAAAATATTTATTTTTTGCCATACTTCTCAAATCTCAAGTAGTTTGTGTTTATTATTTCTTATTCGCGCAAATTAGTAAAATCTTTTATAATATATTTATTTATATTTACAACTTTCTATTAATGAAAAGTATTATTTTTAAATATATTGTCGTTGTAGAACTAAAAGTCACCAACTACATTTTCAAAATGCCCATTATTCATTTACAAAAATCTTTATAGATCTCTCAATTTCGGATCGTTGAGCTCAATATTTCTTCGAAATGATAAGAAAATGTAAATCTATCAATTGATATTTCAACTTTACAAATCTATTAATTACTTTTTGTAATAATGACCAACAAACTCGAATTTTAAGATTTTCATAAAAAAAGTATTTGGTGACTTTTAGTTCTACAGCGACGATATATAAAAAGTTATATTTTTAAATATATTTTTTGAACAATTTCTTTTTTCGTTTATTTGTTTTGAAAAATATTTTTTAAGAAATTTTTGTTTTGAATTTTGTTTTCAAATTTTTTTTTTTGTATAGTTCGTAAAATAAAGCATTTGTTCATCAATTAATTTATTTTGAAAAACAAAATATTAGTTTTTTTGTCGAAATAATATTTTATAAACCAAGCAATTGGTATTTAACAATTAAATAACATAAACTTATAAGAATAAAGACACATTTTTGTGTGTAAATTTGTTTTTTAGGAACCTCACATTGAACATTAAATTGCAATTCAATGAATGAAATCTTCCATATGATGAATCTGGTAATTGGTGAAAATATTTATAATATTTATGAATAAAATCTACATTTAATTTTTTTTTAATATTAATACATGGAATTTTGAAAATATTAAAAATTATTATTTTTTAATCTTTCAGTTTCAACTCTATTCGTATTGCGTCCAGCAAAATGATCGCTACAACCGGCAGCACGCTCTCAAATGCCTCCAGTTTTCTGCATACGCAACAAACTGCTTAAATTGCTCAAAATACCCGCTAAATAAAAATCCCACAAAATCCCCCCAACAACAGCAGCATGTTTGGCCTGCTAAACTCCTCGCAAATTTATGGAATTCAACAACAGCCGACAGAAAAATCCAACAATATAACAACAAACGGTACCGCCGCCGCCCAACACAAAACGCAGCAGCGCCGCTCCTCGTCAAACGTCTCCGACACCACCAAAGAGAGCAACTTTCTTGCCACACTCAGCAGCGCAGCGACGCAAGGCATGAAATCGCCAACCAACTTCATCGAGAAGTTCATCAAGTCGGAGCTGCTTAACGGCTACGACACCATAAAAAACTACAAAAACTTTCATCAGTCCTCGAAGCAGTCAACGCCGGGCGTTGTTGGTGGCAGCGGCGGCGGCGTCGGTGGGCAGCATACGGCGGGGGGTGTCATCTCGAGTCTGAGCTGTGTTCACGGCAGCTATCGGCGCAGCAGCGGTGATGGTGATTTTTATGAAGCAGTGAATGTGGCGCAGCGCTCAGCCGATTTTCAAAAACACTCCGACTCGGAAGTTGAGTTGACGGCGACCGCAATGCGAATCGGCTCCAGTGGTGCCAGTTCGGGGGAGTTTAACAGCGATTCGACAACAACAACGACAGCAACAACCACAACAACAACGAGACAAAATACAACGAACATTAGTAGTAGCACCAACAATTTATTCAAGAAAATGCAAAGGCGCAGCCTTGACGCACTCGCACTCCACGGAAATGCAAATGAAGTGGTAAGTTTTGGATTTTATGACCCGCAGGCACAGCATGGGTTAATGTTTTCATATAACAGACATTTAAAACAAGTGCTACTGGTTTTTATTAAATATCAACAAACAAAAATTTTAAAACTAAAATATTTGGTTATTGTTTTCATGTCAACTTAAATGCAACTCAAATAGCAATTAATAAATTTGCAAAAATATTTGTTTAATTGGCAACACTGACGATGGTCGTCGGCGGCATGCGGCGACTGCAGTCAGTATCAACAAAATTAATGTTCGCTAATTGAAATCGTAAATTAGCAAATATTCAAAATTTAAATTCCAAACAAAATACTTAAAAATTTAACACGTTGTTGTTAGTTAACAGCGTTTCGTTAATGGCTCAATTTAAGAAATAATAAAAATAATTCTTCGAATTTAAAGAGTTTTAAACTTTTTGTATTTTTTATTTTTAAATAAAGTAATATTTTCATTTCGCGTGAAATAATTTAAATTTTAGCGAATAATTTGAATTTTCATAAAAATTAAATTTGTATTGAAAATTTTAATTTTAAAATTTAATTTTCCACTCCCATGTTCCAGGAAATTAAGTTAAAAAAAAGGGTTTTTGACTTTTTGGGGAATCAACGTGGCCTTTAGGTCACCTTTTATATTTGTGTTATTTTCAGTGCTACTTTACGCAAGACATGGCAATTTTTTGTCACGCCCACTTTGATGCAATGCAAAAATTCGATTTTTCGATTTTTGGTCGGTACCAGGGGCCGAGCGGCAATTTTTTTTTCGATTTTCGGAACTCTACCCCTTTTAGAAAGGGCGCGACAATTGATTTTTTAAATATTTCGAGTGGCCATATAAAGTAAACTTTAGCCCAAATTTGTTGCAATTTCGAAATTTGAATATTAGAATTTTTATCAGTACAAATTTTGCTAAAATTAGGAATTTTAGAAATTTTAAATTTTCTGAAAATTTTGAATTTTATTTTAAGAACATTTTTAGTGAACATTTAAAGTCTAAATCTTAATTCATAATTTTTAGAATATCATTTGATATTTTTGAAATTTGAAATGGTAAATTATGAACTACAATTAATATCTTTTTAATTTCGAATATAATTTCTGAATTTCAATTTATCGATTTCTGACTTACATTTGCAAATGTTGTAAAATAATATATAAAAATTTGTTTTTATGACCTCATGCCCTTTTAGAAACCAAAAATATAAAGAATAATATCTAAAAAAATTAGTTTAACGCCTCTTAAAGTCCTTAATATTCATGAATATCTATTGTGAAACCTTATGAAACCTAACCTTCAAAGGTGAGTGTAACCTATGTAAGTCATTGACTTATCTAAGTAGCTTTCAGTGTTAATATAATAAAACCTTATGTTTTAGTTTCCATGGAACTATACTATACAATATGTTTGGCTTTCTATTATATCATGAGCACTTAAACAATATATATATATATTTTTTTTATTTTTTTGATTTATGACGATAACATCATTGAGTTTTTTATGATCTCATTGCTGACATGTCGATAAAAATCAATAATATAGACCTTATCACTCAATCGTTAGTTCAACTACTATCAGCAGCAGCACTATTATTAACTTTATCAATTTATCCACACTTGTTTATTTATTTTTTATTTTTTTGTAATTCACTTTTTGTTTATTTAAGTTTTATTCGGCTAAATATTGTGGGTTGCTACATCCAGAGAAAAAAAAGATCGTATAAGTCAAAGATATTTGAATAATATTCAGTATTTTCAATAGAATGTTGTAATATTCAATGATTCAATCGTCGACGATACTACAAAACTGCTCAACTACATGTGAAAATTACGCCTATTTTTATACCCTACACTAAGAGTGAAAGGGTATATTCAGTTTGGTACGCCGTTTGTAACATCCATAAGGAAGCATCTCCGGTATATGAAACTATATATATTCTTGATCAGCATGACCTCCTGAGTCGATTTAGCGATGTCCGTCTGTCTGTCTGTCTGTCTGTTGAAATCACGATTACAGAAAAACTAGAAGAGCTAAATAAATGAAACTCCTAATTTAGATTACTTATATTACTTATATATCTGTTTGTCAGTGAAAATCGGCATGATCAGTCCATTATGACCTGTGAACCGACCACTTATGTTAAAATTTATCATATAAAACATCAATATTTAAAAAAAAAAATCTCAAATTTAAGAAAAACTTAAATAAAATAAATGTCTGCAAAATGGTTTTATTAGAATTTTTTTTTCGAATGTTTTATTTTTACTAAAAATAAATATTTAATAGCAAGTAGACTTTTACGTTTATACCTTATATCTCAGCAACTATATGAAGGATTAGTAAGAAAATTTTTCACAAAATGAATTCGTATATCAGAATTACGATGTTATTAAAAACTTAATTTGAGCATATCGCGAGTTATGTTGTTAATTCATATTGCCGCATACTTCATTTTGGATGAAGTGCAACATTGAGATTCGAAAAATTCTGTAAAATTCATTTTGTAAGCGGTATTCGTAAATGTATATAAGCGGTATTGCAGTATCACCGACGCTATAGTCTTGTTTAATTTCAAAGCAAAAATAACAAAAAAAACTATTTATTGTATGGTAATTTATTTTTGAGTGTATAGTTTTTAAATTTGTTTGTGTTGCTTTAAAAGCATATTTATTAGTCTGTTGTATTTTTTTAGGGTTTTTCTTTTAGTTTAATAAATAACGCTTTGTAGACATATGGTATATTAATTGTCGGGTACATATTTGTTTAAAACATTTCATACTCGGTAGTATTGATAATAATTTGCACTTTGTGGGATTTACTGTAAAGCAATACGCCAATTTGTGTAAACTCCAAATTACTGGTAATGCTCCATTTTTCCATTAGGTAATATAATTTATATGGAATATTAGTCTGGGAAAGAATTATCGTCGCGTCCGTTGCTCAGATGGTTAGTGCAGTGCGTAGGACTACGAGACGGTCGTTGTTTCAACACTATAATTTCATCGATATTTTACGAAATTTTTCTTACGTAAAATACACGAAAAATTAGTAATATCTCTTTTTAATTTTTTTTTTACGAACGATTCGTTTATTTTAGATGTTAATATTCGTAAAATTAAACTAACAACACAATTACAAATATTTTCTTTGAATTACGAAACTTTGATTATATTTATATTATTTTTTTATAACGATTTTTTTGACGAATATTTTTTCGTAAAACTATTAGCATTATATTATACGAACTAAACTTTCGTAAATTTTGAAGCAATATGTAAAATTTTACGAAACAATCGTGTTTTTTACGTAGAATTAGTAAAAACAGAAATACGTTTGCGTCAAAAAGGAACTTGGAGCTGCATTTCATATCAATAAGATAAATAAAAATTAATAAAATAAATATAATAATATAAACATAAAATAGTCAAAAAGTTATCAGAAATAAAAAAAAAATATTAAAATACAAAAACAAAAATATTTTTTACTTTCTTTTTTATGAATTGGAGTTAACAGCAAGAAAATTAGTTAAAACAGCTAAAATTGTCTGCTCTAATAGATAAAAACTGTCATTTGCTGTTTCAGCAAACATTTTTGCTATATTGGCAACCTTTTTTTTGCTACTGCACAAATAAATTTCGTAATTTTTTCATAAATTTACGAAAGTTCTTTCATGTATTTCCTGGACTTTGGAGTTCCGAATACAACAACGTGCGATATATTTAATAGGAGATGATAATATTTCAACCTCTATTGGTTCTCTTGATCACCGAAAGACATTTGGGAGTGTAAGCCGGTTTTATAGGTATTACAATGGTAAGTGTTCGATGGAAATTCATGACCAGATCGTCTTTTCTCTCGTTCTACTCGGGCATCGAACCAAGCTAACCCCTTCGTAGTCCACTCGACTCTCAAGAGAACCACGCATTACAGAAACACTTCGTTCTGCAGTCACACGAAACGTTTGTGGAACAATCTCACAGCGTCTGTTTTTCCCGACATTTTTGATATTGGCAAGTTCAAAACAAACATCCACCGACACTACTCCATCTTTTCTCCCTCCCAATAACCTATAATCTTTTTCTATCCGACAATACCTGTCGACACAATTAAATTACTTGCTTGATTTTGTTACCTATTAATTTTATAACTTATTAAATAGTCTGAAAACGTATGAAAGGTCTTTGTTCTTATAATGTTTGCTGCAAATATATTTTTTCGTTGCTATTTAAGGTTTTTATTTCAAAGGTTTTTGCGCCTTGTATCCTATCTGAAATCATTGAAACTGATAGCATAATTATTTTTGATTAACCATTTAAAATTCACTTATATTGTTTTGGTTTTTTTACACTTAACGTACTGATTATGTTCTTGATTTTCATGCAATTTAATTTCAAATAATACAATGCGTCATACTTTACTTCGATCAATCATTCAACTACGTCATTATGATAAACATTTATATCGTTATCAGTAGTGAAAGACATTTCTAATACTTGAATACAGTTGGTAATAGACATTCATATCGTACGTTTGTAGCCATTTCGTTGCAGCAAAAAAGTGTTTGCAAATTAAACAATTTTGTGTATAAAAAAAACGTCATATAACCCTTTGAATAGATATAGATAAAAGTGGAACTTTGAACGGTAATTAATAAAAATTATTAAATCAAGTTGAATTCGTTCAAAAGAACTTCAACGGATTTGCTCGATTGAAAATGGAATTCTGGAAGAGCAAAAAAAATAATAATAATTATTGTCTTTTCTTTATTTATTTATTTATTTATTTATGTATACCAATTTAAAATATTTCAGAAAATAAGTTTCTCGATATAAATTTAATTTTTGTATTTGTACACACACAGCGACAAAAAAATATTTTTAACTATTTTTTATTTGGGCAGTTTGGGAGTTTAATTTTTGTTTATTATGCACTGAACATTTGAAATTTAGTAAAGATTCGAAGAGTTTTAAATTCAACACATTTGCCATTTCACGAACACATAATTCATAGTAAAGCTTTTGATAAATTGCAATCTTTAAGTGACATCGAAAGTGTTAAGAATTACACGAAATTACGCATTTTTAATTTAAAGATTTTGGGATATTAAAATACTACATATTTCAATTGAATGAATATTTTTGCAATCTGTTTATAGTCACGTCGCAATCATATAGTTCGTAGTAACTTATTTGATAAACTGCACAAGGGAAGGGTTAAATATTACGTTAAAAATTACTTCGCAATAAATCTCGATCGGATTTTTAACTTTTTTAATAATGATTTTAGTTATATTGATGTTTTAAATTCATTTATTCAAGTTCAATATTAATTTTCATTCTCTCTATCTCTTCTCCACAGACTTCCGACAATTCATCCTCGTCCATTTCGACCACAACGAACTCATCCACATCCTCACACAATACCTCGACCAAATCGAACGACCTACACCGTTCCTCATCGTCCGCCTCCTCGGGCATCGCGCGCACCATCACCAGCAACCACATCAACGCCAAAGAACGCAAGAACGGCGCCGCCATGTTAACGCAACGCAGTTCACCAGAGACGGCAACGTCTAGCGGCAACTCGGACAGCGCACTGCTACTGAGTGGCGGCGGTGTGACGTCGTCATCATCGTCGACATCGGCGGAGCGTCTGCAGCGACGCAAACTGTTGCACATGATCTCAAACTACGACCAACAGAACAAACTGTTGCAACGTGAGCTGGCAAAGGAAAAACGACGTCGCAGCGAAGAGCTCGCGTGCGTCGTTAAATCGTTACTCTGTTTCGAGTCGAAACTAAAGACGGACATGAAATCGGTTAATCAGCGGCTGTTCGAAAAGGATGCGGAGATATGTCGGCTGGTGCGACAGAATCGGGCACTGCGTCTTCACCTGCAAAAGGCGCGTGAACGCGAGGGCGATAACGCCCGTGATGAGGGCGTCGAGGAAGATGGCGACGTGGAGTTGTCATCGACGCAGCAGTCGCCCCAGCAGCAGATCAATGAGGGAAAGGAAGAACAGGTGTCGGATGAGGAGGCAGACTGTCTGATGCTCGAAGCTTTGCAATGCATGAGTTGCCGCAAGCAATTCTACGATATTGACGACAAAGAGGGCCGCGCACAGAGCAGCGTCAAAGATGTCGGCCGCAGTAATGGTAAGTGTTCTAACCACTGAATGAAGGCAAATAGAAAAATTCATTACTATACTATGGTTTCCAATAGTTCATATATGCCAAAATACTATAAATGTAATGGTATTAACACTATTATGTATAAGACAAATAATATTTACAAATATTTACAATAATATCAAAAATCTAATGGGACTTCCTATTATGTTATATTTTCCCATACAATTTATATTATTTTTATATTATATTAGATTAATTTATATTATTTTATATATATATATTAATAATATCGCTTTAAATTAACAGTATAGTAACTTTTAATAGTATTTTTTTTGATTAAAGTATTACCAAACTTACTAACGTCCAAACTCCCATTTTCCATAGATGGCCACACCACGGAACTAGGCTCTTCGAGTGATGACACCGTCTCATCGTCGTTTTACGGAGCCCGCCGCAGTGTGCGCTACACGAGTAAACGCACCGCCGGCACCTTCCGCGACTACATGCGCTCGCGCTCGATGCATATCGACGACGACGTTGAGGATGGTGATGCATTACCGTTGGAAAACATCAATGCCGCCTCAAATACGAGCCTCAGTGGACGCGAGATTCACAGCTACTCACGCAGCATTGAGCGAATGCACGGCGTTAAAAGTGGCGGCGATGCGCAGCCGGAAGCACGTTCACTATCACGTGCCAGCAGCAAAAGTAGCGGCAGCAGCAAAAGCTGTAGCAGCAACAAAAGCAGTGGCAGCAATAAAAGCAACAGCAGCAAGAGTAGCGCCAAATCTACAGCGGCCGAGCAAATCGAGGAGGACGACGGCATTTTTTCACCTACGCAGGACGAGGACTTTGACGAAGAGGATGACGACGCGCCTCCGCCGTCTTTGGCGCACCACAACTACAAACCAGCCAAATACCGCATCATGGAGTTTTCAGAGGCCTCGCCGCAGCAGGTCTACGAGACTTCCACCGACGACTGGTATGCGAGCGCCTCCGATCAGGAAGAGTCGGCGGCTGCGCCCACGGCCTATGCGCAGAATGCCGTCAATCCTGTGCTCGAATGCGTCAATCAGATTCTACTGCAGCAATCGATGATGTTGGAGGAACCGCACAGCATGCGGCAACCGTCCAATGAGTTGTTGTTGCTTTCGCCGGCACCAACTGTCGTCAGCAATTTGCCGCGTCGCAGTTCGCTAAGTGGCCGTCGCAGCTCGCGCAGCAACAGTCACTCCAGTGATGGGCAAAATTCGCACGGCGGCACATTGACGCGCAAGCGCGTGCATTTCTCCAATAAGAACAGCATGGTACACGTGCCGCGCAATGACGATCACGACGATGATGACCACGAACACGATACTGTGACAGCGGAGGAGCAGCAAGCGCTTGTGGGCATTGATAATGACGTAGCGGTAGCTCGCGACTTTGAGGCGGCACCACGTGTACTAAATACGTCGCATATATTGAGTGGTTTGCCTACAGCTGACACCACCGCCGCCTACCATTCTATGCACTACTATGCCGCGCAGACATCGAATACCACTCCTAATGCCGCCATTTATGCCGCGCGCCTAGACACCCTCAACTACGAGAGCATCTACAGCAACGAGTACGAGCGCATTGGCTCCGAGCACAACTCGAATCTCTACGTGGACATGGAGGCGAGTGCCAAGTTGCTCAACGTCACTGGAGAGGGCAACACGCGTGCCGCCGAAGCTGCGCGACACAAGCTCTTTCCACCGGCACTGCCGCCGAAACCGGCCAATTTGCTTAAATTTAAAAAGTCGCTGCAGCAGCTCGACGAAATGCCCGATGAGCATCTGCAGCAGGAGGATCTAGACATCGGCGGCGGTGACAATGACGCTATCTCGACGACTAATACTTCCGAGCCCGACTACTGTTCCATCTCTGAGGTTAACATGGGCGGCGGCGGCGTCATACGCAGTGTGCAAATCGTCGCAGACGTGCACAAGCCTCCCGACTCTGATCATGAGCTGGAACAAAGTGTCGTCGTCGCCTCAATGGGCAGCGATGACGTTAGTTCAATACACAAGACTGATGACATCGAGGAGATACTCGCTGACATACCAAAGTTGCCTAATGTGGCCGCCATTATATCGCCGAAGCAGTTGCCGAAACTGCTATCTTCGTCGTCGCCGCCACAAAACGATCACTATTTGCTGATGTCCCCTGCGACACAGACAGCCGCACGTCGTCTAACTGAAGGAGGCGACTTTTTGCTGAATTCGCCGCGTGCTATGCGCAGCGCGCCTCTGGATCGCACCGCACTGACGCTGCAGTTGTGCGCAGAAACATCGGCGTTGGCGGCGGCGGCACGTCAATACAAACGCAAACATGTGCCCAACATACTGGCGGAAATCAACAAGCGCATGCACAACAGCTCGGCGCCCAATTCGCCGTCAACTTCGAAATCAATCGTCACGCCATCCAGTGCAAAGCTAGCGATGCCGACATCAACGCCTCCCATGAGCAGTCTGCCGCTTCTGCACGCTGAATTCGACTGGTACAACCTCGACGCCGAATACGGCAAAGCGACACATCATCATACGTCTGCGGTGACGCCCGATATTCTGAAGGTCGCCGATCATCTGAGCGGTGGCGTCAGTTTGCTGGCCGAAATACAAGAAGATCATGAGTCGGTTGTCTCAGGCGCCGATGAATACAATCTGGACGCAGAATTTTCGTTGTGCGGCGATCGACCCGATATGTTGCTGAGTGAAGAACAGGAGGAGGATGACGATGAGGCGGAGGATGAGCTGGAATTAGCAGTGCCGCCAAAATTAAAAGTAGGACACACTTTGGCCACCATTTGTGAGGCCGTCAATTTTCCGCTATTCAGTGAGTCTTCACCACAGGCGACGCCGGCACAACCGACGCCGCCAACCACTAAAGCATCGGCCA
Organism: Dryomyza anilis; assembly: GCA_951804985.1. Classification (NCBI taxonomy): domain Eukaryota; kingdom Metazoa; phylum Arthropoda; class Insecta; order Diptera; family Dryomyzidae; genus Dryomyza; species Dryomyza anilis. The sequence continues at coordinate 114,525,248 of OX638131.1, read as the reverse complement.
AGAAAATGAAAAATAATTTGGCGAATTTTGAAAAATTCATCGAAGGTTCAGGGCTCAGCACAAAGACGCTGCCGGGCAGGCGGAAGGTTTACTTTGCGGGGCCATTTGTGTGAATGAGTTAATGGATCAGTTTCAAAAAGAACTAGGATTTCAACACTTGAATAAAGAAATCACATATTGAACATTTCCACAATTTAATAAATATAGTTAAGACATTAAATTGCTATATTCTGTCAAAGGGATATTTAACTATTATTGTAATTTTCACATTATACAGTAACTTTTCTTGCATAACTGACAGTTTTACAGGGAAACATTTACTTTTTATGTATTACTGACAGTTAAACAGGGAAACAATTCAACTTTACATTTTAAAACAGAATATTTGGAAAAGTTTTAAAGGGTTAAATAATACTAAATGTTATAGTGCTCTTTTTAAAAAATTGTGATGACACTTTAAAAGCATATAATTGTGTTTAAATGACTTCTTAAACATGCTATAAAGTTCAGTGCTCTAATTATTTAAATATCTTCAAATCCTAAATATCGTTAGACTTTAATTTATTGTTTTATTTTTTATATGACATACTACATTTTCTGTGATAACATTATAGAAAATGTATTGATTCAAAATATATGTTATTTTTAAATATTTTATTATTATAATTTGTTATTTTTTATGTTATTAAAGACTTTCTTTATTCTCAATTTGAGAACACTGTAGATAATAAACGTATGTTAAGGCTGCTCTAATTTTATAAAAGATAAAACATTTAAAATTTACCAAACTATAATGGAAACAAAATAAATACATAGTAAAATTTGTAAGCGTAAAATTTGAGAAAACTTCTTGAAAACACTGTATTAATAAATATAAATAAAATTATAAATAAACATTATGCAAAGAGATCTTTTATTTCAAAACTAAACACTCTACGATGCTCCGTTTAGATTCTACAGTCATTTGAAATTATAAATTCAATTTTTCAATCAAAATTCTATTTTTCAATAAAAATTCATTTATCTATTTTATTTATTTATAATGTAAATGTTTCAATTGAATGCAATTTTCGAAATATATCTATCCTCCCATCGGACCAGTGGGACCCGCCGGGCCTGTTAATCCTGTATCTCCTGGAGCTCCTGCCGGTCCTTGTGGTCCTGGTGGTCCTGGAACTGTAGGCGTTACTGGGGTGATTGAAGGACATGATGGCAGTCTCAAGAGACACGCAATCAAAATGAACGTCGATTCGACCGGAGGTGCGCTGAATAGCAACAATGTTGTCACCAACAGCAACACCGGCAACAATTTAGTGGTCAACATCGAAAGTAGATCAAAAGTAATATTCAAACTGTTTATAATTCTGGATCGGTTCGCCTTTTATAGCGATAATGGTTAGGAGACTATCGTGGAGTTCACTAACTAATACTAAAAAATCCATTGTTTTATAAAACAAATGTTTCAATATTTGCTTTAGTACGAGTCTATATAAACTAATTGCACCAGCATTGTTTTTTTTTATTTTTTTATTTCCATTTCTTCACAATATAGACCATTTTAAATAGTACAGAACAAATTAATGAAATTTGCATTCAAACTAGTAAATATACAAAAAAAATCTTACCAAGAAAATAGGGTTTCCGATAATAACCAACCCACAGACTTACCAACCCACAGACTTACCAACCTATCTATAAAGATTTATATATTTGTCATTTGATATCAAAAAAATATATCTTCGAGTTTAAAATCGATAATGTATCAATTTTTGCTAAATTGTTGAATGTTTAATTCTGAAACAGTTAAAACTTTATAAAAGTTAAATAGAAAACTTATTCTAATAAACATTTTGGCTTCAGTTAGCAGATAGATGCACCTTGCTGTATTTCAAAAAATCGCCGGCTCTGAAAAAGGGGAGGACCACTTGTGCTACTTTTCATAAATAAAAATTAAATAGGTCAATTTTGACGGTATTCATTTTTTCAGAGATAAATGAAATTACTTTGGATTCTCTTAATCTACACTAAAAAACAAAGATGATACTTCATAATTATTTAGATCGTCTTTGAGACAAACATCTTTAAAACGTGCTCTAAATACGATAAATGTTGCTGGCAATCATCTTTGAAATTTACGATTTTGTACAACAAATATCAATTGAAACGTTGAGTGCAATAAGGGCGCTAGGTATCATAATGGCATTTTCGCAATATTCGCACCGACTGATCCTAGCAGTGCTTATTACCCTTCCGTGAAATCCCAAATCGATTGCATGTAGTTTTTTCTCGTTTTATGTAGGTGTATATAAACAAATATTTTTCTTATATTTTAATTTTTTTACGGTTAAAATGGCTTCGCGATTTCATAAATATGTAATTTTCTGTTGGAAATGCGTATAATTTAATTTTGCTATTTGCTCTGGCATTACAAATAAAGCATATCCGTCCAGACATATTCCTTTGAATTCAATGTGTTCTTTCTAATAAAATATTTATCCAATTTAATTAATCTAAAAAATAATAATCATTATACAATAAAAAGTCAAAATCAAACGAATGAAAAAGCAAAAATTTTTCCACGCAATCGTATGGACAATTTTCGGTAAATTCTTAACGATAATGAATTTTGTCGATACGGAGTTAGGGAATCGCGCTACAGGAATGTTTTTATAACACAAATATTTTTTAAGAGAAATTTAACAAAGCTGAAATTTTTAATAGTAAAACAAAACCTTTTTTTTATTACAGATATTTTTACATTTAACAATTACATTTATATTTAAATTGCCATCAATTTGAATTGAGAGAAGAACAAAAAATATTTGTCACATCCCTACAAACCATTTGACGGTAATTTTTAAATTCGATATAATAATTTGGTTTGCTGGGATGTACTTGAAAACGATGTAATTTATTTTAAATTAAAGAATAAACATTTTTATAAGCGAATAGTAAAAATGTTTAGAAATTAACTTACTTACGTATCTTTATTTTCACAAATGTATTTACAAATATCGAAATATTTGTGAAACTATTATAAGAAAATGTTTTGAAATAAATGTTTTCCAGTTATTTTTATACAGTCTTTTTAGAATGCTGATAAATGACATACTTATTTTTATTTTCACACGTATTTATTGGATGTCGGTTTAAGTTCTGAATTTGTTGAATAAATTGTTTTGATATTAACGTACTTCCAAATATTTTTCATCGCATTTTGATTTTACTTGAAAAATCCTCACGTATTTCTTTTTTAGTAAATGTATTTATAAATTGAGATTCCAATTTTTAATAATTTTTTGAAATATACGTACTTCCAAATACTTTTCAACGCATTTTTATTGTATTTGGAATATACGTGCGTTTATAAGTTTTTAAACGTGTTTCGTAAATTTTGTACTATACCAAGGTTATATTATTTTAAATTTACATAAAGGTTTTTTTTTAAATCAAATCGAAAATATATTTTTTTCAATCAAATTAATTTTGTGATACGTTGTGTTTATAATTAGGCAGGGCATCAATTATGATTAACTATAAAAGTAATGAGCTGTTGATGATGGGCGTTTTGACCGCAGTATGTCATCTGATGCTGGTGCTTCACTTCGGCGAAATGCCCATATTATGCCCGACGATGTAGCGAATGTCATCTGTCGTTGTATGAAAACTTCTTGGCGAATGCGTACAATGGGCACCAAAATGCTCCGAGTGCCTCCAAACTAACCAATATATATTGCTTTTTTATATAGTTTTTTTTTATCTAACAACACCTTTTGAAACACATTTTAAAAAACATATTTTAAAAACCCATCTATGGTTATTTAAAACAGTTAATATACGTTTTTAAATAAGTGTATATAAACATATATAAAAACCCTACAATTTGCACAAACATACACGAATAATACATTCTGAATATAATATATAAAACCATATACAAAACGCGTATACTTCATTTTGAAATATACCTGTAAATCATGTACAATTTATGAAAATCCAAAACATAAAAAACATGTTTTAAAAATATTTACGAAATGTTTATTTATTCAGAAAAACACACATGTACTTCTGAAGCTCCTATATCTCGAATATTGCTATATTTAAGACCCGTTTTCGAAAGAAAATCGTACGCTTATATTCAATAAAATATTTACTTGAGTAAGCGTACAATATGCGTATTTCCAAGCATAAATGTTTATTGGGATGAAACGAAAAAATAAAAAATACAAACACTATCGCCTAGGAGCACGGGCCATAATGCGACAACCATCACGGTTATTTATCGACAATGGAAAATATTTTGTGGAAGAAATTGCAAAAGAAATACATATGTGGCTTCTGCAAATAAATATTGACAAGGCGAGGTATCATTTCGGTGCAAATCCAGTTGAATGTGCAGATTGCCTTATGAAATACACATAAACCTTTAGAAGAAATACCAAAACAAACAGCAATATTATTTAACCTATAAAGCTGTTAAATTGTACTATTTGATTCGGTATTTCTTCTAAGGGTTTATGTATTTGAATTCTGAAATGATTCAATAGTGATCTACTGCACAGGGCAATCTGCACATTCAAAGTGATTTATACCTAAGCGTAAAAACGTACGATTACATGATATATCTCGCCTTGACAACATTTTATTGCACAAGCAGCATAAATATTTCTTTTGTACTTTCTTACACAAAATGTTTTTCAGTGTCGAGTAATAATCTATATAAAATCGAGATCCAACATCAGGGATGCGGACCTCGATATTGGTTATCGCATTTAATTCTTGCGGCACAACGAACTCAATAAACATTTCGTTCTTATTTAAAATAAGTCCGTGATCAAGGGCAATAGTTTTTGCATTTTTTATTTTTTTTTTTTGCAATAACGTAGTATATGTTTTTGTCTCCAAATATGTTTTTGTCTCCTCAACCCAAATTGATGGCAATATAAAAATACATTTCTTAACTTTACTGTAATCTACATCAATACAATTAACAACAATTAACAAACAACTAATAAGTTTAGGAAATGTATCTACCCCACGCACTGACGATGATGATGACTGTGACGGGGACGGTGACTAAGTCGACGACGATGAGCAGTCTTCAAGTCTCCGTTTTTGGGGAACGATCGTTTTTGTCATATCCTGTTTCTGAACTGGAATTGCTATTTAATATCCATCTCATAATTTATTATCTATTTTGAACAGTGTTTTAGAAAATCATAGATTTTAGACTCTTTTCAACCACTTTTTAGAAATACATTCCCTTACACATCTACTTATCCAGAGCTAGTTAGTTCAGAGCTTTTCAGTGCAGTGTAGTGTTTTTTTCTCGGTGGTTTGCCATTGTCTGCCGAGAGGAAGAGCGGTATATAAAAAAGATTTTAATGAAACAATTTCGTTAGTCCCGGCCCAAATTTGAACATGGGACTTTTGGGCTGGCAGTCCAACGCACTGACCTCTCTGCTACCGACGCGTGGGTTTAATTCACATTTTAATAAAATCGTTAAAAACAAAATAATTTATATTTTTATTTGAACTTTTCAAATAACAGATAAAAATATAAAAAATAAATTTAATTTATTTGTTATTTGAAATCAAAAAAAATCAAAAATTATTTGTCACTCAAAATAACAAATAAATGATGAAAGTTATTTGATTATTTTTTTTTTATATTTTTTTAAAAATTTTTTTGCCCTACACTGCACCACCTTTAAAGCAAAAATATAAAATTTAAATAAAATTTTAATTTAAATGTACTTCCAATCCATTGCATTTTTCCATCAATGTAAAATACTAGTCCCGATTTTTTTTAAACATGTGCCAAAATGTTCCTAGACGTGTTATTTCCCTGTTGTCATTTACCGAAGTTAGGAATACCAAACCGTTTGTGTATAAAACGATATACCTAAGCATCGTAAGTAGTACAATTGAAATTTTTTTCGAAATAAATTGCGACAGACAAAACATCGTAACTACATTTTCCTTCAAATATTGAATGTAGTGGATATTTTGGAAATTGGATTACACTATTATTGTCAGCTTATTTAAAGGATACTTCAATCAATAAAATATTGAACTACTCGATTTTGAGACGTTTTTTCGCTTTTTGTTTGTTACGATCTTTTGCCTGCAAAATATCGATATTATTTAGGTTTCTAAATATATTTATTAGTCAAGAAATATAAATATTCCGATTAGGTTAGTTAGGAGCAAATGTTCAACATTTCAGCGCTCTAACTGCATTAATGCTTAATGCCAAAAAAACAGGTCTCCTGGACCACTGTGCAATGGTTCTACACGCATTGTTTCTAAATTGAAATAACGTCTCAACTACATATATTGATGGCCATGAAATTTCTGATGCAATTGTACAAATATTTATTTAATTGCAATGAACAATAGATCTATTAGAATTAGCAACAGTTCGGACTGAACAATTATTTGCCATCCTAAGGAACGTGGAAGCCTTGTGCTAATTATACAAAAAAATAAATTAAAATTACTACGCCTCAGCTATAAATACTGCACCGCTTAAAAGCAATAACCAGTTTGAAGTTTGCATTTGATCCTCTTCCGATGTTGACCACAAAGCTGTTGCCGGCATTGCTGTTGGTGACAACGCTGCTGCTAATCAGCGCTCCTCCGGCCGAATCGACGTTTTTACTTATTGCGTGTCTCTTGCGGCTACCGTCATGTAACCCAACTATTGCTCCAGTTGTTGGGTCTCCTGGGCCTCCTGGCGTACCAGGCCCCAATGGACCGGTTGGAGTTCCGGGGCCGACAGGACCGGAAGGACCCCCGGGAGCGTAGGCTGATAAATGTTTTAAAACGAATGAATTAGTTCAATCAAAATGTATTGAAGGAATTTAAAATTATAATAAAAAATATATCAAAAAGCAAATAAAAAGAATGCAGTCAGTAATTACTAGACATCTATCTTTCCTTTTCTTAATAGATCTATCTTATTAGTTCAATTGTGTGCTCGAATAAATAAGCTTCATAAATATTATGAATTAAGCACCCAAGTAACACATTTCAAAACTTAGTCTGAATCTGCTGATTAACATGTATCGAATATGAATCGATACGTAGAATTGAATCGGTTCTTGGCTAAGAATGGAAATCTATGTAGAAATCTGTATTGATACTGGAAGAGGTTTGTTTTTAGGTATTTTTGCCCCTAAATGTATGTTTCTCAAATCATTTTTGGTCAAAATTATCGAAAAAAAAACATCAAATCATTTGAATGCTTTATACCGCGGTATCATGAAGGTTAAACGCTTTCACAGGCAATTATTTTCAGGTATTATTTTACCGATTTACACAAAAATATACCATTAGAATATTGACGGACGACTTCCCGTTTAAAAGATAAGAAGGTTTTAAGAAAAAATTCCTTCAACAACTGATGTATTAGCTCTCAGCTAGTGATGATCAAAATTTTCTTGTTCTCGCATCTTGTTCTTGTACTTGCTTTTTTTGCAAGAACAAGATCGAGATTTTCTTGCAAGAACGAGAGCAAGATAAGAAGTGCAAGAGCATGTGCAAGAGCAAGAGCATGTGCAAGAGCAAGTGCAAGACTAACACTGCAAGAAAAGCAAGACTTGCTTTTTTTATCATTTTATTGTATTTGTTATGTTTTTAAGGTAATAATGAAATTCAAAAGAATTAATGATATACTAAATATTGAACAACAAGTAATAATGGAAACGTGCAAAATATTTATGAACGTGAACATTAATGAAAATATGTGTTTTTATTTTTTTTTTTTGTTTTTCAAGGCTAAAGAATATAAGCATCTTAAAAATAATGTCTCTGCAGCACTTTTGAAGCGAAAATATTTTCAAAAGTGCTTCAAAAAGATAAAATAGACAAAACAATGTTGTTTCTCTTTTCTTCGTAACACCCAGAAGGAAGCATCTCCGGTATGGAAAAGTATATATATTCTTGATCAGCATGACATCCTGAGTTGTTGAAGAGTTAGATAAATGAAACTCATAATTTAGATTACTTATATACCTACGCTGTATGTGCGAAAAAATTAGGCATATCGGTTTATTGTGACCTGTGATCTGACCAGTTATATTCAAATAACTCATATAAAATTTACATCTACAGTTCAGTTTTACTGTATACGTGCTTAGGTAAACTTTGTTGGTCAAATATATATTGACTTCATGCTCAAATACATGGAAATAATGTTTCCCCGCGAAACGACTTGTGGTTCCCAAAAAAAAAATCAAAATTCGGTACACCTACCCATTTGTAAATATGGGTATCAAATGAATGGAAATTCTTCAGCGATTGAAAGTTTGTAGTTATTTTCAGGATTCGTATACCTTGGTGACCTATATACCACTTTGAATGGTAACCACACATATGTGTAGGGTATTTATAGTCGGCTTAGACCGACTATAATTTTGATAATCCTAACTATCATAATAACACCAAATTTAAAATTTCCCATGTGATCAAACCTTCCCAACTGGTTTTTGTTTTACTTTTATATAGTTTTTTTTTATTTTTTTTGTATTGTAAAAACATGAAGTTTTGCTTAAGTTAAGTTTTCTATGTGCACATTGTGTATTATTTCATTTCACTTATTAAACAAACAAAAAAACCAGTTGGGAAGGTTAGATCACATGGGAAATTTTAAAGTAGGGTTAGAATTATCAAAATTTTAGTCGGTCTATACCCTACACATATATGTGGTTACCATTGAAAGTGGTATATAGGTTACCAGGGTATGTATTTTAAGGTTTCTTTTTTAAATATACGTGTTCTTGTTTTTAATATTAGTATCAATATATATATATATATATATATATATATATATATATATATATATATATATATATATATATATATATATATATATATATATATATATATAAATGTAAATATATATATACCAAAATCTAATTTATCTAAAATACAACGAACTAAAGCGTTTTAAAATATGATTATTTACATTATTCTGTTTTCTGAAGTTCGAAAATGTTGTGGGCGCTGAGCGCCTCAAATGAGAGGTCAGAGATAAATGTTAAACTGTTCGGATGTTCCTGAACAACATTTATTAAAAAAATCTGTGAAAACCCAAACAAAATGTGGTGATCTGTGAGAAACCTTTATTTTTGAAAAACGTCGGTTGCGGTTGAACAGCGAGATATAAATGTGAACAAAATATATCTCTCATTAGTAATTCTTGAGAAGCGTTGTTGCACAGTTCTCTTTTCGGATCACTCCCAATATTTCTGGACCACAGACTGATGGTAACTGTTGATTAAAAATTTGTGTCTATATGTAAATAAGAAAGAAATGAAAGAAAAAATTCAAAATTTTTTATAAAAAAAAATTGTAGAAAAAAAAATTGTTGAAAAAAATGTTTGGTCGACGAAAACAAGAATGTTCCAAACATTTTAACAAAGCCATTTTATTCAACAAAAACAACAATTTTCGAATAAATAGGAACAAATTTTATATAAAAAAATGTTTGGACGACAAAAACAACGCAATGTTCGAAAACAACAGTCCAACAATGCTCGAAAAATATCGAAAACAAAAATTGTTAAAAAAAATTTATATATATTTTGATTTTATTTAATGGAATTTTATTAGTTAATCCATTTAAAAGCCCCCGTTATCCTGGCGGACCAGTTGGTCCTGCTGCACCTGTCGGACCAACTGGTCCTGGTGGACCAGGTGGCCCTGCAATCAAAGGAGACCCAATTATAATATAAGTCGATTTAGCTGATGTTGAGTTGATGAGCAACATCGATGTTACCAATAGCAACAACGTAATTAGTTTGAGGATATACATCGCAAGTAGAATAGAACCTTTCGAACTGGTTATGCATTTAAAATATTCTGTATTTATAGCAAGGTTATTGAAAAATATGGCAGACAACACAAATATTCAGAATGTCAGGGGGACGTTTACAATGCATTGTTTCTAAATAATAATAATAATAACGTGTCAAGTAGAAAATGATTGCCATGAAATAGTTGATGCAATTGTTCAAATATTTGTTTAATTTCAATGAATAAAATAACTATTAGAATTAACAATAGCTCGAACTGAACAATTATTTGCCATCCTAAGGAACGTGGAAGCCTTGTGCTAATTATATAAAAAAAAATAAAAAAATAAATTAGAATTACTAAGGCCTCAGCTATAAATACTGCACCGCTTAAAAGCAATAACCAGTTTGAAGTTTGCATTTGATCCTCTTCCGATGTTGACCACAAAGCTGTTGCCGGCATTGCTGTTGGTGACAACGCTGCTGCTTATCAGCGCTCCTCCGGCCGAATCGACGTTTTTACTTATTGCGTGTCTCCTGCGGCTACCGTCATGTAACCCAACTTCACCGCCAGTGGTTGCACCGCCTGGCCCACCAGGAATACCAGGAGTTGTTGGATCGCCAGGGCCACCAGGAGCGACAGGACCGGATGGACCGACTGGACCTGCTGGCTAGTAAATGTGTGTTAGTAAAACAGTGAAAGTTCTGTCAAAATAATACAGAATATACAAATAATGAATATTTATCTCAAAACCATATGAAAAATCGTTTAATTATATAATATTAATACAGAAATTAGAGCTCAAAAATGTCTTTAACATTCCCCTATAAATTATAGACACAACAGTAAGAATTGTTTAAAATAGCATTTTCTTTATTTTCATTTTAAGCATTACATTTATTAATTTATGTTATGTGCAAAAATACAGCTTCGGTGTTTAATAATACTTGAGATTTGCATAAAGTACTTAATACATTTACATATTCTATAAGCTATTGTTTTAAGAAAATAAGCTGTTGTGAGAATTTCGGTGGAAATGGCTTTTAAAGGGAAGACACACTAAAACGAGACTGCCATATTTAATTAGTTGCTATCTGTGTTGTATTTTTGATAGAGCCTATGTTTCTAAAAGCCTTAAAAATTGTTTCTGCTTAGTCAAACAGTAATCTACACTAAGAGATTCGTTGATATTTAAGGAAAACAACGCAAGAGTCTTCACTTAAAACATTTAATGCAGCGTATATTTGCAACTAGTCTACTGTGCCATTACTCTAGCTAGTCGTGCTGTCAAGAGCTTTGTTAACAACCTTTTGATTATGCTTTAAAAATCTGAATGAAATCAATAAATAGCTTAAAATTTATACAAACGTAGAAAAATACAATTCGGAATGTTTTTAATTATTTTCAATAATAAGAAACGAATGTTAAACGTGAGATCAACGTGTTTAGCAGAGGTGGGTCAGAAACCAAAACTCAAATATGTTTTGAGCACTTGAACGTAATGTGTATAGAACTCTTTTTTATACAGTTTAATCATAAAATAAATATAACTCAATTGACTAAGAACAAAAAGTGCAAAATAAATACCAGAGGTAAGCACGCTTAAAGTAGTTTAAACCGCGCAATGCATTCAATACAAGCTCGTCTTCTTCATGATGCGCAAGAACTCATCCTGACTCACTTCGCCATCATTGTCCAGATCGGCCTCGTCGATCATCTCACGCAGCTCCTCGTCCGTCAGTGTTTCGCCCAGTTCACGTGCCACGCGCTTTAGATTCTTGAATGAGATTTTTCCGGTGTCATCGTCGTCGAAGAGACGAAACGCCTTGAGTATCTCCTCCTTGGTGTCCTTCTCGGCCATCTTCATGTTCATCAGCTGCAGAAAATCATTGAAGGAGATGCGTCCGGTGCCGTCTTTGTCGATTTCCGCAATCATGCGTTTGATTTCTTCCTTTTTCGGTTCAAAGCCAAGCGCACGTATGGCAACCTTCAGCTCTTTCACCTCAATGAAGCCCGTGCATTCATTGTCAAACAGATCGAAGGCTTCCTTGATGTCGGCCTTCTGCTCGTCGGACAGCTCAAATTTTGGGCCGGACTTTTTGCGTCCACCCACGGGTCCAGTGATGGTGTTGCGTTTGGAAGCCGCTGTGGCGATGGAAGTTGTAGAGGTGCGTTCCATGTTATGTTTGTGCTATAAGAAAATTGATTTTCCAAAAATGCAAAAAAAAACAATTTAAGCCACTGCAATTCACCTGGTCGCTACTGCTGTTGTTCTGCAAATGTGTGGTTGTCCCGGCCGGGGCAAGTGCAAGTGCTGCGTTTATTTGGTTTCTATAAATAAATCGTCCTGTGGATTGGGATCGTCGTTGCTGTGAACGACCGAAGACCAGGACGTTGTTATTGTTGCTGCTATTACACGATGCTGTAAGTTGTGGTGGTGTTCGGTATTTGTTTTCTATTAATATTTAATTTTCGGCATTTATTTTTTTCAATTGTTTGACATAAAATTCAATTCCTTTTTTTCTTAATTTTATTAATCAATTTTAAAAATTAAAAAACAATTTTATACATTTTTTTGTGAAGAAAGATGGTGTGAAAGAAAATCCTGGTGAAGAGATTTTTAACGAATATATTCAACGAAGAAAACAGGGCGACTCTATAATCGAATGCAACGAAGAAAAGAGGGTGACTCTATATTTGAAGGCTGTCAAACGATGTTATTTTGAGTCAGTTTTTTCAATCAATTTTTATCAGCAGGACCGGAAATGACTCCATTTTGTAATTACGCGGGACCCAAATTGAGTGATTACTCAAAGAAAACAGAGTGACTCTATATATACTCAATATGACTATATATACTCAACGAAGACAACCGGGTGACTCATTTTTACGAAAAGAAAATGACGTCCAGTGAAACGTGGGATTTTTAAAATTTGATAATTAAATTCAAAGCAAAGAAAGTTTGAGATTGCTGTGGTTTGTGCATTAAATAAAATGTAACCACTGGTTTGTGAATTTTTTTGCTTTTGATTTTCTTTAATAAAATAAAAAAAATAAAAAAAATAATAAAAAAATAAAAATAATAAAAAAAATAATAAAAAAATAAAAATAATAAAATAAATAATAAAAAAAATAATTAATAAAATATATAAATTATTTGAATTTAAAATATAATTTCGAAATTAAATAAATTATATTGCATAAAGATTTTGAAATTTTTTCATTAATTTAATTCAAAAATATTTTTATTTATTTTTTTTTTTTAAATGAATATTTTTCCTTAGCCAAACTTAAAATAATTATTTATATTAAAAATAATTATAATTAGATACAAATTTGCACATTTTTAAATATGGTAAAAATGTTTTGTAAGAAATCAAATTTTCAGTTTTTTTATTTTTTAATATTTTACAAATTTAAAATTTGTTTTTTTTTTTTAATATTAATTCTAAAAAATATTAAAATTCTTAGTAAAGTAAAAATATTAATTCTTAGTAAACCTTTAAGTTAAAAGTGAAATTTAATTTTTAATAACATTTAATTAAAATTTGAATTTGGATATTTACTGATTTTTACGGAGAATCTGAAACCTTATTATTAATTTGTACAGTTTTTTTTTAGTGAATACCTAATTTAAATATGAGTAGATATTTTTTTTCATTTCTGGAATTCTTAAAATTTAGGTAAAGCTTTTAAAACAGAAAAAAAAAACAAAAAATTCCCAGTTATAAATACCAAAATAAACAAAATAATTGTAATATGTAAATTGAGAATCGTTCTCAACGAAAACAATAATAATTTAATTGATTTAATTGATCTCTAAACTCTGGGGCCGAACGAAGCATGATCACATGATGTTCCCGAAGAATGAAGAAGAAAGCAGCGCTTTTGGAGCTACCAAAAGAATTTACTGATGGCAGAGCATAAAATAATGTATGTGGTACAAATAATGATGATCATAAAATAAATAACTAAAAACAATTATAAAAATAAAACGAAAAGAATTGTTATAACAGACATAAAATGTTATGATAAAAAAAAAACAAAGTAAATTTTGTATACATAAAGAGGCTTATTAAAAAAAAAAACACATCGTCCGATAAAGTGCATGTAGATTTTAATGGTGTATGAGACATTAGTACTAAAGTCGTATCACAGGTCGAAGATCGACCGATCGCATACATTTTCAATATCAGAAATTGTAGGTGTACCAGGTGTAATTTATGTTCGGAGTTTCATTGACATAGCTCTTCTTGATTTTCAGTAATTGTGATTTTTAACAGATTTACCCTTTCACTTTTATTGTACGGCATAAATATAAGAAATAATCTTTGAGTGAAGTTTGCGTATCTGCTGTTGCAACTTAACTAATTTGCAGCATTTAAATGCAGTTTGTAACTGAGAGGAGATACTAAAAAAAGGGTCTGCCTAGCAACAGCAGACAGAAGACATAAAAATGAAAGACCAAATCAGCTGGCATTGTTTTTTAGTCTCTGCAACGACATGAAGATCTCAGAGTTTTATTGAGCACACAGCAAAAAGTGTTAAGTTTCAAATGTTGAGATTGAAAAAAAAATAATACAAATCCTAAAGAACTAAAAACCTTAACGAAAGTTAGGTCACATTATGTATTAGGAACATTTGGTAATTGGATATACTGGATATTGAAATACCCAACTCATATCGTCACTATCATGCCAAAGGGGCGAATGTTTTGAAATTTGCGTTTTATTACATTTTCGAATGTATTTTTTTCCTCAAGTATACTGTACCAAAATCGGGTTTTGTGGTTTTCAGGCCCGTAGCCAGGATTTTCGTTCGGGGGGTTTTAAAAAATATATTAATTTTTAAGTGAGAATTCCAGAAAATACATCCGCGCAGACAAATTAATTCTTTTTCATTTTTATTCATTCGGATTACGTATTTTCAAATCATAAATTTATTTTGGAATATTCCCAACCGAAAATAATCACTCTCAATATGTTCACGAAAAATTAAAATGAAAAGAAAACCTTTGTTCTTCAAATATATAAATTATATTTACCCTCCTATATTAAGAAAACAAAAATTGGTTAGTCTGCTTAGGAAATAATAACATTCAAAAACTTCCAAGTCAGTATACTAGGTCCAATATGGATTGCAAGTTTTTAAAATTATTCATTTAGGCAAATAACACTTTTGGTTACCTATAATTTGGGATATGATCGACCGATACGCACCAAAATCTTATGCATTTAAATTTTAGAAAATATTAATTTATATTTTTTGTATATACAACTTTTATAGAGGGAAACGTAAATCATTGAGCAAATGTCTCAATTTATGAAATCGAGGTTCAAACATTAAGGCCACATCATAAAAAAATTTAAAAATGGAGTTAAGTTAGGATTTAGGATTTTGTAAAAAATTGATAAAATCAGGAACCGCAATGAACCTGAATAAGAATCGAAACTGTTTCGATTTTGAATAATGGATTCGGGATTTAAAAAAATGTGTGGAACCGATTTTATTTTTCTTGTATGGGCCATTCCACACCAAAACGATCAAAATAGTCAAATTTGAGATTTTACCTTTTCGATTTTAATGAAATTTGGGCAACTGATAAAGAGTATCGAGATATGCATTGATCAATTATTTTTCACACCTATTTCCAGAGATACAGTGGTTCAAAGTTATAAAAAATGGAACAAAAATCAGTTTTGTATGGTTGTTCATATTTTAATATCTCTTGAACTAGCAAAACTGGAAACTCCGTTGATGGCTCGTTTTAAAGCTAATAGAACAAGCTTTGAACCACTGTATCTCTGGAAGTAGTGGTCGAAAAATATAAAAAAAATGATCAATGCATTGGTCAATACCCTTTATCAGTTGCAGTTGCCCAAATAACATTGAAATCGAAGAAGGTGAGTTCCAACGATTGGTCGATTTGCAGTGAAATGTCCTGTATATCTTAAAAATTGAAGTCAAGATTTATAGCTCTAAAAATATAAATTTAAAAAAAAAATTGTCCAATGATAATTAGACAATTCACAAAGAAGAAATATAAGATACAAGGTAATGTATGGAATTATAATATTTAAGAATATTTAGTAATGAATTGTTTTAAATCGAATTTTAGTACGATAACTTTAAACCTATTTCTTATAATTAAGTATAATACTAAAAATTATCAAATTTCACAACAAAAAAAAATCAAAAACCCCATGTAATATTAATTAAAAAGGAAAATACTGTATGACCCATATGAAACCTATTTTATCGAGAAACATGTTTTTGATATTTTAATTTGTCAAAATGATTAGTGTTTGATTACGTATTGTTATAATTATAAATATATTCAGTTATTTTAAAAAATATATATTGGAATTTTTAGTATTTCGGTGGGGGGCAGAACCCCTATAAACCCCCCCGGCTACAGGCTTGATGGTTTTGTTGGATATTTCTAATCGCAAAAGACAAAACCAAAATGGCGAATTTGAAAAATTGAAAATCTAGTCATGCCAAAATAACGAATCTTTTCTTTTTTTGCATTAACTTTTTACTGGTCCAAGATAAAATAGTGATGTAAAGGCATGAATTGTTTCTTTTTAAAGCACATATCAATTGGCATCATTATTTAACAATAATTTGACAAAAATTTTTCTTGCAAATAACAAAAAATTGAAAAAAATATTTTTAAGTAATGATGCCAATCGATAGGTCCGTTGAAAACAAACAATGAATTGCTTTACATCACAATTTTATCATGTACCAATAAAAGGTTATGACAAAAAACGACTAAAGAGATGTTGCTGATATAAAAACGTAAATTTCTGAATTTACACAAGTATTTCTCCAACTGTAAATCATCTAAGGCTATTAAAGCGTTCTTAATGACGTTTCCTGACCAAGTTTTAGCCACCAGCTGATTTCGTTGCAAGCACATGTGCGAAACAGCTGGTTTTATGGTGAATCCTTTTAGCAAACATAAAACCAAAGTCCCGACAAATGCAGAAAAACGTGAAATAAAAAATAAAATTAAAAAAATAAGAAACCACTCAAACTTGACACGAATCTTCGGACGAACGAAAGAAATGAGAAATAATTATTAAGTGGATTGTTAAAATGTACATCCTCGTGCTTATAGTTGGTCAATTGCAAGCAGAAAGAAATATTAAATTTTATTAGCTTTAAAAAATATATATATGTTTTCAGCAAATAGAAAAAAGACTAATATAATTTATAAGGTTTATAAATTTTTTATTTGTTTTAATCAAAGATTGAAAACGAAATTAAAACGATTTTCATTTCGGTATGGGTTTCTACCATGTTTCGGTTTGAAGATTTAAAATGAAATGTTTGAGGTTGAACCGGTTCCACGTTATAGTTTCGGTTTTTCTTTAATTGTAATCAATTTTTTTAATTTATTAAATAAACTATGGAATTCTTATTACCTAAAATATAATTTAAATAAATTTGATATCATTATTTGTGATTTTTGGTTCATGGTTTTGTTTTTTTTTTTAATAAAACCAATTTCTTGTTTTCAACTAAGAACAACATTAATTGACGAAACATTAATCGAAAACAATATATTTGAGGAATTTTTTTTATTTTTCTTCCCAAAGACGTCAATCTCAATTGAAATTCTGACCTCTACAAGTTGCTTCAATTAAAAACAAACTATAGCAGTGCCTACCTTAACATGGCACTATTGATACGGTTCAGCAGAAATTAATATATTTTAGCAGTTTACTCGTGAATTTAATTTTTATTTTTTTCCATTAAATTAATATAAAAAATATTTTTAGTTAAAATTAGATCGAGAAGATAACATTTTAAAAATACTGAAAATAATTAAGGTGATATTTTAAAAAATCAATATTGGTTTTAAAATTAAAATTAGTTTTAATTATAAAATTGATAGATTTTTGGTACGATGTTCAAGATCACTAACAATGTCTAGTTTTAATTTGAATTTGAATTGTAACTTTATTCTATGTCTTATAGTTTTATAAAATACTTTACTTTCATAACTTATTTTTACAAATCTCTCACAATAATCTATTGCGATATATTATTTCCTTAAACGTTTTTTTTTAATTTCTGCGTAAATTTATAAATATAAATAAACAATATGATGGAAAAGGTCTCGATCAAGACCTGATCATTAGGGCGAATCTAAACCAATTTTTTATTTTTATATCAAAATGTTATAGGGCTTAAAAGTTACATTGTGCTGCTAGAGTTTATCACAAAAGACAAAACCAAAAGGGCGAATTCGAAAAATTGAAAAATGTTGTCTTTTCGTATTTTTGCCATAACTTTTAACTGGTATAAGATATAGTAATGATGTAAAGGCATAAATTGTTACTTTTTAAAGCATCTATCGTTTGGCATCATAATTTGCCAAACATTTTTCTTGCAAATAAGTAAAATTCGAAAAATTATTTTTAAATAATGATGCCAATGAATAGGATCTTTAAAATCAAACAATTAGTTGCTTCATAATACTATTTTATGTTGTACCAATAAAGAGTTATGGTAAAAAAACGAAAAAATTCGTCCTTTTGGCATGACAAAATTATCAATTTTTCGAATTTTGCTATATGCAAGCGATAACTTTTATTGGTACAAGATAAAATAGTTATGTAAATGCATTAATGGTCCGTTTTTCATGCACCTATCGATTGTCAACATTATTTTGTCGAAACATTTTTATATATTAATTATGCCAATTTATAGGTGCTTTAAAAACAAACAATTACTGCCTTTACATCAGTATTTGAATTTGTACCCACGAAAAGTTAATGCAAAATAACAAAAATATTTGCGTTTTGTTTAGGATATAGCCACACAAAGTCCGTATTTACAATTCTGTAAATTGTCCAAATCCATAGATATTTTATATACGTTATGCTAATTGGTGAATAATTCAAAACACCAAAAAAAAAATTGAAACAAAAATTATTTTTATTAATTTTTAAAGGAATTCAAACTGAACTTTGATTTTCGAACATTTATTAAAATGCACATGCGCCCCTTTGGCACGTCAGTGACAATATAGTATCTGCGTTATCCCTTATCAAATCTCTCTACATTTTATTTAATAAATACAATAAATTCAAGTAACGATCCGTTAAAAATCCTATCTATCTACTGAATTTTCCAACTGGGTAACGAACGTTACGCAAATGCTTCATTTAATAGCAATATAGTGATTCATTCATAAAAATTAAAAATGAATCGAAAAAATGAATTTGCTCCAAGCTCAGAGGGGTCCAATAATCGTGGCACCAATGCAAAGATCACAATTAAATTTATATAAACATCAAGTTGTATTCTTACGATCAAACACATATTCCACATCCATGTAGACAGACATTCGTTCGTTCGTTCTACTCGATTCAATTGAATGGAATCGAATCAAAAACTAAAAAAAAATAAAAATTAAATGTACGATCGCATCATTTGCTACACATACCAAGTATGAAAGGTGTATTGGAGGGAGGGTACTTGCTTCGAAAGCATATTTTTCTGATGTGTATCGATCGACAAATGATCGTCATTAAATAAAGACAGTTGCACCAGATACGTTGGGTACTTGGATCTTGGGTCGGTGTGTGTCTGTCTGTCTGCCTATTTACGTGTATTTGTATCTCATACACATCTTTTGGTTGGTACTTTTCATACAATTTTTACCCTGATTCTGCGCATAAAGGCCAAGATCACATTTAGTGTGTTCGGTTTTAGTGCGATCGGCCGGTTACTTTGGCCAGATCACGGCAGACACTTTGGCACAGTCATCAATTGAACGTGCTCGCGGACGGTTTCAATTTAAACTCTTTCGTTCGTATTTCGATCACTCGGAAAAGCTTCAAAAATAAATACCAAAAAATACAATATTAGTGTTGAGACAAAGGATTTTAACGTAAAAGCATTTTAACGGTGACAATTGTTAATTAGAATTAATGATTATAATTAAACAAGTGAAAATATAACGTTAAAAATTAAATATTAAAATATTGTAAAAAAAAATATATGTGATTTATAAGTGAAACAGTGATTATAAGTGAAATAAAATAAGAATTTGTTATTTATGAAGAAATAAAAATGTGTTTTTCATTAAATGAAAATAATTAATAAAAAAATTATAAAATATTTAAAATATAAAATTATCGGGTATGTGATTGAAGTATCGATCAACATAAATCGAATTTTAATTTGTTCCATGAACCTTAACGAATCGAATTAAAAAAAAATAATATTAATGATAAAAAATAAATTGAACAAAAAATATTTTTCAAAATAAAAATTACACTAGACTATATATTTTGGACTTTCACTTTTTACAGATTGGAGTTTTCGATCTGATTTCTTCTGAATTCCATTGAGAATATTTCGGAATAAACCACATAAAATTCGGATTGATATGATCAAAGTTATGACCAGTCAAACGCAAAAAATATGAATTTTAAGGTTTACCTATTATTTATTGCATAACATGTACAATTTTCATAATTCAATAAATGTATATATCGACGCCTCTTACGAAAACCCACACGGTTCAATTTGCTTACGAAAAACAGCACCTTTTTCGAAACTACGATAAGAAGCTCAATGAAGTATAACTCTATTTTCGCCACGAAAAGAAACACTTTTACATTTAGCTATGAAAAAAAGCTCATCTATCATTTCCCCAAGAATAAAAGCATATTTATTTATTCAAGAAAGTTATCCCAGTAGACCGTTTGTACACAAGAGCAAACTTAATTTGAAAAATGTGTTCCTTTGGGATTTGGCCAGAACCCACTTGCGTCATTGGACAATTTTTTGAAATATTTTGTTCCTTTAGGATTTTGCCAGAACTCACTTTCGTCATTGGACAATTTTTTGGAAAATTTTGTTCTTTTGGGATTCGGTCAGAATCCACCTGCGTCATTGGAAAATGTTTTGGAAAAATTTATTCCTTTGGGATTTGGCCAGAACCCACATTGGAATTTTTTTGGAAAATTTCTTCCTCTAGAATTTGGCCAGAACCCACTTGCGTTATTGGACATTTTTTTTTGAAAAATTTGTTCCTTTGGCATTGGATCTGGACAAATACGAATAGAACACATTTTTCAAAAAAGTCCAATGACGCAAATGGGTTCTAGCCAAATCGCACCTGCATGTTTATACATGCCTAATGGCATGTATAAACATGCATTCATTGGAACAGTTTCAGCAAATAATGTCCAGTCACACACCTGGAAACCATGTCATCAATGAAAAATTAACATATTTACTTATAATACAATATCACCTCTATTATCAACATTGTTTTTGTCATTCCCAATAGACAAAATTGTCTATTGGGAAATCTGATTCGAAAATTCATATTTGATTTTATTCGTGGTGACATTAAATATGAGCTTTTGTTCGTAGATACAATATAAATGTGTTTCAGTTCGTGGTAAATATAAAGTTATGCTTCTGTTTGTGGAGAAAATTTGAATGAAGTTCTTTTCGTGGCTAATACAATTTAATGCTTCTTTTCGTGGATAAAATAAATGTATGCTTGTTTTAATAAATTTTATTTTTAAAGTGCCGTTTTTCGTAAGCAAATTGAAACGTGTGGGTTTTCGTAAGAGGCGTCGATATTATATGTAAAACTAGATCATAATTTTATAATTCCTCTTATTTTATTTTTCAAATCAATATTTGCTTACGTTTATATCGAACAAAAAATGAATATTTTTCAATCAAATTTTTGAATTTGACTTTAATCTCAGGACTTAAAGAGTTATTTTCAAAAATAAATGGACGCATAGCCTTATAGATCTAGTCTGATA
This sequence comes from Dryomyza anilis, assembly GCA_951804985.1. NCBI lineage: Eukaryota > Metazoa > Arthropoda > Insecta > Diptera > Dryomyzidae > Dryomyza > Dryomyza anilis. Next base: position 114,503,634 of record OX638131.1, on the reverse strand, counting down.
TAAAATATATACTTTTATTTGATTATGAAAATCATAGATGTTATTCAATAAATAATAGGTAAACCTAAAAATTCATATTTTTTCGTTTGACTGGTCATAACTTTGATCATATCAATCCGAATTGTATGTGGTTTATTTCGAAATATTAGCTGAAGTATTTTTAATGGAATACAGAAGAAATCAGATTGAAATCTCAAATCTGTAAAAAGTTGAAGACCAATATATATATAAAAACACAAGAATTGTCATATATTTGTATTACGCAATAACTCAAAAAATAGAGGCAATATGAATCTTGAAATCCATCAGAAAATCATTTTAAAATCGTGGATAAATTAAAAACCGCCTCCAGAGACGCGATTCTGTAACTAAAAATCAGATCGTAAACTCAAATCTGTAAACAGTTAAAGTACAAAATATATAGAAAAATATGAGAATTCTCATATATTTGTTTTACGTAATAACTCAAAAACTTGAGGCTATCTGAAAAATCTGAGTATAAGGTCGTGATTACAGTCTTGATGTCCATCGGAATATTAAATTTATATGAGCCATTCCAAACTAACTCTACCTAAAAATGGCAAAATTGAGATTTTTACCTTTTCGATTTCAATGAAATTTGGGAGACTGATAAATAGTATAATAAGAATGTTAATGCAAAATTACATGATGGCAACATATTTTCAAAAATAATGTGCCTCATATTTGGTCCAGTTTTTATAACTTTGAACCACTGTATCTTTAAAAGAAGTGATCGGAAATACCCAAGTATCATTGAAATCGAAGAAGGTAAGATCTAACCCCTAGTCAATTTTGTGTGAAATATTCCACCTCTTATATTTCCCAATTTTTTTTAATTTAATGGAAAAAAAGTAAAAAATATTTATTAAGTATAATCAATTTAAATCAGTAAAATATATAATAAAGATGAAAAACGGAAAAATATACAAAATTAATCGATATATTTCAATACTGAGGGAAAAGTAAAGAAATTAAATTAAAAAGTAAATACTAAGAAACTAAAAATAATAAAATAATAAAATAATAAAATAATAAAATAATAAAATAATAAAATAATAAAATAATAAAATAATAAAATAATAAAATAATAAAATAATAAAATAATAAAATAATAAAATAATAAAATAATAAAATAATAAAATAATAAAATAATAAAATAATAAAATAATAAAATAATAAAATAATAAAATAATAAAATAATAAAATAATAAAATAATAAAATAATAAAATAATAAAATAATAAAATAATAAAATAATAAAATAATAAAATAATAAAATAATAAAATAATAAAATAATAAAATAATAAAATAATAAAATAATAAAATAATAAAATAATAAAATAATAAAATAATAAAATAATAAAATAATAAAATAATAAAATAATAAAATAATAAAATAATAAAATAATAAAATAATAAAATAATAAAATAATAAAATAATAAAATAATAAAATAATAAAATAATAAAATAATAAAATAATAAAATAATAAAATAATAAAATAATAAAATAATAAAATAATAAAATAATAAAATAATAAAATAATAAAATAATAAAATAATAAAATAATAAAATAATAAAATAATAAAATAATAAAATAATAAAATAATAAAATAATAAAATAATAAAATAATAAAATAATAAAATAATAAAATAATAAAATAATAAAATAATAAAATAATAAAATAATAAAATAATAAAATAATAAAATAATAAAATAATAAAATAATAAAATAATAAAATAATAAAATAATAAAATAATAAAATAATAAAATAATAAAATAATAAAATAATAAAATAATAAAATAATAAAATAATAAAATAATAAAATAATAAAATAATAAAATAATAAAATAATAAAATAATAAAATAATAAAATAATAAAATAATAAAATAATAAAATAATAAAATAATAAAATAATAAAATAATAAAATAATAAAATAATAAAATAATAAAATAATAAAATAATAAAATAATAAAATAATAAAATAATAAAATAATAAAATAATAAAATAATAAAATAATAAAATAATAAAATAATAAAATAATAAAATAATAAAATAATAAAATAATAAAATAATAAAATAATAAAATAATAAAATAATAAAATAATAAAATAATAAAATAATAAAATAATAAAATAATAAAATAATAAAATAATAAAATAATAAAATAATAAAATAATAAAATAATAAAATAATAAAATAATAAAATAATAAAATAATAAAATAATAAAATAATAAAATAATAAAATAATAAAATAATAAAATAATAAAATAATAAAATAATAAAATAATAAAATAATAAAATAATAAAATAATAAAATAATAAAATAATAAAATAATAAAATAATAAAATAATAAAATAATAAAATAATAAAATAATAAAATAATAAAATAATAAAATAATAAAATAATAAAATAATAAAATAATAAAATAATAAAATAATAAAATAATAAAATAATAAAATAATAAAATAATAAAATAATAAAATAATAAAATAATAAAATAATAAAATAATAAAATAATAAAATAATAAAATAATAAAATAATAAAATAATAAAATAATAAAATAATAAAATAATAAAATAATAAAATAATAAAATAATAAAATAATAAAATAATAAAATAATAAAATAATAAAATAATAAAATAATAAAATAATAAAATAATAAAATAATAAAATAATAAAATAATAAAATAATAAAATAATAAAATAATAAAATAATAAAATAATAAAATATATACAAATTTTATAAATTCTAGTGCAAAATTTATTTGTTTGTTCTGCATGTTGTTGCTGTTGCTGCTGCCAATATCCTTGGCAATGTTTGGCATTCAATGTGCTACAACACAATACAAAGTAAACGCATAATAAATTCAGCGAATCTCAATCAACATCATAAATAAATCGAAGTTAATTAAACCGCGTTTACACCTAACTTACGATTACAGGCGGCTTAAAGGCGATTACGAGAACAATAACAACAGCAGCAGTAACAGCAACTGCAACTGCGACAAAAAAGAAGCAGCAACAAAAATAAGGCAGTGGCAACATATGCAATAAAGACTTCAACAATTACCGCGGCTGCCGACAATTCCGCGGATTCTCTGAAATAAGCAGCAACAAAAACCACATACAACATTGTAAATAATCAAAAAAACAATAACAAAACGGCAACCACAAAATACAACAATGTAATAAAATACAAAGTACAACAACAATAAGGAATACGGCAGCAACTACAAACAGCGGCAGGAACAACAGCGCAGCACATCAGATAAATTCCGATTGGTATTCCCTCGGTTTCGGTTCGACCCTCGTCAATCCTCGGGGCAGACCGAGTGGAGGCACGCGATTGCGCTGTGCCGATTAACAGCACGGACAGACGGACGGAACACTTGCAGCCAATCGTAGCAAGTAGAAACAGAGCAGGAGCAACAACAACACAAAGTGCGATATCGATACCGCGATAAAAACGAGACTTCTCTGCTGCGATTTTAATGGACTTGCATTGCAATTGTTTTGCAATTGTTGTTGTTGTTGTTACTGTGTAGACACCACAAACTCTGTCAACATCCAATAATAAAGCAGCAACAATGTTGCAAACAGCTGTTCCTGATCCAGTTATAATGCACGCGGTGGCGCCAACTGTGAATGATTGTTGCATGCGACAACCGCAGCGGCAGCATAATTTGCAATACCGCACATGCCTAGCAACATTGTTGCCGCCGCTACTCCTGCTGTTGCCACTGCTGCTACTACATTTGCCGCACACAGCAACAGCAAAAACAACATTAACCACTGAGACCGCGGTGAGCACAACGGTTGCGGTGCCAACGCGCGAATGTGGCAGCATCGATGTGCGCAATGAGTGCTCGGCATTCTTGCAATTGCAGGGCTGCACAGTGATCAATGGCTATTTGATGATACTGTTGTTGCCCAAAGGCAGCCATAACACCGAGACCTGTGACTACGACACATACATCTTTGATAAGTTGCGGTGGGTTCATTTTTTTATTTTCTCTTGAAAATATCCTAAAGCTTAAAACTTCTTAAATATAATAAACAGTCATTTTTAAAATATATTCCATACTAGCTGGATCCGAGCACGACTCGTGCCAAGATTTTGTGAATTCAAAGACATGGAGCGATTTTATTAATCTAAATAATATTTTTATTATTTATATCAGGGGCCCGTGCTTCGCTGTGGAAGTTTTATTGGTTTTATAAATGGAGTAACCAAATAATAATTCTCCGCTAAAACAACTTTTCTAAGAGACAATTCTTTCTCAGACTGCACGTTCCCGTAGATTTCTTCCCAGTGGAATATTTGGCCGTAAAATTCTTCCCAGTAGAAATCTTAGCCGTAAAATTCTTCCCAATAGAACGCTTTCCCGTAGAATTCTTCGACGTAGAATACTTCCCGTAGAATTGTAGAATTCAGTCCGGTAGAATTGCTCCCGGTAGAATTCTTTCCCGTAGAATTCTTCCCGGTAGAGTTTTTCCCAGTAGAAGTTTTGGTGTGGTGAATTTTAATGTGGTGAGTTTCGGTGTGGTGAGTTAGGGTGTGGTTAATTTTCGTGTGGTGAGTTTTAGTGGGGTGAGTTTTAGTGGGGTGAGTTTTAGTGTGGTGAGTTTTAAGGTGGTGAATTTTTAGTGTGGTGAATTTTTAGTGTGGTGAGTTTTAGTGTGTTGAATTTAAGTGTGGTGAATTTTTGTGGTGAGTTTTTGTGTAGTGACGTTTAGTGTGGTTTTTGTTGTGGGGAGTATTAGTGTGGTGAATTTTATTGTGATGAGTTTAAGTATAGTGAATTTTAATGTGGTGAGTTTTAGTGTGGTGAGTTTAAGCGTAGTGTATTTTATTGTGGTGAGTTTTAGTGTGGTGAGTTTTATTGTAGTGAGCTTTAGTTTGGTGAGTTTTAGTGTGGTGAATTTTAGTGTGGTGAATTTTATTGTGGTGAGTTTTAGTGTGGTGATTTGCTTTCCTTTATCATTCCTATTTTTGTTTTTCCATTTGTTTGGATTTTAGTTTTATGTTATTGCTTTTGTTTTTGTTTTGTATTTTTGCTTTTGTTTTGTGCTTTTGTGTTTTTGCTTTTAATTTTTTTTTTGTATTTGTGAAAGTGCCGAGTTATATCATTTTGAAAGTTTAGGTTGTATGGGAGGTGACACGCCTCTTTGTCCAATCCCGCCCATATATAGCCTATCATTCATTTCAGACCATACCGCATCTGTTGCAAGGAAATCGGATCAACCGTTTAGACGGAGAAGCGGAACAAACGTACAAAAAGATTTATAAAATTAAAAGGATATACACCATTGTTTATAGGGAGTAATTTTCTTAATAGTACTTAATAGAAAAAAATGAGTATGCAGTCAAAATCAGCAACCGCTAATTATATAGAGTTGATGTGTGGGATGTCCATGGCAAACATATTTTTTCGTTTTGTTGAGTAGTGTAATTAAGGCGTTGAGGCATTTGAGATAAACACAAACCAATAAAATTCTGTAAATAATAATATTTAAATAAAATTTAAAATTTTAAATATCATTTTCAATTTTTCAAACAAAATTCAATTTAGCACTAAAAAATTCAATGAAAAATTGAATTTCAATAAAAAATCAAATTTTCAATTAAATTTCATTATTTCAATAAAAATTCAATTTTTCAATCAAAAATTCAAAAACAAAGTTCAATTTTTCCATTAAAAAATAAATTTTTTCAATAAAAATTAAAATTTTCGCTAAAAAATTAAATTTTTTAAATAAAATTCAATTTTTTAAATAAAATTCAATTTTTTAATAAAAAAAAACAATTTTTCAATAAAAATTCATTTATTCAATCAAAATTCAATTTTTCAATAAAAAATTCAAAAAAAAAATTATCAATCAAAATGAAATTTTTCAATAAAAAAATTTTTCACTAAAAAATAAAAATGTTCAATAAAATTCAATTTTTCAATATAAATTCAATTTTTTCGGTGATATGTTTTGGTGATATCTGCAAAAAAATCCAAACATATTTTTGCAGGCATTACATATATCTTTGGAGCTTTATGCAAACAAAAGTATTATTTCATTGCCAAACATTATTATAATAACAACCAAACATATTTTTGTTATCGTTCAAACATATTTATGTTCAGAATGAATAATTTTCGGCGTTTTTGCAAATATGTATATGTTTGAATATAAACAACATTTTGTTCACATGTAAACATATTTATGTTTACATTTAATTTTCATGTAAAAAAGTATATTTAGTTCTAATAACTTCTTTACACAATATTCATTTTTCCCTTTTTTTAAATTACATTTTTTTTCATATTTTATATTTATAAACTTTAACTTTTATTTTTTCTTATTACACATCTTTTATTTATACCTAATAATTTTATTTCCATCTATTGTTCCTATTTTGACTTCAGTACTTTACGGATGAATTGGAAATTTCACAAACAGCCACTATCTGGTATTAACAGTAGTTGGCGTTACTTAAACAAATTGTTCCACCAAAAATAACTTTTGAACTATATGAAAAGTGTTAATGTGAGTGTTACTGAGTGTTAAAAGTAGGCAGCGCTGTTATTTAATTGTGACTTTGTAATGCCAAACATACATATAATCAAAATAATGCTATTATTTTTAAATTCGTTGTCACCCAGTAACAATCACGAAGAACCAAATACATATAATTCAAAGAACCTTTTATTGACGTTGGGTGTGTTAAATAGCGGAAATATCAAACATACATATATTAAACTGATGAAAAATATATATTTCTACAGAAACATTAATATAGTAAATTCATGTAAATCCCTGATTAAAGCAATTTATGTTTAAATATCGTATAATAATATTTCAATCTGAACAAAATAATCATACAATTCAATTATAATGTAATTAGATTTTACTACTAATATTTATATTGTAAAATAAAAAAAAAATATAGAAAAAATATAAAATAGAATACTCAATATTCTTAAAGTACGCAAAAGATAAATACACGTGTTTACCAGTTCTTCTAGAATTTAGATCAATTCGTTTAAAATTAAAAAAATAATTTTAATATTTTACTAATATCACTCATACGACCCGTATTCCATTAATAACATTTAAATACATGTATTATTTAGTTTTAAGTCCTTTTATTAATGAATTTTTCTTCTAATTTTGTTTTCTTAACTCTGTAAAAACTAACACACCCACCTTTACCAATAACAAAAAAAATATTAAGAGGGGTCAGGCTTACACCTCGGCGAATTGGAGTGGAATGCCCCATATATATATATATATATATATATATATATATATATATATATATATATATATATATATATATATATATATATATCATGCCATATACATACAAACTATCTCTAGATAAATCTAAATTAATAACATAGATAACCAGAAAATATCCCATAATATATTAAAAAATCTATACAATTACTCAATGTCTATTAAACATTACAGAATATTAAAAATATGGAAAATACTAAAAAAAATGTATTTCAATATTTATATAAATCGCTTTAACTTTGTCACTTGCAGCGAAATAACCGACTTTTTGATTTTTTACGATGTTAAGGGTTTGACCTCGATACGTGATATGTTTCCTAACCTAACTGTGATACGAGGCCGCAGACTGTTCCTAAACTATGCACTTAGTGTGTCGAATATGCCAGACTTAGAAACGGTTAGTATTTGTTTTAATTATTTTTTATTTTTTTGCAAGTGGCATCATTAGCAATTTGCAAGCAGTGTTTTAAAAAACGAAAATATTTTATTTGATGTTGCTACTCTTGTGGCTGTGACTATTGAAAATACAACAGCAGCACCAGTAGTCTTAGTCTTAGCAATGTACATTGCCAAAAACTATAACTGTTAGTCAGCAGTAGCAATGTAAACTTGAGACATGACTACGACTATCATTTTTTTTTGTCGTTCAAATTCTGCAAATCGAATAAAATTTTTACTGTCAATTATTTGAATTTCGGTCGAAAGTGAATGTTTTATGCCTTCTTTGTACCATTTTGGTTTTTGTATTTTCAGCTAGAATTTCGTTCCCTTGTGGCCATACAACGCGGCAACGTTTACGTCGGCACCAGTCCCAAGTTGTGTCACTTGAATAAGGTACGTGTTAAAAGATGGTTTGAATTAGCGTTACTAAAAAAATAATCTCTCCACTGCAGATTAACTGGGATCGTTTGACGCTGGCACCTGGTGAGAACCACATCTTTCCTGTGCTCAACCAGGAAACGTGTGCCGCCAATAATATCTGCGCCGGTTGCGGCGGCGCATACTGCTGGTCGAACATGGTCTGTCAGAAATTCGAAAACGATAATGTGGCAAATATGGCACTGTAAGTGTTGCTCAGTTTAAATGTTATGCTATTCATTTTGTTTTTTTGCTTAGAGGTTCCCATCACTGTGCCGCCCAATGTCTGGGTGGCTGCAACAAGGAAAGATGCGTGGTGTGTCGCGGGTTGACCGATCATGGCGACTGCGTGGAGCATTGTCCGGCCGATAAGTGAGTATTGCACAACACATATATTTCATTTTGAGGCTTACCGTGGTTACTGCTTCTTGAAGATACCTCTTGGAACACTATCAACGTTGTTATACGCAACAGGAATGCATCGAAGTGCTGGGTTCGCTTACGCATGGTCACGAGTGCGTTTCGAATTGTCCCAGTGGTTTCAAGGCCGATGTACGCTTTCTTTTATTATATTCGAATTATTCCCGAAGTCATTTTCTATTTGTTACCATAGAGAAACACTTCATCGTGCGTTCCTTGCACGGCCAACGATACCTGCACCCGGATTTGTCACCCCCGATCAGATCGTCTTGATTATGATACCATATTAAATCTGGCCGATGCTGAGTATTTACATGGCTGTGAGGTGTTTAATGGCAGCCTAGTTATAACAATACGAAATGCGGTGAATGAACGCGACTTGTTGCAAAGTTTTAGCACACTGCGAGAAATACGTGGACATTTGAAGATATATAGGTAAAATAGAATTGGTAAAATTCAATTTTGGTGACCTTTGAGTGATCACTTTAATATTTCAGATCACTACATCTGACCTCGCTGAAGTTTCTAAAAAATATAACAAAAATAGTCGGTAATCCGCTGGAGAGTAATCTGTATGCTATGATCATATATGATAATGAAAAGCTTAAAGACCTGTGGCAGCCAAAAAGTATGGAGCTGGAAAAAGGCGGCATATATGTGCATCGCAATAACAAATTGTGCAATCGTTATCTGCGCGAATTTCAGGATGCTGTGATTCACGATAAGTCGACGGACTCCATTCAGACAAGTGATCAGGAGGTTCTATGCGATCCGGCAAAGCTTGCATTGGAAGTGCAGGTCTAAATCAAAAAAAACTTTTTTTCATAATACTATTTGACATTTGGTTTTTGTTATGCAGGTACTCTCACATAATGCGTTTAGATTCGCGTGGCGAAAGGATCAAACATCTGACGAGGTCGAAGTACTCTATCGTCCAGTATTGCCGGAGGAGAAATTCGAGGAAGAAAGTGAACTCGATAGCAATGTATGCACAAGGTATATTTGGGGGAATGGGGAATCCCCTTTTCACAATTTATATCTCTTTCGTATCACTTTTTCGCATTCGCATTATTTTACTATGTTTCAACTTTCACTCTTTCCCTGTTTTTCTATTGCCCTCACTCCATGTATCCCTGTTTTTACGTTTCTCTCTCCCTGTATCCAAATATCTCTGTTTTCCTAGTACCCTCCTAGTGTCCTTCTTTAAATTAGTACATCATTCATTCTGTCTCTTTTTCCCTTTTCTCTGTAAATTGTTACCCTTTGTATTTTATCTCTTTCTCCTCTGCACGACTGATACTCACTTCCTTAACACTCTTGCAGAATCAATTGGCAGCGTCATTTGGTTTTCCCAGAGGACCTACAGGAAAATGGAACCCATTACAGTATTCGCATTACCGATTTACAGCCATACACTCAGTACGCCTGCCTGATCAAGACCTTCGGCGAGAACAGCCCAAAGAATGCGCGTTCTCCTTTGCAGCTAGTGCGCACTCTGGCCGACAAACCAGCCACGCCCTTGCTTTTAGTGAATCGACGCACCGACACAAGTCTCATGCTGCAGTTGCGTCCACCGAGTGCAAGTCGCGCTAGCTTCGACTACTACCGGTTGGAAGTCTTCGAACACAAAGTCGATGAACGTCTGCTCGACACTCGCAACTACTGCACACATCCTGCGCTACTCTTCCAGGAGGAGCAATCCTCGTCGTACGGTGGCGCTGGTGGCGGCGCATACAACGAGGACTACGATGACTGCTGTGCGCGCCAGGAGCAGGCGGCGGAGGATCACATTTTCGTGCAGCAGATGGCTGCGCATTTCGCCTGCACATTGGATACGCCAGAGAATTGCAACCAAGATGAGGATGCGCTATCCGCATCGCAAGAGCTTTTGCAGAGTCTGCATCTCGCACCCAATGTGACGAACTACACGCTGCAGCACCTCGAGCGCTATCGCCTGTACACGCTGCAACTACAGGCGTGCAGCGCGACGGTAGGATGCGGCGCACACTATCAACTGAGCGAACGCACCAACTACTCAACGATTGCCGACAGACTGTTGGAGTTGCGCGCCTGTCGTGCACCCGCATCCCTCACAAATGAGTATCACGTCGAATTTTCCGAGCCGCAGCGACCGAACGGCATGATTGTCGCTTACGTAATACACTATCGCGTCTACGTACCGGCATACGAAGCGTATGAATCGCACATAAATTGCGTGACACGACGGCAGCATGCGGCGGCTCATCAGATTCACGTTGCTCGTTTGAATACCACATTCACCGAGGTGGCGGTGCGTGTGCAGTCGCTGGCAGGCGATGTCTTCAGTCACTGGGTGAATGTGACGCTGTGTGCGTCGCTCATGAAAAATGAGGGAATCGGTGGTGCCGTTATACTGAACACTGCTGGGCACACGGAGCATTCATCGGGTGTCAACGTGTTTCTGGTTTGCTTTTTGCTCGGCGCTGGCGGCACTCTTTTGTGGATTTGCTATAAAAGGCGCTATTGGCGTCGTTTGCCGGACATGCGCCGCTATTTGCCGTTGCAGCGCAGCTGGCGAACGGCCCTGAGCGGCTCTGAGACCCTCGTCGATGATCGTCAGACATTGGTGGATGGATTTGAGAGGGTGCGCTTTCACAATAATGCGGACGATGATCAAAAATACTTGGAATAGAGTGTTGTTACTAAACCATAGTCATATATTGTTTGAAATATACATTAAAACCATATTAGATTGTTATTTTTGGGAGCTCTAGCTCGAAACTCGGGAAAAGTCACCAGTAGCATGCATCCTTAAAAAACGGAATGATTTTAATTTAACGTTTTCGATTACTACACACAGATAAAATATTTGGTTGGTTGAGTTTGAATGAACCAATTATTCAAATTCGCATCGGAATCGTAGAAATTATGATTATGATTTTATGAATATGATTGTCTGTATATATTATTTGATCCTTTTGATGATTATGAAAACCGAATTTATATTGATATCTCTAACTTAATAGATTTTAAATGATAACTTTTAGACATGTTTCGGAAAATCATTTGTATTACAAATTGACACCTTTTCCGTTTCATTTCAGATTATTGTCGGATATCTATAATTATATAGGCAATGCGTTTCAACATAAAATAGGCGATTTCAATACTGGTTTCTACAACTATTCGTCGATTCATTTCAAAGTTATGAGAAGCGAATTCATACTGCTCTATATTTATATTTAAATACAACACATTTATTTCTTAAAAACTTATAATACATGTAGTTACGATTATTAAAATTTGGTTCCATTGAAATCCATATATATAGCTTACAAAAACAAAATAATTTACAAAATACTGTCATAGTGTTCAAAACAATAAAAATATCTATGCAGATACATTACTCCGGTGGCGTATTATCATGTACCCATTCCGAAAAATGTGCCACCGATGTATAAACACTAGGTATACGTAGACCTCCGCAATTGTCCGAACCAAAGGACATAATGCCAATCTGCTCAAAAAGATATATATTAAATTCTTTCCCAGATAATTTGCATTTCACACAATTACCTGTGAGTAGACGCCATTCTCCTGTATAAACAGCGGAGCTCCGCCAAAACCCTGACACACATCTTTACCCTCACCGCCGGCACACATCCACTGACCCTCAATGGAGTTGGGTGACTCAAGAGCACCCGTCGAACCATAGTTGCGCAGGCAAAGATCCCAGCTGGTCAGCGGCACATCCAGGTGCGACATTTCCGGTTGGCGAGTGCTCGAGGTGGACATTTTTCCCCAACCGGCGATGGTGGCACGTTTGCCGACGACCAAATTTGTGCGGGTCTTTTGTAGACATATGGGCTGAGTGGCAACTGAAAGAAATTGAAAATTTTTGATTTATAAATTTAATAAAAAATTATTTAAAATTAATAAAATTGGTTTGGCTTCGGTTAGAGTTTTAAATCGATATATTTAATTTTTTTTTTTAATACGGTTTCGACTACAAAAGTGATTTATCGGATACGGTTTCAATTTTTAAAAAATAATAGAGAAATATATAGAAAAACACAGAAAAGATTTTAAAAAAATCGAAAAAACATAGAAAAATATGGAATAAAATATATTTTTCATAACTTTCTATATTTATTTTTATTTTAATTTTAAAATTTTTACATTTTTCTATATTATATATAAAAAAATAGAGATCAAATAGAGAAATATAGTATAATATAGAAAATATAGAAAAATATAGAAACATATAGAAAATATAGAAAAATATAGAAAAAACATATAAAATATAGAAATTATAGAAAAAACATAGAAAATATAGAAAAATATAAAAAAATATAGAAAAATGTAGAAAAAAACATAGAAAAATATAGAAATATATAGAAAAATATAGAAAAATATAGAAAAATATAGAAAAATATAGAAAAATTTAGAGAAATATAGAGAAATATATCAAAATATATAAAAATATAGAACAATATAGAACAATATAGAACGATATAGAAAAATATAGAAAAATATAGAAAAATACAGAAAAATATAGAAAAATATAGATATAAAAAAATATATAGATATATAAAAAACATAGAAAACTTAGAATAAAACATAGAATACCTAGAATAAAATTAATGCATAAAAAACATTTTTAAACTGCAAATTAAAAATTATTGACAGCGTACATCGTACCATAACACACATTCTCACACAGGCGTTGCCTAAATGTCTCTCTTATGACAGCATTCAGGTCCTCCCCGATTAATATGGACCAACCCATTAGGCCAGAACATGTCAAGAATGCTGTCAACACATAACCGATCATTAAAAAGCCATTCATTCAACATAACACAAACCGATCGACTAACCATCCGCGCGTCCGAACGTCACACTTTCTCAGCGAACAACAACACGCGTATGCTGTCAATAACAATAACGCAACACCAACATGAAGCCAACAACAACAAAAACAATAACCAACTCATCACCAACAACAGCAACTGCCACCCAGCAACTGGAACGACCAGAGCTACGTGATTAAACTTAATTGCAATGCTTAAAAAACAATATTGGCAACATACGACAATAACAACAACAACAGCATAACGATAACAACATTAACCAGCAGCATTAAGCAGCAGCAACAGCAACAGAGCCTGTTTCGCTTCCTTCCAACAGCAAGACGTCTTTATAAAGCAATAAATAACATAAATGAAGACGTTGCGGAGGCAACAACGAGATCAGCAGCAGCAACATCCATTAAGGGCAGCCGAAAACACATCAACGCATCGAGCACAAAATAATCAATCAACGATCAAGGCGTCAGCTGTCGACACAACGCATCGCCTGGCAATAACAATGTTGTCGAGATGATGATGCTTGCTGTTGCAACAACGTGTTAACGTAGGCGGCAACATCAAGCAGACAATTTGTTGAATCTGACGTGTGTTGTGGCAACATATAACATATAATTTACACATGAGAAAACAACCTCAAAATGATACGTTATCTCCTTACGTTATGATGTGCTTATGACGTGGTTTCGCGCAACGACTCAACAATGTTGTTGCTAATGCAGCTGATGCTGCTTGGCAAGCGATAATGTTTTTGTTTATGTGGCGCATTATGGATGCTGTTGATATTTTTATTATGATATGAATTGCGCACGGCTCACGATGATGTTGCTGCTGTACTTTTGATAGTTTTTTTACTTAATTTTCTTTCATTTCTCATCACTCCTTTTTGAGCACGTTCTCTGTGCTGCTAGCGATAACGTTTATTATGTTGATGTATAAAATTTAAGAATTTTGGTATTTTTAGGCTATTTATCTAGCCTAGACACTTTCTATAAAAAATTAAATTGAATTTTGAGTAAAAAATTGAGTGAAAATTTAAAATTTTAATGAAAAACTAAAATGTGCTGCACTGAGACTTGTACTTGCAGTTTTAAACCAATTATTTATTTATGCATTTAAAAATTTGTACATGAATTCAAATATTATTCATTCCCACTGTGCATGTTTAATGGTTTTTAATAAAAATTAATAAAAAAAAAAAACAATATATTATTATTATTTTATTTTCAGGATTCCTTTCCAAAAATATTTAGATATGTTTTTATGCAAACATACTACTTTTTGAACTGAAACAACTGATATGTTTTTCTGGAAACATATTTATATTCAGGTCGTTCCAAATAATGTCATATTTTAAACATATTTATGTTTCGGTTCAAATATTTATTTTGTTTGGGATGTAGTAATTATTATGTTTCTATTAGAACATATATCATTTTAAGGGACAACATCAAAATGTTTCCGTGATATCATAATGTAAATCAGAGCTCATTACAACACTGTTCAAGCCTCAAGACAACCCTGTTTACAAATGATTTATCAGGCAATTATATATTATGTTTATATAAAATTCCAAACATACATGTTAATACCTGCAAAATTATGTTTGGGAGAGCCATTTTGCAGCGTGTATGAAGCAAAATTCACCAACTACATTTTGAAAATTTCAAAATTAAATTTACAAATACAATTTTATACCCGACAGTTCTCGATCGATGGAGCCATATTGGTTCCAATTGCTAAGAATATAGTTATCTTTCGAAAGGCATTTTCA
Source organism: Dryomyza anilis (assembly GCA_951804985.1). Lineage (NCBI taxonomy): Eukaryota > Metazoa > Arthropoda > Insecta > Diptera > Dryomyzidae > Dryomyza > Dryomyza anilis. Next base: position 114,488,411 of record OX638131.1, on the reverse strand, counting down.
CTTTTAAAATTAATTAACTGTTTAAAATATTAACCAATAAAGTCAAAAAATAAGTTGATGGAAAATAACAACATTTAATTAAACGAATAATATATCATTTTCGTGCTTGATGAGACTTTTCGGTAAAACGATTAGTCGCACTGTGCTAATTTTGAGTTTGTTTTAACCAAAATGTTCATCTGTGCCATCTGTAAAGTCGTTACGATGGATCGTGAATCGTAACGACTTTATTGTCTCACATCTCTTATATTTCATTATAATCATGCTGCGGCTCCTGTTGTTGACTACTTGGGTCAGGTAATTTTTGCAACATTGTAGTACGTTTCCATTTAATATGTTTCAAGGGTGCCATTAATTCGCTGAATATTTTCAACGAGCATTTCCGTTCAATTTTATTTAATAAATAAACAGGGATATCCATTTAAAGCCATTTCATTTATAAAACCGAATCCGGTAAAAACCGATATTGAAAACCGATATAAACGACATTTCAAACTGTCGTTTATATCGGTTTTTACCGGATTCGGTTTTATAAATGAAATGGCTTTAAATGGGTTTCAAAAAGTATGAAAAACAAAAATAAAATACCAACAGAGTGTTATAATCAGTGATGCCAACTAATATTTTCATTTTCCCCGAAATACTTAGCAAAATTCCCCAATTGGCTATAAAATTCCCCAAACAAATGTAATTTAAATACACTGAGAAAAAATAGTGTTTTTACTACATTTATAATAAAAATCGAAATAATCCATAGAACAAATATTACACAATATGTTATTAATTTATTTTAATTTCTTGATTTCTCTAATTTTTTAATAATCTTTATCATCCGTTATAATTTGAGAAAAATTAGTTGTTATTACTATGTGTATTGATATAATTATTAATTAAGGTCCAGTTTTTCAGTGAAAGTTCAAACTTACTTTAAATAAATAATTCAAAAGTCTATATTTCCAAATCAAAATGTCCGAATTTCTTAAAACTTTACAGACAGATAGATAGATAATTAGTACTCAGTAAATATGAAATTTTTAAATATTTGTGAAATATTGACTAAATGTGACTGAAAAATGGATCATATAAAATAAATTAATTATATTAAAAATCGTTTAAAATAGTACTGAAAATGGCCAATTTATGCAGATAAAAATATTTTGAATAAGAGCAAACTATTACGAAAATTAAATTTAACCATTTAAAAACCTGTAAAAATGTACAGTTGTAAATATATATTATTTTCGTTTTTTTTAAATTTTAATAATTTTTTTACATTTTTATCATTGCTATTTTTAATTTCGAAATTTTAAATTTCCAATAATCGCAATCTTTAAAATACTGAAAACAATAGGGGTACACATGTCAACCTACGTAAGTCTCGTATATTGCGTATTCTGTGAAGATGCGTATGTAGCGTAAAATTTTTGTATGAAAATTAAAATACTCAACTCTACGCATCATACGCAATGAAATTGTCTCGTAGCTCTCGTATCTATCTGCGTATTATTTTGTTTGACATTTTATTTTATAAACAAAAAGTTCTGAACATTTTTTATTTTTTTTATTCAACATTTTATTAACTTATACCGCGTAAACAAGCCGCGCGTTTACCAAAAATGAACCTTTGTGATGTTGCGTGATTCATAATTAATTCAATCGTCCTCATAAACATTTATGTTTCGCGGCGTGTTAAAAATGTTGTTCTAAACTGCTGCTATGGATGCTGTATGATGAAACACCGTCAATTGGAACATAGATGCCCATGATATTTTTAATGCATTTCTTTTTTGTTGAGCATCTCACAGTCCATTAAATCCACCAAACTCATAATTTATATAGTGATATGTAGCACCTTTTTTTGATTTTTTAAATCGGCACTTTGTTGATGTTGAATAATTTTTGACAATTCAAATAATACGAAATTCAAATACTGAACGTTTATAAAAGATTATTCATGTCAATAACGAGATACGCGTAATACGCACATACGAGGTGAAATGTGTACCACTAATATTTTTCAACTATTAGGGGCATGTCAAATTTGCAGGTCTTACATTAAGGTAAAATTAATCCTTTATATAAAAACATAACATCAGATACATTCAGAAAGTGTTAAAGGAACTTTTCTAAATATAGAAATCGTATTTAATAGTTTGTTATTAATAGATTTATTAGAAGCCAAATTATGATCTATTACAAATTCTAAACAAACTATTTTTAATGTATTATTTTCCAAACGAATTGAAAGCGTTGAAGTCAAACATGAAGTTTAAGTTCATTATTTATTGTACTAAGATATCGAATCTAAAAGTAGAAACGTTTGTTTTTAAATTATCATATGAAATTCGATTAAAATTTTAATATGTACCTATATTCCAATCTTTTAAAATGTAGAAAATGTAATAAATCCTAATTTGAAATTCTCCGCCAAAAGTGGACTATTCCCCGATTACCCACTAAGACAAAAATTCCCCAAAAATTGGGGAATTCCCCTTCAGTTGGCATCACTGGTTATAATATACAAAACATTTGATGTCATCATGACGTCATTACACAAAGATCAGTGATGAGGTACTTGGTTACATTTGAAATGGGTCGTATGATCATAGCCTTCTATGTTGACAAGTTGTTGTTGTTTCTTAAAAAAGTTTATTTTAAACCAAAATATTAATAAATTTATTTATTTAATTCAAATTTTTACGTAATTGGTGTATAGTTATTATGTGAGTAAAATATTTAGGGGTTTTTTTGTATGAGACATTGAAAGTATGGACAAAAAGTTAACTTAATATCGATATCGAAAACCAAAATCGTAATTTGGAACCGGTAAACCGAAACCGATCGAAAAAATAACTGAAATTACGGGAAAAATTAAAACAGATTACGAAAACTTTATTCGTTTAGGTTTTAATTCTTAATCACAAGCAAAATTAACAAATAAGTTTGCCATTTTTATGGAATTTTGTATTCAAAATTTGTATTCTTCCACAGTTGAGAAGATTGCACTTCTTGTTGTAATGTGTAAGACTTAATGTATCATATTTTATGTTTATATAAATAAAAATATTATTATATTTTAAAATTTGTTAAATGCATTTTTTACTTTTTATTGTTATTAAAATTAAATACTTTTCAATTTGAACCTCGGGTATTATGAATCTACTTAATAACCGATCTATCTTATTTTCAAACCACGATATCATATAAAAACGTTATAATTTGAAGTTAAACAAACAGTTTTTGATAATGTATAATCTATAATGATACGAATATGATCGTCGTTCCTTTTGAAACGACGATATCGGTAAAATTTTATTATTTTAATGGATTTTAAAACGATTGTTGAAAGGTGTGTAAGGTAATCTACAGGAATAAGCGTTGGGTAAATAATTTATTATTTATTGAATCTATAATAAATTGGGGATAATTATAACATTTTTAAAAATAAAAATAAATATAGATCTTTACTCCAGTTGTAATCTCAATTATATGATTACTCTGATCATGCAAACCTACTTTAGATGCAAATGTGAACTTGACTCATGACATTAAAGGTTAACTATACAAATAATAGTTATTTTGATATAAATACATTTCGAGGTTTTTATTTTAATGAGTAGTTTAGAGCCATATAAATTACTTACAGTGCATTTTTTATAATTATAAATATGAAACATATTTAGAGTTATAATTAAATATTAATTGGACTTTCACACTCACCGGAGTAGTTCAGTGGTGTTTTGAGCACGAGCAATGCAATGTCGTGATGGTATTGGCCCTGTTTATAATCGGGATGCACGATCACGTGACTGATAGCATGGTTGACTGAACGTGGGGCGCAAAAACCGGTGCTGGCACAGTCCGGATCGCTGGATGTGTCGTATTCGCCAACACGAACCGAGGAACTAAAGAAAAAAAAAACAATTATTTGGTAAAAAAAATTAAATATTCATATTTTATGTTATAAATTTTATAATTTGAAAATTGTCAAATTTTAGATGAAATTAAATGTATATAAAAAAACATTATCTATGTTAGTATCCTGGTTTAAATTGAAACTGTCCCCTTTTAACTTACAGACGATGTCCTTCGGCCTTGGCCAGCGCACAGTGCGCCGCCGTCAGAATAACACGCCGTGCAATCACTGATCCAGCGCAAGGATATGCAAATGCGCCTGTGTTAATGTCTAAACAAAATTTAAAAAAATAAATATCAAAAAAAAAAAAAAATCATAAAGAAATATTTTACAACTTACGTTTAAAACCAATACGCGCCACAAAAGGATACGTGCCGAGTCCTTTGTAAAAGTGACCCTGCACCAGCGATTTGCCGCACACCTGATTCTTCTCCAGCGGGCTGCTGGGGCAACAGACGTAGGGCATCTCCTCACCGCCGCCGCAAAACAAGGACTTGTCGCCGTAGTAACACATCTTGGCCACCTGATAGATCATCGCCGTGCAGTCGTGCAGCGGCGTACATTCGGTGCCGACCGTGCACTCGGTACCGGCGTCGTAGTATGAACGCAATTTAAGTGGTTCACGTGTCAAAGAACGGCTTTGTGGTTCGGATTCGGCGGCTGCTGCTGATTCGGAGGGCGTAGGATGTGAATAGGTGCCGGAGAGCACAAGGTTCTCTATGTAAAGAGAGCGAATATTGTTAATCAAATTAATACAGACGCGGTTTCGAACTAGTTATACGCGTGTTTTTAATAACTAGTTAACCCATTTAAATACGAATGTATGCTAGATTATTGATAGCAAAACTAATTAAAATCAAATTATAAAAAAAACAATTTAAATAAATAGATGTTCAGTGGGTCTATTTCAATGTGCTATCGATTACAAGCATCTTTTTGAAGGGGTTTTCGTTAGTTAGCACAGCGCCAATTAAAAATATATTTAAATTAAAGCATCAAATTGTTTTTAATATTCCAACGGAATATAAAAATATTCGATTCAAATCGTATCAAAATTGAACATTGTTGCATTTTTACATAATAAAAGTATTTGAATTAAATTCTAGCCGTCCACAAAGGGAATATCATCACGTTTTCTAAAAAAATAAATATTTTATTTGTTTTAATTTCGAATATACCTCAATAATTGAATTTTTCATTAAAAATTCAATTATTCAAAGCAGGAAATTCAGTTGTTTTCATCGAAAACTCAAAAAAATTTAATTTTCACTCCTAACCAAAATTGTTACTAACAATTAATTTTTCACTAAAAAAATCAAAATTTTCACTAAAAATTCATTTTTTCACTCAACATTCTATTTTCACTGAAAATTCAAATTGTCACTAAAAATATTAAATTTTTGACCAAAAATTAAATTTTTTACCAAAAATTAAATTTTTTTACCAAAAATTAAATTTTTTACCAAAAATTAAATTTTTTACTAAAAATTAAATTTTTTACTAAAAATTGAATTTTTTACTAAAAATTGAATTTTTTACTATATATTGAATATTTCTCTAAAAATTTTGTTTTCACTGTAAATTCAATTTTCACTTAATATTCAAAATTTCACTAATAACTTCATTTTTTACTAAAAATTTAAATTTTCACTAAAAATTTAATTCAAAATTTTTTAAATCAATTTTTCACTAAAATTCAATTTTTCATTTAAAATTCAATTTTTCATTAAAAATTCAATTTTTCAATAAAAATTCAATTTTCACAGAAAGTTAAATTTTGAATGTAATTATAATTTACACTGAAAACTTTAACTTTATTGAAAATTTAATTTTCACTGAAAATTTAATTTTAACTGAAAATTTAGTTTTGTCTGAAAATTTAGTTTTCACTGAAACTTCAATTTTCACTAAAAATTCAATATTTATTTAAAATTCAATTTGTCACTAAAAATTCAATTTTGAATTAAAAATTAAAATTTTCACTAAAAATTAAAATTTTCACTCAAAATATTATTTTCTATTCAAAATTATATTTTCACTAAAAATTAAATTTTTTTACTAAAAATTCAAATATTGACTAAAATTCAAATTTTCACTAAAATTCAAATTTTCACTAAAATTACATTTTTCACTTTAAATTCAATTTTTCATTTAAAAAATCCACTTAAAATTTAATTTTCACTCAAAATTAAAATGTGCATTTAAAATAATACTGTTCATGAAAAATTTGTTTTTTAATACAATTCTTTTTTTATCAAAAAATTCCAATTTTCTATTAAAAATTTAAAAAAAAAATTTTTGTTAAAAATATTTTTTTTATTAATTTTTCATGTATCACTTACCAAAATTCCCAACTTCTCCATGACAACCACTCAACAAGAGTCCAGTAATAAGAACTGCATACACTTGACATAAATGCGACACAAAATGCAACATGTTGCTGAACACTTTCGGCGATAATAAAATCTTCTTGTTGCAATTTCTAAAATTTCTATTTATATTAAATATTTTTATATTTTTGAACACTTGTTGCGCGTTACAATAAAACTGCATTTGGCTTAAACACTTTTTGGAGCAAACGATGAACCGTCAACACCGGCTGGCTGCAGATGACAAACTGTTCGACAATAAAAATTAGAATAGATTCGAAATCATTTCATGCGGTCAATAAATTAAATTTATGACTCTGTGATATGTGGTTAACGCACACTGACCGACCCACCACACGCAACCAAAAAAAGTTAGTCTACTATAAAAGTCATTTAATGTTGGCTAATAGAGCTTTTGGCCAATATGATGAATGATTTTACGGCTAGTCCATTAAATAATTTTTATATTCTTTCAAATGAAAATAAAAATAAGTATTTTTTTTTTTTCAAAAAACTCTCTTTTTGTTGTTTAAAACTTTAGGTATTCAAATTAAAAAAAAATTAAAAATATACATTTGCTACATTTCCACACGATGATGACCAACGACCGAAAGTGAGTTGAGCTGTTATTGTGTTTTTTTTTCTGGTAATTATTGTTGTTTTTGTACTTTAGAACCTGGTTCGTGTGTAGTAATGTTTAACCTGTTGTACACTGTGAAAAAAAGTGTGCTATAAATTTTAAAGTTTTATTTTAATTCAAAAGTTTAGGGAGCAAAAATTTAGAATAAAATGAAACACGTTAAAATTCAATATTCTTCAGTTAAAACTATTTTTGTTGATGTCACTGGAACATAGTTCATAGTCACGAATTTGAATAATAATTATTGCACTTATGTAAGATATCGAAAGTGTTAAGAATTACAGCAAAATTCAATGATGATTAGGAGAGGAGTACTGCAGACAATGGCAATATGTATGACTCTCATTAAGCATATACATTTCGATGCATAGAATTAAATATGTGTTCATCTAAGAAGGGAAATCTATTTAGAAATCAATAGAGATAACTCGAAATATTCTATTCACTCTATTCAACGAACACCCAAAAAAATCATCAACAACCAGCTTCATCATATTAAAGATTTCATTCATTGAATTAAAATCGTTTTTTTAACATTTTGTAAACTAACTGTGTCAGGGGATAGGAAGTTCTCTATATTTATCGATTTAGAGAGCGCCAAAAATGCACTCTAATAAAATTTAACAGTGGACTGTTTCTGATTATAAAACAGTCATAGTACCAACCAGTCTAGGGTACTTTTGTACACACAGAAAAAAAGTGTGTAAATATAACTAAAATGTTAATCAATCCAATTAATTTTAATTGAAACTCAGCCGATGTAACTTTTAGTAGCATTGAATTCCATATTCGTAATAATGAGAATATGTTAATTGGAGAAACTTTAATTAATTTTTTTGTCATATTGATATTATTATTTATATATTATATTTTTATTGGGAATTTTTAAGTCATTAATTAATTAATTAGTAACATCAATTAAAAATTTCATTTGATAGAAATTGGACCAATTAAATATTTTGTTAAATTAAATAAAATATTTGTCGAATAGAAACATATGAATATAAAAATAATTTAATTCAAAATATAACATAAAATAAATATTAAATAAGTGTTTATACTTTTTGATATGCTTTGTAAAATTCTTTCAACCTAACGAATGTTTTACCGAAGTCAGTTTTCACAACTTCTACAGGTGGGCCAATTATTTGAGTCAAACATAAAATTTGATATTCGCATTTTAATGATTCAATATGCAACAAAATGAGCATCATAAGCTATTTGTTCAAATTCTTGACAAATTCTTGTTTTAAAATAGCAACGTAGAAGAAAATAATGTAAGAAGAAACTGAACGACGCCGCCGACGCACGAGACGCACAAACAAAAAACAAAATGAAATCCAGAAGAAGAAAACAGTGTTGCAATTTAAGAAAATGAATAAATCAAAAGTAACAAATAAAAGTAGTTAATACTATTAAAGATTTAGTTGCATTGAAATTATATTAAATTAATTCCTATTAATATTTTAATTAAAAAATGTGTAAATACAATAAGTAAAAACATTCATATTTTTAATTAGAATACGATTTTGTTTGCTATTAATATCAATTGTTATATATAAGTACAATATTTTTTTCTGTGTAGAAAAAGGTTGATATAAATTTTAAAAAAAGTCCACTGGCTGTATATAAAGGGACGCTTTAGATAAAGAAGGATCGATATATGGATCTAAATGTATTTTAAGCACCATTGAATGTGTCAAAAAAATAACGTAAACCAGATCCTAAAAATAAATCGTTGAAAATCAAAATACGATATTGAGAGCCGATTGTATATTTTTGATTTCAGACATGCACGCTTTTAATTATAATATTTTTCTTTTTAAACAGAGTTTAAACTATTTCGTAGTATTATTTTTACTGTGTACATTTATAGCGTAGTATTTGTTGTTTTTTTTTTCATAAAATTTTTATTATTTTATTTGAGTATTTTATGCGGCATTTTAATCGAAATAAAAGATCGTTTAGTTGTGATATTCACAACCGAGTGCCGGTAACGGTTGGAAACACTTCACTTTTGCAGACAAATTTACTTTCATGCCCATCATTGGCCCTTTTTTCAGTCACATTTAAACGAAAGCGTTTAACGCGTTTTGCCAGTCACAAAATTCAAGTTTTTAACTTTATAAAATATGCCGATTTTTATTTATTATTTTTTTTTTTTTGATTAATACCCAAAATTCGGAATTTCGAAATTTCAAATGAGGTCAAAAAATGATATCAAATCAATATTAATTATAATTCGATTATATATAATCTAAAAATTATGGGGTTTTCGATACAATTCAAACTATCTATAGATATTAAAAATTTATTTTCAAATGGTTTGTAGAGAATTTTAAATGGATAAAATTTGACATTTTTCAAATAATATCAATGTTAGAACTCATCAATTTCGAAACCCTACAAAGCATTTGAAGATAATTTTTAGATTTAAACAAAAAATTATAATTTTTCAATATAAAACTCCAAATATTTTATAAGTGAATTGCGTATTAATTTCACATTTTCAAAAAAAAAAAATCAAAACTAAATTTTATTAATTGCAATAAAAACATTTTCCATACTGATCAGATAACTACAAAAAAAAAGCGATATCGTTTTAGATAGGTTCTAAATTATTATTTTCGTATTATTGTAGATTCTCGAAACCGATACTTTGGGTCTTTAATGATATGTGTTGATGTCTTAAATTAATCGTTTTGATTACTGCACTAAGATAACAAGATGTTTATAAAAGTCTTGGTGCAACTATTCTTTTTAAATTTACGCCTTGTAGCAAATTTTCAAACATCCCATAAGTTTCAATAAAGTTGCAGCAAAACTATAAATATTTTTTAAATATGACGTATATGCAGATAGTTACGAGATGTTTGCCACAACAGCAATGGAAATTGAGATATTTACAGTTGACTGATAGCAAACATCCAGAGATCTTGGACATTTGCAGCAAAACTTTGAAGGTATTTTGACATTTGTCTACCATAAAAAGGAAAATGGTGTACTTTTTCCTTACGCTCGATTTATCCACAACAATGAAGTAAATCAAATGGTGTAAAAATGTGCCAACTCAAATATTACATTTTAATGGTGAAAGTGAAAATAAAATATCCTGTGATTTAAATTATCAAGACGTGATGAAAAATATTTCTTTTCAGAGTTTACTTTGATGATAGCATCGCCGGTCGTACTTGGTTCTTCTGCTATGAAATTCCAAGTCGTTGTACAATTTTACCTTCGAAGGATTTATAATAAATGGTGATGTATAAACAGGATACTGTTTTAATTCTATAATAATTAAAAATACATTTGATTAATTTTCATTCAATTCAATAAAAATTACTTCGCGAATTCTAATGGAGTACCTTTTCCAAATATTCATCAACTATCTTCCTATTTGTAAAATGTTTAATTGATGGTTGCTATACATAATCGTAAATTTGAAAGATGGTTGCTAGCAATATTTATCGTATTTGTCGGATATTTAAGAGTTGGTTGTCTCAAATACGATCTAAATAACTTGATATTTAGAGCTGTGATATTTCTGGTAATCATATTTGTTTTCTTAGTGTGGGTTTAAAAAGTTAATATAATTGAAAACCTAGACTCATATCATCCATAATTCGAAAAATATCGTATTCGTTTTTGTATACCTTCAATAGAATTCGGACGGGATGTACTTCTCAAGGTAAATCCTTGAGAAATACAGATTGTAATTTGGTTTTATTTTCACCAGAAAAATCGCATTAATTCATATTTTCATCTTCGTTATACAGTTAGTCGATTTTCCAAATTCGTAATTGTCGCTCGAATATATCTCGAATGAATTCGAAAATTAGGTCCCAAATAATCAACAACTAATTTGATGTGCTTCGGTTCAATTTATTTTTTATTTTCTATAAAAACAAATCTTTTAAAAAATATGTATAAAATAAAACATTTTTATTGTAGTCACTTCAGTAATTACTTCGACATTTTTGCCAACACTCCGCACACAATTAACTGATATTAATTTCAAATTAGCCAAAGAAAAATATTGAGCCAAATGCTATAATTATTGTAGTTAAATAAAAATTGAAACGGTTCGTTGATTTATGCGATCATTGCGTTGTCACTGCAAAAACTCATACAAAATACTACAAAATTTATGCCGATCGTTAGACGTAGCCTTTTGAAATGATGATGATAGCATGTTATAGAATAAAATATAAATTAATTATTATATTAGTGGCTTGGCAGATAGAATGAAAACCATTTGGTTTTACCCAAAATACGCACGTCAAATGAAGTTATTGTTAAAGGCACTAACTGCAAATGACAAATGAACATTTTATGTAGTAGGTATTATAAAAATAAATAAAATTAAGTGAATTTCTGAACAATACGTAATACGATGCAAAATGAAATGAATATTATGTGTTGTGCCGCTTTCAACATAATCCAGAAGCTAATTGAAAATGCGGAAGATGCAAAATTTGTCAAATGGAAAATTCAATTACGAAAATTATTTTATATTGAAAATGAAAAAAAAACAATTTTCGTTGCAATTATTTAACGTTTAATACCAAACACGTAATATTTAAAAAGCAACACACATCATATACAGAACGTAATTAGTTAAAAGGTGCGCGACCGTTATTTGTGGCGGTAAAGTACCGTTAAATGGCTAAATGGCCGATTAACTTCGGATTCAAATACACATTACATATTAGGCAATAAACGATGTAACAGTTTGATAACGCGAGCCATTCGGTATTTAAAAAAAAACTATGTGATTTTTTTAGGATTGTCGCGATTCTATAAAAAAATACGATTTGTTTTATTTTATCCGATTTTATTATTCGGAAATTAAAATTTGTATTTTAAGTTTTTTACTGTTGAACATGTATTTATTCTAACCGCAGTAAAATTAAATTTAAAATAAAATGCGACAATCTAAAAATGATTCCCAAATTATTCGCATGAAAATAAATTTGTCATTCTCGAGTTCGAGCATTATTAAATTTACTCGATTATGTATATTTTTCTGGTGAGAACATTTTCGAATGACGTTTTTAATCGGGAGACAACAGTGTGAACAGTAATACATATTTTTTATTAATTTAAGGGGAATAAAAAAAAAAACATCCAGTCCATCTACGCCTAAATTGACAGCCAGAGACTCTTTTGTTTTTACTTCGATCTTTCAGATTCCCAAAATATTTAAAATTGACAATTGTTGCACGTAAAATATACTTTAAATACTTAAAAATTATAATTTTTAACTTCCAACGATAGTCTTTCAAATTGCTTTAATTTAATTGGCTCTATAAAAATTGTCTCACCAATGTTCAACCCTTGGTCTTTATATTCATAAGGAGGGTTCCAATCCCGAATCATTTTGATAATCCCGGTACTTTCGGAATAGTTATATTTACTGCCAATTCCGGTATTTCATTTTGGGATTTTCGGTACTGATTTCTCCGAGATCATGGAAAGCCCTAGGTTTCTAAAAACACGACGCTGCACAGTGGGTCAGAAGGCACTTTTGCGTCTCATAAATCTGTAACTTTTGTTGTACAAGAGATAAATGAACAAAATTTTGGATACAGTTAGTTAATAGATGTATCTTGCTGTTGTGAATCTTGAGTTGGAAAAGGGGGAGTGGAACTTTTTACTAACGAAAGCTCAATATATGCCTATAACTTATGTATTTTAAGAAATAAATTGATGAAACTTTGGATTTATTTACGCTATGTTTGCATCTTGCTATAGTATAAAAATGGGTGGAATCGGATAAGGGCGTAACCTATTATATATGTATGTCATACAAATATTGTTCGCACTTATTAGCCTATAACTTTTGAAGTTTAAGAGATAAATGAACGAAACTTTGAACTTAGTTAGCTTATAATGGTACAATATCCCTTTATAAAAATTGTAAAAGGGGGAGTGGCAGTTTCATATGTAAAAGTTTAATATATAACCCTGGCATTGTTAACAAAGATAAATTAAAGAAATTTTGGATTCATATAGTTATTAGTTATACACATCTTTCTGTGAAAAATGGAGAAAATATGAAAAAGGGGAGTGGCACTTTTCTTATATGAAAACTGAAAATGATCTTTTTAACACTTATGTATCTGTAACTTTTTTCTTTTAAGAGATAAACACAGGGAGTGGCAACTTCATATATTAAATATCATTTTTAAGTTTTTAACATTTTAACTGTAACATTTGTATTTCGTTAGATAAATAAGTGAATTTTTGTATTTAGTTATATATTGATATTGTGTTCCAAAAATGGAAAGAATCGGACAATATATCAAGCTCAGTTTTCATATATCAAGCTCAGTGCATAATCCTAGAATAACAGCTGTAGTAAAATCGTAATTTCTTGCATATCGTCCATTCATATATTATAATGAAGGGTATTAATCGCATATTTTCGAGGTTATATTATTTTTTAAATAAAATTGGTATAAATGCCGAACATCTCGACCAATTTTTATGAAATATGCATTGAAATGTTTTTCAGGGCGATCACAAACTATATTTAATTAGCTCTTTTGCGTAATAAATATTTTTTTTTTTCGCGGCTCTGACATATTTTACGCAAATATGCGCACTTTCTGCACCTATTTTTATGAATAACCATTAAACTGTATATACAAATTCGTTAAAATTTCTATCGGCGTGGAACAGCGCGATAGTTAAAAGTTTAACCAAAGTACAAGTTTTAGAATTCAAAATATGCACCTACTCTTTAGTTTTTTACAGTGTACATAAGCATGTCATAACAATTTTAAAAGCACTGTATGAAAGCTGAATATCATACCTTTCCAAAATGGTACCACATAATATACTGTTGGTTCGAAACATTTCGAAAAAAGGCACTCAAAAAACCTTTAAAATTTTTTGTTTTTTTCTGTTTGAGCATGTGTTTCGTATATTTAAAATAATAATAATACAAAAAATGTTTTTGATTATGAAAATTAAATAATTTATCTTTCTGAAACCATTTATTTCATTCATTTCCGATGGCTTTCACCTACAGTATTTATGAGACGATAATGCGGTTTCTGAAAATTCAATAAGTTATCTTTCTAAAACCGTTTATTTCATTCATTTCCGATGGCTTTCACCTAAAGTATTTATGAGACGCTAATGCGGTTTCTGACCCTTTTGCCCTGGTGATATTCGTAGGTATTATAGCTAATAACGAATTGAAAAATAATAATTTGTTTGTATGTAAATCTCAGAATAATTGCTATTATTAAAAATTAATTTTAATAAATTCTTTTAATTGTCAAGGAACATTTTAATATAACATGAATTCGCAATTTTTCAATTATTATACCCTACACCTATGAGGTACAGGGTATATTAACTTTGTGCATATATTGTAACGCCCCTTAGGAGGCGTGTTCGGTATGGAAAAGTATATATATTCTTGATCAGCATCACTACCCGAGTCCGTCTAGCCATGTCCGTCTGTCTGTCTGTCCGTCTTGCTGTCTTGCTGTCCGAATACAGAATAACTTGAGAAATACTGATCAGAATGCGATGAAATTTCGTCTCAATATATTTTATCCAAAAGTAGGAACTGAGTTTGAAAATGAGCCAAATCGGTCAACGGACACGCCCACCTCCCATACAAGTCACTTTTATATAACTCTTTCGGAACTAATAACTCGAAAAGTATTCAAGGTATAGTTATAAAATTTAAAAGGTATTGTTAGAATTCAAGTAAAAATTCGTGGTCCAAAAATGGGCGTGATCCGCCCACTTTTTTTTTTTCATTATTTCCCGGGTTTTCATAGTGGAAATTTGATCCGTAAATTATTAAAATCAAATCTATGAAATATTAGCCTTTCAAAATTTTAAATATAGGCGTGGTCCGCCCAATTACATTTTTCAAATTTATTTTTTTTAGTTTTTTATACTTTAATTTTTTTAATTTCCGGGGATATAAGACGTAAATTTCTGATATATGAATAATATTCCGAGGGTTAATATCCCCACCAAAGGTGTAGGGTATTCCATAGTCGGGCCCGACCGACTATAAAAATCCGCCCCATGTGACCCAACTTTCCCAACTCGTTTTTTTATTATTTTAATTTTTATTTATTTTTAATTATTTATTTTTTAAAATGATTCTCTTAGTATTTAATAATAAAAAAGAAAATGTGTGATAGTTATGCAGAAAATAAACTACTACATTTCTGGTATCTTTTATTTTTTGAGTTTTGCCCTTTAAACATACTGTAGAAATAAAACATTTTGACATTTAATTAAATTATATATTTATTTAATTAGTATAAATTATCTTGCATGCAAAGACAGACAATTTCTTATAACATTTAATCAAACATTTGAAGCAAAAATACAATAAAAGCTAGTTAATTTCATAGATTTAAAATAATTAAGATTAATTAAGAAAGACATTTAAATATTTATAAGAAAAATAATGCGGTAAATTAATATATAAAATATGCTGCTGTTGCTATTGTTATTGCTCTTCTCTACTAAATTATCTATAAATGTTAAAAATGTTTCAATATGTGTAAAATTAAATTAATTTAATTATTGTATATTTTTTTTAAACAGCAGCACTAAACGAGCGAATGAGATAGATAAAGGCTTGTTTAAATATAATTAATTAATTTGCGATTTTAGCTACTACATCATTTCAACGAAACCAATAAAGTGTATCGCATGACATTTCGCATTATTAAAATGCGCACAGTAAAATATCGCATGCGATATATATGAAAAAAAATTGAACTAAAAAATGCTTAAAAACTAACACAAATTAACAAATAAAACCGTTTTGGCATTACAAATCAGGTAAATAAAATATATATGTATGTGTGTGTGTTATATATTGTATAATTAATTACATATTTAATTAGTTTTGGGCGCCTACTAGAAAACTCTACAAATTGACGACAATTTGTACTCAAAATTTATGCTGCGCTAAATTTATGATTTAGGCTTAAACTGCGCAGCACACAGTACGTAAGCTTCTACGTGGAACTTAACTATATAAAATATACAATAATTCTATTTAAAATAAAAAGCACTATGCATAAAACATACAGATAATAATCATAATAATATTAACTAAAGTAGTATAGTGTAGCAATTAAATAATTTGTGTGTGTTGTGTTTAAAAATATGAAATTCTCATTAACATTTGCGCGGGCGGGCGGGCGTGAGTGTGACATGTCACATGCATCCAGCTGCATTGTGTGGCTGGCTGGCCAGCCAGCGTCCGTCAACCATTTAACCGGCTTTTTGTGTTTGTTTGGCCCGCTGCAGCGCCTCAAACGCCTCAATCTCCTTGGTCTCCTTGGCCTTGTTGCGTCGCTCGTACTCCAGCCGATGCGAGATGATGCGCTCCACAATGCGTTCCGTTGTCATGGTGTTGCCCGAATCGATCAGCGTGAAGATGCCCTTTGTCTTGGGTATGGCATAGGGATCGATGTTGCCGTCCTCCGGCGAAATCGGCGTCTGTCCATGGCAGACAACATCGACGCGGAAGTGCTCGAGCAGATCGTCTGTAACGCAGTACGGCGCACCAATAACGACTTCGTTGACGTACTGCAAAACGTAAAGTGAAATGAATTAGTACATATTATATAGAAATTGTATATGATAAATGTAGAGATTTTTTATTTCTTGTTGAGATATACATTGTTTTTTTCAAATTCTAATATCAAGCATTAAATTAAAAAACGAACTTAGATTTTTACAGTCAGCGACTAAATCCGTTCTTTCGCTCTACAGTGTTTTTGTAAATAGACTACATTGAATATAGGCCCTCTATATATCATTTAATAACTTCAATGAATTGAATACAAATTTTTGAATAACAAGGATTAGCATGTGCTCTCCTCATGATACAAATGGTTGACTCAAGAACTACAAAGTCGTCATTGAAAAATGTAATTGGTGAGTTTTTTATCACGATACTTAATAAATATTATAATTTGTTACTACTTACTTTACACGCCAGAACGCTGAGCACGCGTTCATGCAAATTCATGATCGGATAATTGCTGCCCTTGTACGAGTTCACAACGGGATCAGTATGCAGACCGACAATCAAATAGTCGCCGAGCTCCTTGGCCTTCTCCAAGAAATCTAAGTGTCCCACATGGAAGAGATCAAAAGCGCCCGCAACGTAAACCTTTAAAAAAAAAAATAAGCATGATGATTTTTAATAAAAAAAGAATTTTTCTTAAGAAAGACTTTTATAAAACGATTTTCTTCCAAGTCTATAATTTGTTAAGTGTTTTAAAATTAGCCCTATCATGAAGACTTTTGTATATAAAATATTTTTATTTCAAGAAAAATTGTTGTTGCAGAAGACGGAAAAATTATTCATAATATCCCGAGACAAAATATTCGACAGATTATTGGTAGAATATCGACATATTTCGTAAAATCTGTCAGTTTTCTGACAGATTTTACGAAAGGCACAGCATGTTATTTCTTTTTCAACAAAAACAACACGTGCGTGGTACTGCAGATTTATGGAATGTTTTTGGATATCTATTTGAAATAGGCAGCTATAAGGCAGGTTTTCGGCAGAATATCGGCAGAGATTTTTTTTTATTAAATATTCAGAACGCTGGCTTCAATGCAGCTTTTAGGAATAGCAAGTGAGCATCAACATATTTTATATGAAAAATATTTTAATTGCCGGTCGAAGGCATATATATAAAAGCATATATATAAATAAAAAGCTGCCTTCATCTTCCTATAACCTGCCGATAGGCTACGGTCTACCGTTTTATTTTACGGCAGACAACAAGAACAATTTGCTACAAATTCTGCCTTTATCTTCTAGAAACCTGCGAAGATCTGCTGAATTTAAGCTTGAAAGCTGCTGTGTTCCCTGCCTGTTGTCCACCTGTCGTATATTTTGTCGGGGGATGTCTTTTAAATATTGTAATTATTAAATATTGTAATATATTTCAAATTCAATTGGCTACTTACAATTTTGTCGCCAGCCTTCGGCGCTTTGCCATCGCTGAACTGAATGATCTTCTGTGTGGTGGGCAGAAATTGGCTGCAGCCAGTCCATGGACTCTTTGCTTGCGAATCTTGTCCCATATTCGATGAACCTGATGATAATTTGTATTTTGAGGATTGAAGTGATTTGATTAAGACTTTATCGAGCAAAGCTTTTTAATTTTAATTAAATTATAAAATTTGCATTGCGTTGATTATTTTGAGAGGCGTTGATAGGAGACGGATTTGGTTTTTGATTTGAATATTGCATAGTTTTAGGCAGTGCATTTTAAACGATTCCAATGAATTTTGATTGAATTTTATTGATTTTGATTGGATTTGATTGGAATTGTTTGAATTTTGATTAGTTTAGGCAAGTGTTTAGCATGGAGTTTAAGTGTTACATAGAAGTTACATAGAAAGAGAGAGATAAAAAAGAAGGAAAACAAAATTAGGGCAACGAAAGGATAAATACAACAAAAAAATAAATACAACAAATTTTGAAAGAGTTGCGATGAAAGCCAGAGGCGATGAAAAGAAGTGGAATGTGTGGAACTTATATAAAATTGGAGGAAGAAAGGAAGAAAGCAAAGCGTAGGAATACAACAGGCGCTAAGTCTAAACATATATAAAAACAAAACTACTACTACTACTTGCTCAAATAAAAGCATTTGATAAAATTTAACAATTTAATATTTTTCAAGTTTTAATTTATAGAATATACTTAATGCTGTTTTGTTTGTATTAAATACATAGTGGAGGAGCGGCATGCATGCAAATTTAAAATAAAATTTATTTTTAGTATAAGTTTAGTTTGTTAGTTATAATAGTTAGTAGTTAGTTGAAGTTGAAAAAGCACTTTTTGTATAAAGTGGCAAAATGTTTAAATTAAACCGAAAAATATCAACAAAAAAATAAATACCAAATGAAACAAGACAAGTGAGTGGTGCGTATGTGTGCATTACTGAAATTATGGTAAATACCTTCTTTTTCAATGGCATATTCAGCAGAACCTTGACGGAAATGATTCTTTGTCAACAGCAACATGCGTCCAACCAGGTCTGTTGTCGAGACACCAGCTGTGCGCCGTACTTCTCTGTGAAATGGAAATAACGTGATGTTAATTAACGCCAATTAAGTGGTTTTTCTAAACTTACTTGTAGCGATTTGCAGACTTCACCAAGTGATATGTATCAACACCTTCGGCAGTCATTGTTATATCATCTGAGACAAGAGAAATCGATGCATTTAATACCAAATGTTGGCAACAATAACAAATTTGAAATACATACCACCATGCACACAGAAATCACAGTTATGCTCATCGAGTACCTCGAGCGTCGTCACATACGGCGCACCCAATACCACTTCATCCACCCATTTAATGCCTTTGACCATTTTTAGGCGTTCGTCCTCGGTGAATACGGGCGGTCCTTTGTGTTTGGTGATTTCCTCATCGGTATGAATGCCAACGATTACTTTATCGCCAAGAGCTTTGGCTTGTCGCAGTGAATTGGCATGACCAAAATGTACCATGTCATAGCTATCGAAAAAAGAAGATATGAAAATAATTAGAAAAAGGTTCTAATTAGTATTTAAAATATTACACTACACAATACAGGTTTTCTGATAAACAACGCTATCGAGCGAGAATGGATATGGAATAAAATAAAAATTAACAAACAAAAACTGTTTGTTAATTTTTATTTTATTCCAATTTCGTTAGTAATTTTCTAAAAATAAAATATGAAATAGGAAAATACTAAGTATGAATTTAAAATCAGTACCCTCCAATTATTACAAACTCCATTCCTAGGTTTTTTTGTATTCATTTTGTAGGGTGGTGTTATAAACATCTTCTGTTGGCTTTTTAAAATAAAATAAAACTATATTTTGCAATTTATACCCCCTGTTTTCGACTTAAAATTACTTGTATAGTCTACAACTATTTCTTATGGAACATTTTTTTATATGCACATATTTTAATAAATTAAAACACACTTTCTTAATTAAAACAGTATTTTTTTAAAGAAATAATTTTGAAACCACTTAAAATATTACTTCATTGCAATGAGAATAATAGATCAGTAATTAAAAATAAAAATGTTATTATTTGAGAAATGTTCTGAATTTTTTACTACAGGAAGTTGGTTTTTAACAAAATATAAATTAACTTTGCGATTAGATATTACCGAGTCAGCTGCTCTTGACGTTCTGGTCATATCAATCCAATGTGACCTCCGTTGGAATGATCACATATTTGATGTGTCGCAAGAAGCGGCCAAGTGCCTCGGTTTCTTAAAACGAGTTCTTACTTCACTCCTGATGACCTACGCCCTGTCTACACTACCTATATTCGATCTAAGATGGAATACAATTCGCACATTTGGGCAGGGGCTTCAAAAACCTCTTTGGAGTGCCTGGATCGAATTAACAAAAATAATTAAGAAGAAATGTTCTGGAAAAAAATGTTATCAAAGCATTGTTTTTTTGCCAAACTAAGAACAAACTTGGTGTGCAAAAAAAAAATACATTTTTAACATCCGGTTGTTGCTTTTTAACACTAAATAACATTTAGATAATTTAGAATTTTATAAAAAAACAAAACCCTACTTATTTTTCAATTTGTATAATGGAAAAGAAACGTTTTTTGTTGTCTCATTGCAAAATTAAAACAATGTTTCCTTCTAACGGAAGTCGAAACATGTAGCAAAAATAATTTTTGCATTGATAACTAGAACACAAAAATTATATTTAGAACGTAAATCAATGAAAACAATTAAACAGACCCTACTTTATCTAGAAATTATTAGACACAATAGCTTTTTCCAATTTATAAATTAAGGTTTTTCTTATCAATTAATCGTATGTTAAATAATATAAATTAATAATGCAATGATATTGTAAAAATTGACGAGTCGCGACAGATTACAATGAAAACACCTTCGTCTCATCAGACATGAAATTTTACAACATTCTAAAGGGGCGTCTGAGGTGCCAATGAGAGGCCGTTGTAATTTAACGGGTGTATTATTTTTGTACACTAAAACGCAATAAATGTTGATTAATTAAAAATATTAATTTAATTGTAAATTGTGTAAATACTCTTATTTCATATTTTAACATTTCCCAGTCGAAAATAATTCAAATACTCGGCAAACATCCCATGAGTTCATTGATAATATTTACTGCATCGATAACAATGTATAATATAATATGAGAAAATTAAAAATATGTCATCATCGCCGACAAAGCTGCAAAGTAATATAGGATGTAGTTTGATTTTCAAGTACTCGTAGCTACAAATTAAGTAGGAGACCGTCGATGCATTAAATAATACATTTTCGACTGGGTTTGTGTAATATAAACTTTAAACCATATGAACTTATCCCAGAAGAAAGTCAGGATTCCCGAGTGGAAATTGGTTAAGGTTAGCCTTATTTCGCATCTGTCCCTGATTAGAATATAAGGCATCCCTACCAAAGACCACCTGAAATGATACTGATAAGGTAATCCTAATTTGAAATCCACGCAAGGCAACCTGATCCAACCTTCATAAAAAATACTGATATAAAGTCTACTTGATAAACACTGATGTGACACTTATGAAAAAAACCTTATCGGATATCGTACACACAGAAAAATCCTCTTTTGGCATGAGGTTAATTGAACCAACGTTTCAGTGTTGCAACCGAAATACATTTGTTGTAACCTCATGTCATTAAAATGAACGTACGTTATTTTTCTACAACCGAAATGTAAGTCCGCGCAACTGCACGTTCGGTTGCCGTAACCTCATGATTGCATTTTTCATTCTGCCAAAATTGTTATTCGTGCATTTGTAACGACTGCAACTGCAATGATGTTTAAGGCTCTAATACTTTTCAACCATGTTTCGTTTTCTTAGTGTAGATATACTTCTAAATTGTGTGCGCGACAATTTTACTATTATAATATATATAGAATATATAAGTTTTATATACATAGATAACTATGTTATAATAAAATTTCTATTGGTGGTTTAGAAAACCTCATGCTCACCGACTAGGAGGTTGCGACAACCTCATGCTCACCAATTTGAAGGTTGTCGCAACCTCATGATCATCGATTTGGAGGTTACCACAACCTCATGTTCACCGATTAGGAGGTTGTCACAACCTCATTATCACCGATTTGGAGGTTGCCACAACATCATTCTCACCGACTAGGAGGTTGGCACAACCGAATTAAGAGGTTGTTGCAACTACTTTATCAGTTTTTGCTGCAACCGAATGATTCAGTACGGCAATTTAGTTGGTTGTCGCAACAAATCAGTTCTCTGTGAGTATAATATAATATGATCGGAATTTACTAAAAACCTTTTATAATAAAATTGGGTAGCAAAATTATTCCAATAAAATAAAATATTCTAATAAATAAAAGTTAAACTCAAATGCAAGAGATATAAAAATTCTCAACATTTTTAAAAATTTGTAATATCTCAAATATTTCAAAACGTAGACTTTTTGTCATTACAACAGTTATTGAGATGCCTTTGTTCACAACACTTTTTTTTGTTTGAAAGGTCTCAAATTTGGTAAAAGCAGTTTAAGAAAAAATGAAATATACGTCGAATTATATAAGTAAGCCTGATCAGGATAGCAACTTCGAATAGCGTCACGTTTTGAATCACGCTTTGAACCTCTGATCATTGCCTGACTTGAAACCAGGCTGTCTGATCAGACAATGATCGCATCCTGAACTAAATTTCCACTCGGGTTAGAACAAATTGTTAGGGGTCCGCAAATTTTTAAATATTTTTCAACTATACGAAAAATATAGTTTATGCCATTGCAGATAAACATATTCTAATGAAAAAAAAAAGTTTTACAATATGTAAAAATATTTACGAAATACGCAAACATACGAAATAAAATCCGAATATATTTTAGGATATTTTTCTTTAGAGCTCTGATAGTTCAATATTTTTTAAAGAGAACTACACACGTAGTATAATAAAAACTTAAATCATTCAATATAACTACAAAAAATAATTTAATTAATATAAACTATTAAGAAAAACGTTTGCAAATAATGCTAATAAAGTTCATAAACCTTACACAACATTTTGCGCATATTAAATGAAACAAATTAATTACTCAATCATTTGGCACACAACATATGTAAATTAATTGCTTAAAATTAAATTGAAATTTGCTCTGTATCTGTACAAAAGTCGTTGTGAGTGCGTGATTTTGTCGCTAAGAGTGTAAAAATATTTAAATAATTTAAATCTTGTACTTTGTACCCAAACAGATGTTAAGCACTGTGTGATGAATGAATGAATATAAAATTAATTTTATAACATTTATTTTTCATGCACGTCGTTTGTGTTCGCAATGTACAACATTTTCTTTTTTTCTTTATTTCATTTAAATAGCGCTGATAATCATTTTGAGAAGTGTGTTGATGGATATATTTTTAGAAATAGCAACAGTTTGTTGGCTATATTTAGAAATATTATAAGATGTAATAACATTGTCGTACAAAATGATTTTTTTTCCATATTAGAGAAATAATGTTCTTTTTGTTACTGTTCAAGTTATAGCTAAGAAAAAATTCAATTATTCAATAATTCCAGTTTTAAAGTTTCTTAATTCATACTGTTTATAAAATATATTGAAAACCCACTTTTGCAAATGTCGATTTCCATGGAAAATGTTGAGATTTACAAAGATTTGTAGACCAATTTCAAATTTATTATTTTATATCTATATTTAATAAAAGCGGACATCACTGAACCATTAGCATTTTAAATCTAAGTTGTATTACAAAAATATTAAAATATTCGGAAATTCTAAAATAAATTTCGATAGAAATTCAAAAATATGATGGAAAAATCAACTCTTGTACCGGCTAAAAACAAATTCGATTGCTTTGAAATTTAAATACGATTCCGATCGGATGTTGATGAACACATTCCCGTAAATATTATTTTGATTACTGCGATTAAGGTAAGCGCATTTTCCCAAAGTCTAATATCATTTCTACAGTAAACAAATTTGTTTACTTCATTCACTGATACTTTTCTAAATAAACAAAATACGTATTTAATAAACAAATGCAGGAAGGAGGGAGGTTGCTGTATATGAGGGAGTCACATTTCAGCAGTCAAGTCACACGTGTTAATTCATTTTGTCAGGAATGAAAATAACATTTTCACACATTTCTCACTGAGTACCTAACCAAGAAAATAAACAAATTTTCGAGTGCTTTGCAATTAGCAACAACGGTAGCAAAAGTGGTTAGTTTTATCAACAGGTACGAGGTACGTAATAAATAGGCACAAAAGAATTAAGTTTGTTCATAGCATAGATCAAGGTTGCCAACTAACCTTGACAGTAAAAACTTTGGACAGACGCCTTAACACGTGACGTATGTTATGCAAACAATACGTGGCCCACCACAGACTAATTTAAAAACTTATCGCAAAATTTTGCAGACAGCCTACAAAAAATAAAAAAAAAAACCTAAAATAAGAACCTTCTTAAGATGGCTCATAAAATGATATAGGCACTTAGCTTAAATACCCCCAAAAATAACTTGTTTGATAACAATACAAACTTAAAACCTTTGCTCCCGGAGATTCAATGAAAAAATACATACAAAAAAAAACCTTATCAGCCTTATAAACCACGCCGTTACTACTACTACATGTTATGCCCCAGAAAAATGTCGAAAAAAAAAAATAGAAAATAGATTATTTAATCAATTGCGAGTGTTAATATAAAGACACGATTAAATATTGCAAGTAAACATCACGCGATTTTCTGTAGAATTTGTGCACGACAATGATCGATGGATGGTTGGATTGCTGTACGAGTCTTAGTCTAATGAGGTTATAAAATACTATTCGGGGGGGGTTCTCGGCCGGAAATACGTCGAACCACACGCCCTTTTTGGCCCCCATCTAATGTGCGCTTTTAAAAGTGATATACGTGAAAAGTATTTTTAGGTCATTTTGCGAAAACAGCTGTTTTTATGCGAAATTTCAGTGATAACGTAAAATAATGTAGCGGTTCAATGCCCATGTACAAATATATTTCATAATTTTATACGCGCATGAAACGTGTCTGTGTGTTAGAGGAATATTTAAAATTTAAAATAATAATCTTCGCTGACGTCAATTATTTGCTACGATAGACGTTTTTTTTTTTTTTGGTAGTAAATTAAGCTCTTTGTCTGAAGATAAAAATTGAAACATGCTTTTGCGTAATTCTTGGTAAAATATTTATACTTAGAAGTGAATAGTTATATTACTCAATTTATATGTATTTTTCATTTCATTGATTTATGTGTTTTAAAATTATAATATATAGATTTATATCTAAACCACACACACATTTCTGATTGCTGAGGTCAATACTTGTATCCAATGATTAGAATATGTTATTCGATCGAATGACATTGAAATTCTTGAAGATGGTCTACTGTTTTTTATATTTATCGAGCATGTTCTAAAATTAGCTTTTGATCGACATTTCAGTCGCTCAATTGCCAAATCGATTAACTCTACTTTTTGATAAATTTTTAATTTAAGTGCCATATCTCCTTTTCAGTCGTGTTTTTTTTTTAAATAGGAGTTAATCAATTTGGCCACTGAAACGTTCATTTAACAGTTTAAATTCGATTGAAAATTTATATTTTGTAATATGAAAGAAAAACGAACTAGTTCATGAAACATGTAACCAGGGCTGGACAAAATCCGGATCTTTTTTAAAAAATCCACTCCACCGGATTTTGTTGGTTTTTATTGGATTTTATTGGATATTTTTGGACTTTATTGAATTTATTTGGATATTTTATAAATAACATAATTTCAATAGGATTTATAGGTTTCTAAAGTTATTCCTTCCCACCCTTTCGCTGCCGAGAACTGCTGTATAACCTTTGATTAAAACAATTTTTGTGGAAAAATGCACCGTATTGAATATGGAAGCCGTTTTATTCCATATACTGAATTAGTGATAAGGGCGAGAAAATGAAACAGCCTAAGTGCCTGATCAAATCTATTTTGAGAATATTCTTTATAACAGGACAACTCTTCAGAACCTAATAGATTCAATCAATGTCTACCGATTTAAAATTTGGCTTAAAATTGGCTTGAATTCAATCCACAGTTTCGGAGACTACATCCAGCAATTTATATCAGTCAATCTACATAAAGGCCTAGTTGGCTAATAAGTATGTTGGCTATGTTGGTTAATATAATATATGAATCATTTCATTATCAATTTCTCCAAAGATTTCATCTATCAGTGGTCCTAATATTTTTTTCGATTTGATTGTTCATATCAAATTCATAAATTTAAAAAAAAATATATCGTATTCTGAAAACCACAAATATTTGTCCTAAGTTAGAACTCGAAAATGTGCAAAAAATCCAAAAGATTTTTTTGGAGTGGAGTGGATAGCCCAGCCCTGCATGTTACGCTTTAGCTCTCACCAGCTTCAATCGAATTGTCTTTTAAAATTTATATTCCAACGATTTTAGTCGCCGTTTTTTTTTATAAAAAATGTTTTTAAAACGAATTTAGAACCGCTTGCTTTAAGTTTACAGTTTCTATTATTTTTTATATTGAAAGATTAAATTCTAAATCTTTGGAAATCAAATTTCGATACGTAAATCTCAATTCAAGGTCGATAAATAGCTGGGTTTGATAAATAGCTGAAAAATAACAGCAATAGAAATTGTAGATGATATATTTTTAATTTGCATTTTAAAAACAAAAACCGTAATCATTTTAATTATGCTATATAAACCGCTTCAAATGATACCGGTTATTAAACTGTTTGAAAATGTTAAACTAAACAAATACATGCTGCATCTTAAATTTTTATTAGATTATAATGTTCATTAGAGTTTTCAGATAACCGCATCCTAAGTTTATTTTTAAGATGAGTTCAGCTGATTTATTATTATTTATTAGAAGAATTTAAAATATCGAAAAAATATATGATTAAAAATGTTATAATTTCCAAAAACAACATGGTAACCTTAATCCTGCCCCACCACAATAACCTAACCTATGAATATATGTTTCAGGCATGCGCACAATAAAAACATCACGTGATCCTGAAACTGAATTCATTTATGTATTCGTTTACAAACATTCGAGTGTTTCCTAGATTTTATTTTATATTTCTTCTGGAATCACCATCGGACCAGAAGATGGTCTATTCACAATAACAGTCGAATCGAACGGACGACCATCAGCTGTTGCATGAAGCACTAAATTTTGTTGGGCGTTGTATTGGTATTTGTTTCGGGGAATACGGAAATAAAGTCGTGAAGAAAAAAAAACGCAGAAAAGAGAGATTGCGATTACAATGGCGCAAACATTACAATTACAATTTTAAAAATTGTATATAATAAAGTGTAAATTTATTAAATAAATAGCCATTTAATGTATCATAAACTACAAAAATGTTAACAAAACAATATATGCACCATAGTGCCAAGTATATACGCTGTCGAAAATTTCCGTTCACAAATATTTTTTGAATGCAAAATATTTTCGAGCAAAAATATTACTTAGGAAGTTTCCGTCCGGAAATATTTTGTGGAATGCAAATATTTTTCGAGGCAAATTATATTTATATCGTTTATTTATTTTACTTATTTATGTATTTATTTCTTTATTTTAATAATAACTGTTTTGTGTATTTTATCTATATATATTTCAGAATGATATTTTTGTTTAGGGGAATTTATGACACAATTATTTTTATCTTATAATATACTTATGTGGGGAATTCAAAAGAGAGCTCTGCACACATAGTTGTATTCTTTCTGATGAAATCTACATCATATTCATACAATTAAATAATAATTATGTAGCGATCAGAAAGGAACAGTTTTCTAAAAATAAAAACACAACAATTACAAATTTCGATTTAATATCTATAACGACTTATATATCAAAAATCATTCTATGTTTTATCAAAAAATGTACTATATTTGTATCATAAGAGATAAGAAATGAGATCGTTAAACATAAAACTTGGTTGAACATTTAATGTAAGTTATAATACGGTCAAAATTAAATACAAGTTAAATCAAAATTAAATTCAAAGTTTTAAAAATAAGCTTAAAAAAAAATTATACTATAATAATTGTGTATTATAGTATAAAATATTTAAGTGAATTCCATTCTTTTCATAAGAAACTATAAACAATCATAGTAGCTGTATTTTGAATAACTGATATTAATTAAAAAAAAAAACAACACTACAAATATAAATAAAATGTTATCATTGATTTTCAAGGATAAATATGCAAACATTTTTAACAAGCAGTCGTTAAGTGCAATTTTAAATAATTAAAGACGCTAAATAGTTAGAAATAAAATTCACTCAAATTAAAAAGATAATAAAAAAAACAGAAACGAAAACTTGTAGAACCAGTCAGCTCAAACACATACAAGAAAATGCTTATAGTCGGCCAATCGTGACAGATATAAATATTTCATTTATATCAACTCATTTATGCTGTAGTTTATTTACTACCTTATATTGAAAACAGCCTGGGTATTTTTTTTGTCTCCGCTATCAACCAGTCTAAACTTTAAATATTATAATTTAAATATTTTTGATCTAGAACTATATTGCGCTTAAGATAAATTATTAGAAAGCCAAAACAAAATAACTTTGTGAATTTACTTAAGCTATTTTATTATTATTTTTATTTGATATTTTCACCGAACCAAATTTGAATTTTTTTACCAAAAATTTGAAATTGAAGAAATGTATGGTTATTGCCTGCGATGATTTAACCTTGAAAAGCAAAAACAGTCTTCTTGACGACTATTTTGAAATAGCTGCTATTTTCATAAACAGCCTAGTTGATAAACTACAGCATTAGTAATAAAAGCCACAACAAATCGATAAAACTTATTGATCCACTTTCGTCGTCTTGTGCACTTGCTTTGCCTGTGGTGTACGTATTTTGATTATTTGCATTAATAAAAATCACGTTGGACATGTGCTAGCTCGTCGTGGCCACAGTATTTAGTGCTGCCGCTGGCCCCAACCTAATAACGATAAATTCTCGCAAAACAGTGGCCTTGACTTTGATTACGTTCTGATAAACATTTTTGCTACCTCACCAAAATCAACCATATTCACCAGAAGCAAGCAACAATGTTTCTGTAATGTATTTATTTATAAACATATGGCTCAATACTGTTTGATTAATTATATTAAACATATAGGTGAAACGTGCAAATTTAAAATAAAGCAAAACAATTCCGGAAACGTGTCGATTTCAAATTTATTTTATTTTTTAATTTTAGGTGATTGAAGTATTTTTTATAAACGTTTCCTTGTTGCAGTTAACAATATAAAAACCTGTTTATAAATATCGACAATAATTACTTATATTTTTGGAGATATCAGGAAATGGCAGTAAATTACGAATATTGTACTATTTAGGGTGTGTGCGAGTTCGACTAAATTGCTGACTAAACTAAATTTTGTCGGTAATGCAGTGTACGACTTTTTAATTTAGCAAATTTTCGAGCAAACTAAAAATCTGTACAATTTAGTTTAGTCAGCAATTTAGTCGAACTCGCACACACCCTTAGTAATTAATTCATTTCAAAATTTCAAATATTATATTGAGAAAAATACAAAAATATTGAACAACCATTCGATTCAAAGAGAGAACGAAACGTTTGAAATAAGTTATACCAATTTTAGACGAAGGGGTTGGAAACGAATCGAGGAGGTGGTGTGTAAAAAAAGAACTACAAACTTAATAATTTTTGTCAAAAAATGTTGGTGTAATGGAACCTGAAGTAGCCGCGGTAGCTCTGTGGCAGTGTAGGGCAAAAATTATTTCAAATAAAATTAAAAAGATATCAAATAACTTTCATTTATTTGTTTATTTTGTGTGACAAATAATTTTTGATTTATTTTGATTTCAAATAACAAATAAATTAAATTTATTTGTTATCTTTTTATTCGTTATTTGAAAATTCAAATAAAAATACAAATGATTTTGTTTTCAAAGATTTTTTGAAATGTTAATTAAAAACCACTCACTTTATAGAGATATTTGCAACGATAATGGCTGGGACTAACAATTTCTCATAAAAATCATTTTTTATACTGCTCTACCTCTCGGCAGACAATGGCAAACCACTGAAAATAAACACTGCCCATGAAAAGCTCTGAACCGAGCGTCAACTATTACTATTATTATTATTATTATTGTTGGTATGTTTAACTCCAACAATGATGGTACAAACTCTCATGACGATCAGTTGGAACATAATTTTAAAATTTTGTTTTTATTTATTGCTTCATTTTACATTTCAAATAAATTTATTTTAATTAACAAATAACAAATAATATATTTGTCTCGTCAAATAAAAAGATGAAAGATAAAAATTTGATATTTGAACGAAAAATAAAAAATACAAATAAAAAAAGTAATTGTTATCATTGCTCTGTGGTTAGTGCGTTGGACTGCGAGCCGAAAGGTCCCCGGTTCATGCCTGGACTGGGGCTAACAACATCTTTTCATAGAATCATTTTTCTATACCGCGCTATTATAATGGAACCTATAACGCCTCTGTGGATTATTACTAATAATAATCAGACATGTAAATTCCTGATCCTGATCAAACTGTGTCCCACTTTGTAGGGGTTCCCTAGGTTGCCCTATATACAGACATTTCTAGTTTAAATAAAATTACGTTTTTTTCCATTTTGCCCACAGTGCGATGTTGGCACATATGACGCATGAACTTGCACAAGAATACGAACGAGTTGTATTACAGAGAGCGGTGACGGGAAAGACGTCACCAGAAAAATCAATGTCAGACTCCGATGGAAATTCACAATAGTTGCTAATTCGCGCGACTAGTTTTCCTCACAAATGATACGTGGAAATTGCCAACAAAAGTTTAAAATAATAAAATTATAACATACTAAATGCTGTAATTAACCGACTGACTCACCATCCATCACACCAGACGCGCACCTCCTTGCGTTTGTCGCCGCCACCATTCGTCATCGTGGTTGTTGCCGCCGCCTGGCCGCTGCTGCCGTTGCTTAATATTTCACTCATATTTTTGGTATTTTTTTGTTGCTTTTCTTGAAAATTTTAATTATTTTATTGTAGGAAAATTTTGATAAATTCGAAAATTTTTTCACACAATTTGCTGAATGAAGTTGAAATATTTTTCGGATATAATTTGATTGAAGCAATATTCAATATTTTTCACACAAGTTTTTTTGTGATTTGTTCACTGTGAAAGAGCGCATCAACGCAAAACACAACCGTTTGCCACAAACGACTCGAATAATTTGTGATCTTATAAAAAATAATTTTTATGCTGGCTCTGGCTGTTCCTTCGTCTTTTCACTTGGTCTTATCAAAAAAAAAGCAATTCAATTCTTGGGGTTTCCACCGCCGTTCGCTCTTCTTATGTCAGTGTGACGTTTCGCTTTGCCCACTGGGAGAGACAGAAAGACTTTATTGTCATCAACAGTAGCCAAACAGTGGCCCGCAATAAAATGTATCTCAAGTAAACAATATTTTAATTAAATTTATTAAGTGATTTTGTTATATCTGTAAAAAAATGTGGAATTTTCATTAAAATTAAACTGATTTCTTGTAACTTCAAATGTAATATTAAAGCACTCTTTGTTAACTTAAATATGCAAATTAAATGCAAAAATATACATTAAATGCATATGTATATTGAATGAACATGCGAAATCGAGGTTTTTGATTTCAGTTTCGCTTTTAAAGCTCAAATCACACGATTGACTAAATTGTATCAATTTCAGTTTTTTATTGTAGTTTTTTCATATTATCAAAATATTATGTATTCCATGATACAAATATTTACAGGTACGATCACTCTGACACTAGGCAAGTTTTTTTTGACAAATTTTGAAATATTTTGTTTTGATGCAAATTCATATTTTCAAAAATTGAAATTTATGTTCAAAGAAAATATGAAAAATAATTTTCATATTTTGTTTTGATTATAAAATTTTTTGAAGACATTTTTAAGGTATCTCAAAGCATACCTTGATACTTATTTTGCATTTCTATAGAATTTGATATGAGATTTTTTTTAATTGTCGATTTTGTTTTGATTTTAAAACTGAACTTCAAAAAACTTGCCAAGTGTCACCTAAAGTAAACATTGGAAAAAATGAGAGAGTGATCGTACCTATGATGTATTCAATATATTTTGACATTTATAAATAACAACTCCAGTCATTAATGTAAGACAAATTACTCTCAAAATTTCGATGTGTTGGTTTGAAATGGAATTGAATTATTTGCCCACTTCTGCTTAGTTCTTTCAACTTACGTATAATTTACATTTCTTGTTGTCTTTTTCTTATTAATTTACTATTTACTCACTTGAGAATCGCGAGCACAGACCACATCAGGAGGAGCATGGACCCAACGACTGGACTATGATCAGCGCGCGTTTACAACAATCATCGTTTGTTGATAACTGAGTGCGAGTTGCTCTGATTCTTTTCATATGGTGAATAAACGTGGAAACAAGAAATCGCAAAATTGATAAAAGTCACGCCACTTTTTCCAAATCCGTTTTGTTGTGATTTTTTTTATTTGCATTTTATTTAATCACAACAACAACGGCTTTAATTAGAACACAACACAAATGTGTATAATAGAGAGTATAGAGTATGTGTTTAAAAGTAGTCATGAATACACTCAGAAAAACTATAGTTGTCAATTAATTATTTTGAACGTGTTTATAAATTTTAAAACATCAAGAAAAAGTGAGAAATATTTTTAGAATTAATATAATTTATAAATAATTGTGTTTTGCAGTGCGATTCAAAAAAAGGAAGCCTCAAGAGGAATACTTTACATAAATGAATTGTATCTGCAAGATTTCATCTGTCGCAACCTTTTTTTTGACAACAACCAGAAGATGTATCTTTTTAATAAGCCATTGCCGTACACACGGGTTTGGCTTAGTGATATTCAATCTATGTACATTAATTAAATAATAAATTATGAAATCGTATTTTGGATTTTACAATTACATTTTAAGCTGTTAATTAAATTGTTTTTAAAAATGACAATTTCGATTGTTATCACCAACAATCTCATGACATTTTAAATATTAACAATCTGAATGTCAAGTCGACAATATATTGACAATCTGATCATGAGGTCTATTTTGAACATCAAGATTGTTACAATATTGTCGGAAATAACAATAAATTTCTGAGAGTGTATGATGGAAATTCAATTTGGCACAACATCAAGTTCTAGTTATTTTTGAGAACTTAAATGTATCACTTTGTTGGGAAAATGTTCTTTGAAATTTTAGGAAATTTGTGTATGCAGCGCTCTATTCACGTGTGACGATAATCGTCTACTTAAGCAAAAACGATAGCGTTTTATGACTATCGTTTCAACGACGATCGTTTTTAAGTTACGTGATGAGAGCCCAGGATAAAATCAATTTTTTTCAAAAATTTGCGATCATTGTTTTGTTTTTCGAATTAAACATTTTTGTTGGTTAATGTTGTCTTCAAACAACATTTAAACATTTAAACTAACATTTTTTTGAACATTTTTTATTTTTTTTTTCATATTATTGTTTTATCGACCAAACATTTTTAATTTTACATATATACCCAAATTTTGAATCAAAAGTTCCTGAATGGCGGGAGAGTGAGGAAAAAAATGTTTTTGCCACTCGGCCCCTGGAACCGACTTAAGTCACAACTGCTTTTTTGGATTATAGCAAAATGTGCTGGAAAAAATAACGATTGTCATGTCTTGCGTAAAGTAGGACTAAAAATATTTTTTTTTTTTTTTAAGTGACCTCCTTAAAAATCAAAAATTCAAGCTTCATTATCTGGAACAGGGGAGTGGTAAATTCAAATATATCAAAATTAAACTAACAAACCGATCTATTGATTTTACCGAATTCCGGTTATTAAATAGAGATCGAATGCAAATACAACAATTGAGTTTAGTCTTCAAATTTACGAAAAACTCACCTTTAATAATCATCAAAAAAACCATGGTTGAAGAATATACAGGTTAGTTCATGTAGACAGTTAGTTGGCATACACTATACTGAGAATGTCAATAAGAAAATTTTAAAAATACAACAATTAATTGTCATTTTAAACTTCATTTCAAGGTTATGTTTTTGCACTTTAAATTGGCTAAATTATTCAAATTTCACACTGCGGTGTTCTTCTGGAGCCCAGCTTGAATTAGCAAAGTGTTGTAATTTATTTATTTTAAAATTTTGAGTTTCAATTAAAATTTTTCGTAAACAAATGTTGAGTCTTTCAAATATTTAAAAAAAAAAGTAAATGACGACTGAATTTGGAGACTTAACCTGTATATACTTCGACCATGAGAAAAACACACCCTTAATCATCATTAGTAAAGTTGCAATAAAAAAATTGCAATAAAAAAAATGTTTTTTTGAAAATCGCTTATTTTTCTATTTAATTATCATACAAGATCATATCAATAAAATTCTTCAAAGATTATACAACAAAAAATTACACACACATCGTGTGGAATCACACAGAGTTTGGCAACTCTTAATATTTGATGCTTCTTCATTCTCTTCAATTTCTCAAAATTCACAATTAAATTCACAATGGAAATCGACATTCCCTACTTCGCTTAAAATCCTCTTTACGTTGACGGTTTTTAAACCTTTGATAATTGATAAAATGATTTGACTTACAATCTACAAAAAATCAAAAATTTCAAATAAATACAAAAAAAAAAATACGATATCGCGATATCGGGTATTCGATAACGATACATCGATTATGACATATTCGGAAGTGGACTTTTGACAGTTTGCTGTCTGTCCCTAAGCGTCTCTGTTTTGGTATTTCTTGAAAATTATTTACATATCCACATTTTTATATATTTTAATGACTGAATAGTTTGACGTAATATGCTCGGTGGCTGGTATTGTCGCACCTTGGCAAATGAGCAAAACAGCGGCGCAGCTCAACCGGACGAACAAAAAGACAATCACCACATGGACCCCAACGAAGAGGATTCCGGCAGCGATGAGAGCATCGATCAGGACGAAGCGCAGGACGGTGCCAAAAATGCAATTGACTACAAGACACAATATCGCTATTTAAAGCGTAAATTTAAGTTTTTAATTTATGTGAGTGCGCTATGTTGCAATTAAAAACAAAAAACTTGAACCACCTACTTTCACAGGAAAACGAGTTCTTTCAAGATGCGTTGCGTATTAATCAGCGTAGACTGCTCAAAGTCTCGCGCGACCGTGCATTTCTCCTAGATCGTTTGCTGCAGTATGAAAAACCAGAAAACACATCGTCGGAGAGCGAGGACACAGAGTCCTCGGAGGACGAGGCAACAAAGGATTTGAAAAGGTTGGTTAAAGTTGCCTGGTCTATAACGATACACTAAACGAATGCCTTTTTTTCATTAGACGCAAAGCTGAGTCAAGTGCAACCAATAACAGCGGCAGCAACACTGGCGAGCCGATCAAACGTGGACGCAAAAAGCGTCTTCCCAACGCTACTGTGCCGCCGCCCATTGAAAATAAACAAAATCCTACGCAAGGTCCGACTGAAAAGCAATTAACAGCCATTTTGCGCATAGAAAATGAAGGCGACACATCAGCAGTTGTCGATGGCCACATGACCGCAGCTGAGGTAGAACGTCATCTGCAATCCAAGCGTCCAGCGTTGGAACTAATGACAGAGCGTGCGTCGGCCACGGTGCCATCGGAAATGTTTAGTAATGAACCGTCTTTGGACAGGTAAGTGTTATGCAACTGTTGATTCTCAGGTCTCCAATTAAACGCATTGCTTGCAGCGAATCGAATGATCACATTATAGATGGTTCGTCGCCCTCACATGTCGCCGCCGAGGAATGTGTACCAATGGAATATACTAACTGAGGCATAGTATTTATCTAAGATTAGTGATTAATTAATTTAAAATAGTTTTAATGATGCTACACAAACAAAAAATAGCAGATTTATTAAACATTTAATAAAATGAGACCCTACACTACGCAGATCACAAAAGGTAACATCAATCAATTAACTCCTGTAACATCTATAGTTTATAGAACTTTCCATATAAATCATAAAATATTATATTAAAAACTATTAAAGATATATTTTCTTTAATCATTGTTTAATGGTTTCATGTAGAAACTTTGCAATTTAGATGTATATAAGATATATAATTTTCTAAACTCATCAATATTAAAGTCGGGACCTGGAAAACAATTTTCTAAGATTATTAGATATTTTCATGAGTAGATCATAAATGTTCCCCTGAAAAAAAAAGAAAAATATACAAATCTCCAGAAATTATCGATTCAGCGAAACATTAAAAACGGGAATTGCAGATTTCGATTTTGTGTGAATATTTTTAATTAAAGTTTTCGAATTTGAAATGTGTTTCAAAGGATTTATTCGAACCTTTTGCGTTTGAACCTGAACTCATCTGAAAACTATTTTTGGTATTGCGAAAACTAATTAAAAATAGTTTGACTAGATTCGTTTGACTGAGGGCCAGTTTTTAAGTGCTAATTGAACTTTGTTTGTGGTTCAAACTTCGTTTAAAATAAAAATTGATTTTTTCAGTGAACTTTAACCGTCGTTTAAACTTAGTTTAAACGACCGATGCTAATGGTTTAAACTTTCAAAGTTTTTGACATGAATTTTTTTCACAACACTTTTCACTATTTTCTGTCGCTGCGATGTTTCACAAATTATTATTAATTTTTGTATTTTTGCACACTATGCATTAAAAAAAAGTCTCACGTGCACTTTTGTTGCTCGATCTCTTGTTTAAATTTAAAAATACAATAATTTGATTTTTCTGAAACAATTTGTTTATTTATTTAATTTTGAATGACATTTATCAGAAATCAAAATCATTTGCCTTTGGTGCCATATGAATTGTATTAGTCTGTCTTCATTTTAAACTATCACCGAAAAACTGCTAACAAAATTAAACGACGTTTAATTTAAAGAGAAGATTAATTAAACGGAGTTTAAACTACATTTAAACGAGCACTGAAAAACTGGCACTTACAAAATTGAAAATCGATTGAATACTGTGCAACATGCCAGAATATAGGCTGTTTTAAGCAAAATACAAAATATATTTGAAGTGAAAATTTAAGATTTTCATAAA
The DNA here is from genome assembly GCA_951804985.1 of Dryomyza anilis. Classification (NCBI taxonomy): domain Eukaryota; kingdom Metazoa; phylum Arthropoda; class Insecta; order Diptera; family Dryomyzidae; genus Dryomyza; species Dryomyza anilis. Next base: position 114,451,261 of record OX638131.1, on the reverse strand, counting down.
AATGTATTTGGTGACTTTTAGTTCTACAACGACGATATATACTTTCTATACCGGCCACGCCTCCTTCTGGGTAACCATATTGAATATACCAAAAAATACCTACAAGAAAAATCTTATAATTTTGTATTAATGATATGGTAACTATGTTTTTTTTTTTGTAGTACTTCGACCACCCCCGCCCACCAAAACAATAACAACAACATTAATGTAATGTCAAAAGGTACTATTTGCTTATTTTGTGCCGCGTTTCTAACCAGGGTTACCATTAATGCGACGAAAGTGACTAAATGCGACCTTTTTATTGTCACGAGACATTTTAGAATTTTGGGGTGACTTTTCAGACTTTTATGTTATATCAGAAAATTATATAACTCCAAAACATATTTAACGTCCATAACTTTAATAAAATTAATATTTTCAAATATTATTGAACTTTTTTGAAGAGTGCACAGATCATATTATGCTTCTTACAACCTCGGAATAGAACCTCGGAACATAAAACAAATACTCTTGGACAAATACCATATTTAGAAATTACTTCTGTATATTCTAATTAAATTAAAAGCTTATTAAAGACACAATTTATGCTAATAAAAATATTGAAATTTTCTGGAATTTGGTGGGAAATGTGAATTGCTTGTACCTTTGTTTTTATTTATTTATTAATAGTTTTTGTTTCGCTTTATTGTTAAGAAAGAAAGAAAAAATACATTCTGTGACTGTATTTTGCACAGATAGGACTTATTTTTTGGTACTTTTTTAAAATTCTCAACGGTAACCCTGTTTCTAGCCACAACTTTAGTAGTTAATAGCTCGTACTCGTGTTTAGTTGTTCGTTAGCTTGCCGCCGCTCAAAAGACGTTTGTTTTAGTGAAGGATCGGTCGGCATGTAAAGAGCTGACGTCGTCGTTTAGAAACTAGAATCGCAAAAAACATGAAAAACTAAAAAGTGTTTAGAAGATACGTGTTTCATATTAGATTTTTCAGTTCTTAAGTAATTCAGGGCTACTGTGTAGACTTTTTTTTTATAAATATTAAACAATTTAATAGAACGATTATCACATAATTTGACTGAGTGTTTATACGATCGAAACAGCAACAGAATGACGTCTACAGGTGTTCACAAACGCAATGTAAGTATCTAAATTTATCAGCGATAAATTAGCTATGAAAAAAAAACAAAAGTTCTAAAAAAAATCATCAAAAAATGCACTTGTTACTTCCGCAGATTAGATGCCAAGAATTTGGGTGTTTTATATGTAAATTTATTGTTTCTGTTGACATACAAAGTAAACTACACAAATAACATATTCAATAATGAAAAAAAAAGACAAATCTAACTATCGCCGTATATATTGTTGTTCTAATGATATGTAGTAATTCAGTCTGTTCAATTTACTTTACTACGCCATTTAGCAAAACACTTAATGCAGAGTTTGAAACATTTGAACACAAAAATGGTAAAAACTAAATATGTAATAGTAAATATTATAAATATGACATTTTTTAATAATTATTTCTTTACGGCCGGTAAAGCGAAAATCTATTTTTTTATGAACATATTTCCGTTGTTAAAATAAAAATAAAGAGATACTTTTGAAAAAATGTACTAGGTGCATTTGGAAAATGGTGATAAAATTTTATATTTTTAATTGTTACACATTTGGTGCAATTTCAAATTCTTCGAATCAGTTTTTTAAACCTATATCTGACAATTTCGTATCGAGGAGGCCCAAAATTGAGATCAATTGCTCGGTAACCAGAAAATAATCGGAAGGCCTGCAATGGGACAACTTTTAGTTTAAAACTTGCGATTTTCGATAATTGATATTTTTTACCTCTTTAGTCAATACCAACACTGCTTAAAATTCATTTTAATTCTCAATAGATCTATAAGACCTCTGTAATAAATGTCGGTAGAAGTATTTGCAGTTACTATTTCTAGATTCCATGTTATCTCTCTGCATAATCATTAAGTTACTTGAGTTTAAGATATGCGATTGGCAGAAATAATTTGCTGTAAACAACCTCTACGTTTAAACTGTAAGCATGACTGTGTAAAATGATAGCAAAAATCGCGATAATATTTACAATCTACAAATAGGTTACGCAAATATGTGTAAAAAAAATAAAATAAATTAAAAAATAAATGTTTAAACATTTTATTTAACGTGTATATTGGGTATATTCAAAAAATCGATCGAAATATAAATTTTTAATCGTATTGAATTCTAAAAATCTTATATTTGAATTTTTATTTAATTATATTTTGATAATTAATAAATATATATTATATAAAAAATATTATATTAACAATTGATTCAAAATTGTCAGATATAACATATATTTGCAAATCAATTATATAAATTTGCAAAATGCGGTATTTAATGGTATTTACCATAACATCTATGATTGCTTTAACATTAATTAACCCCATTATCATTAAACACATGCTGTATTTCACAACATGCTTAGTTTGTTACGCATCGATATTAAATAAATTTGAATTTCCGAACACCTAAAATGCATTTGCACGATGAGTACTTTACATTCGTTAGATTCTTATCGAGCTGTACTATATCGCCGCACGTAATTGTCAAGGGGAAATCAATCGATAAGACGACGGTGAGAAACGTGAAAATGTTGGCTATTTAATTGAAAAATTAAAGCAACAAACAAACATTTTCAATGCCATGCCACATGCTTCGTTCGATATTCTAATCAATTTGTAAAACTGATAATTGATAAAGCTTTGATATGATTTTTTTAATATGAATTATGAGTGTACATTTTTTTCCATTATTTCATAATATATATTATTTTTTCACAACATATAGTCGGTGATACTGAAAAATACCGCCGAACGACATGTGAAAATATTCGCCTAAATTTGTCTTATAATCCAGTTTTAATTGATATTTTGATAAGATAAATTAGATAAATGTCATTATAACCTATGACATATTTAATCTTTGAAGAAGTAAGTGCAGAATAGACAGAAACACGTTTTTTTTTCATTCATTTTGTAGGCGGTATTCAAAATTGTGGATAGGCGGTATTGCAGTATCATCGACGATATCTATATATCTAAAACTCATTTTCCGTTTGTTTGTGTGCTGTGCAAACGTACACCTGTGCACGGATTTCCTTAAAATTTGGAATATATATCCTACAGACCCAGGAGAAGGTCATTATATAGTTTTCGTTGACCACACCCACTTGTACGCCCATTTATATTTTTGGTGTATAATTCAGTTTCATAGCAAAACCACGTATTTTTCTGAAAATTTGTATTACTATGCTATAAAGTTCATGGAGTATCCGAAATCATAAATAAATCAGATTGTGCAAAGGGAAGTGGCACCTCCCATAGAACCCAAAAATTCAGTATACTATATCTTAACCCTAATGTTATCGATTTCAACGAAACTTTAAATTTGGATGTTACTCATCTTTCTTAATTTCACCATACCAAACTCACTACACCAAAACTCACCAAATCTAAATATGAATCATCTGCACGGATTTCGTTTAGATTTTGAATATATATACTACAGACCTAGGAGAAAGTCACTATATAGTTCTTGTTGACTACGCCCACTTTATGGTGTATGTTTCAGATTCATAGCAAAACCACTAAACGAATTTTTCTGAAAATTTGCATTACTGTGATATAATGTTCGTGGAGTATTCGAACTTACTTATCTAACCAAAACTCACTACACCAAACTCACCACACCACCGTACTCACCATATCAAAACTCACCAAACCAAAAATAAATATCAAACCTCTGCACCAAATTCCTTAAAATTTGAAATATATATCGTAGTAACCAAGGAAAAGTTAACAAGCTGAATCATATTATCCAAAATAAATACTAAAACTATTCTTAAATTAATTAATTCACTCCATATACTTGCATTCATATAATGTTTGCACGAGTCGTGCACGGGTCTAGCTAGTAATAAATATAATTCAATTGTGATAAAAATCTGTTCTATCGACAAAGAAATTTTTGTAATTAAAATAAAGCAGTAGATTGTAAAATGAAATGGAGTAGATATACTCCGATCGGAGTAGGATGCGCACACTGGATGGAGAAAAAGCTTTGGAGAGAGCTTTAAGAAGATAACAACAAAACATTGAAAAAAATCTATTGACATTTAAAGCTGCGCTGTGGCGTCTGTCATTTATAATATGTATGTCGACGCAGCGAAAACAAAGTATATAGTAACTAAAAGATACAAGCTAAAAAAAAATGAAGATGCTTTAAAAACTAAAGAGTTCTTGCAAAATTAAATAAATAACCAACAACATGAACAGCTAAAACTGGCCAAAAACTGCGTGTAACAAAAATACAAAAATTGTGCTCAAATAATACAATGAAATTTGACTACGAACTGGTGAGAAATACTGCAAACCAAACAAAATGCGCAATGTTTGCATGTTATTTTTTAAGTTTGTTCTATTAAATTTTAAATAAAATTTGTATTTACCTTGTACTTTGCAGCTTAAACAACACGACGACAATGTCAGCACTTCCGCCGGTTCCTCAACCTCTTCTGCACCACGACGCAGTGCTGGTGTCGCTGCTGGCAGCGGTGCTCTACCCAAGGGTCTTAAATTGTCCTTTCTTTGTCTAATTCTTTCGGTGCTTTTGCTGCTCTTTGGCTTTGGTATGTTAATATTATGGCTCTCGAAAGACATACAAAAAATATATTCCACTGATTAATTTTCAGGCATGTATCTGGATTCAACGAGTCCCTTTCTGGAGAGCATAGTCGCCAAGCTGGGCTACGACAAGACGCAGTATGCGGTCATCATCGATGCAGGATCCACCGGTAGCCGTGTCTTGGCTTACAAGTTCCATAGAAGTATTATTGGTAAGTTGACTTTGGTTTTTTTGTTGTTGTAATGAACTGTATAAAAAACAGCATATTCTCAAAATTGTTGCAATATTGCAGCACTAATAAACAAAATATTTAAAAGTTAAATACCTCAACTTAAATTCTGAAAATATTTGATTCATATATAACAAACGGTTTAAATTCAGTACTGTCAGGCGCAGAGATTTTGCCAAACACTTTCATGCAAATAACAAATGGCAAATTAATGTTTGGCAAAATATTTTTAATTAATGATGCAGATCGATAGGTGCTTTGAAAACAAATAATAAATGCCTTTTCACTACTATTTTATCTTATACCAATAAAAAGTTATGGCGAAAAAACGAAAAGATTCGCCCTTTTGGCATAACAAGATTTTTCAAATTTTCCAATTTCTCCGTTTGTTTGCTTTAACTGGTGCAATATAAAATAGTGGTGTAAAGGTATTAATTGTTTTTTTTTAAAGCACCTATCGATTGGCATCATTATTTAAAAATATTTTGCCAAACATTTTTTCCTGCAAAGAACAAATGGCAAATTGATGTTTGTCAAAATATTTTTAATTAATGATGCAGATCGATAGGTGCTTTAAAACCAAACAATTAATGTCTCTACATTACTATTTTATCTTGCGCTAATAAAAAGTTATAGCATAAAAAACAAAAATTTGTGTTTTAGTGAATAAATTAATTTTAATTGAAAAACAGAAATTTTAGTTTAAATTTAATTTTCAGTTCCAAAGTTTTTATGTAAAATTGAATTCTAATGAAATAATTCATTTTTAATGGAAAACTGAATTTTTAGAGAAAAATTTTAAAAAATTTGGTTGAATATGATAATCCTAAAAAATCATGCAATTTTGATTAAACAATCGTCGAACGATCTTTGTGCTCCCCTCTAAAAAGCTTGATAAAACATTATTCTGCTGCCCCAACGAAAGCTCGCTGATAAGAAAAAAAGCTTTTGTCATACCGAATGACTTGACTGCTGCACGATGACAGCGGCGGCGATAAACAGCGAAAACATTCAATTGCTCGACGTTACTTCTGACGCAACGTGTTTAAGTAATTTTTTTATTAGTGTGGATAAAAAATATTTAAAAATTCCATAGTAAATGACAAAAATAAAAAAGAAGCAACAATAAAAAAAGGGAAAACGACGTATCGAATTAGTGACAACAACAACTACAACGGATGAGTGCCCAAAACAAAGTCAACGACGACGACAAACGAACGAGTTTCCAAAACAACGAATAACAACAACGGACGGCAACCAAAGTCAATAGTAGCAACAAATTTTTAAGTTTGTTTTCTGCATTCCAGCGAAGTGAAGAAGATTTTTGTAATTTTTGTATTGTACAGCGGTACAGTTGTTGTTGTTGTAGGTGCCGTCGCCGCCGCCACACCGCCTCTCGCTGGTCAACAGGTGAATTAAGTAACTTGGGTTGGTGGTTGGTTGAATATTTGGCTAGTGTGCTGATGAATCAATGAATGAAAGAAGAAGCAGAAAACGCACGCAAGACAGACGCAGGAAAAAAGAAAGTTGCACGCAGCATACGAACAAAAAAAAAACAAACAAAGAAACAATAAAAACTACAAAAACATGTTGTAGCTGAGAGCAGGCACGTCATCTGCGATTCCAAAACAGCGCAGTCAGCAGCCAACCAGCCAACGACATAGAACAGCATTAGCAGCAGCAGCAACTGGCAGCCCTTCGCCCTGTCCCGAGAGCCTGCTTCATAGTTTGGAATACTTTAAAGTTGCTTGAAAATAGTGTTTATGGTGACTTGAAAATCTGACTGGGAATTTCAGAAGCTTTTTGTAAAGTTTGGAGGTACTTGGTTGATTTGGACATCCTTTCAAAAGCTAAAACCTTTGAAAAACTTTAAAACTGCACATGAGGAGTGTCTACGTCTCTTCGGAAGATATTTGCCAACTTTAGAAGTTCTTATCTTCATCTATTTCTTCGGTTTGGAGTGCTTGAAAATTTTTATTTGATTTTGGAATATTTTAAAGTTGCACGCGAGCTGACTCTACTTTGGCAAATTTGGAAAATCTTGACTCTTCTTACGATTGAATCTATTTAGATTAGCCTAATTTGGGCACTAAAATTCTGCAGCATAATTTGGAATACTTTAAAGTTTCACTAAAGCAGTACCTGTGATCTTCGCACACTGCCGAAACTCATTCATACAATTGAAATTATATGTAATGCTTGGAAAACCAAAAATTTGACGAAAACCCATTTTAGTCAGATAGGAAAAGCCTTCGTACTCAGGACTTAGCAGACATTTACCGGAGGAATCTATAACAGTATACGAAAAAACCTCTACTCAATCTTTGGAAAAATCTGCCGTGATTTCGAAATTACAAAAGACCCTACGTTTATCTTAAGCAAGGTGAAGTTTCAGTACTTAATTCAATTAAATACCGCAACATTTTACAACGCATAACATTTACTTACAGTTCAACGCACTACCGACCACCACCCGCCGATAATGCACCGCATTTGGCAATCGTAATAGTTGGCCAATTGTTTGAAGCAGCACAGCGGCAACAGCAATTACAACAAATTTATAACTCTTATTTGCACTGCTTAAAAGTGAAAACATTTAGTTAAACGACACACAATATACCAAATACACACAGCAGAATGGCATCCACCGCCGCAGCCGCACCTAGCGTCACGTCGCAAACGTCACCATCAGGAACTTCAGCAACACCAGCACCAGCTGCCTCACCCACCAAACGCCGCACGCACAGCACGCGCGAACAACTGCAGCAGGTCTTCTCCGGCGGCTTATCCGCGGCCATAACACGCTCCACCTGCCAGCCGTTGGACGTCCTAAAGATTCGATTTCAGCTGCAGGTGGAGCCACTCGCCGCCAGCAAGTCCTCGAAATACACCTCGGTGGCGCAGGCAGTACGCGTCATCTATCGCGAGGAGGGACTACTCGCCTTTTGGAAGGGTCACAATCCAGCGCAGGTGCTCAGTATCATGTATGGCATTTCACAGTTTTGGACCTACGAACAACTGAGCCTGTACGCGCGTCAGACGTCCGCGCTGCAGCATCGTCCGAATCTGTCAAATTTTATATGCGGCGCCATAGCGGGCGGCACAGCGGTAATCATTTCAACACCGCTCGATGTCATACGCACGCGCCTCATTGCACAGGATTCTAGCAAAGGTTATCGGAATGCGACGCGTGCCATTGCAGCGATTATTCGCGGTGAGGGCGTACGTGGCATGTATCGTGGACTGTCTTCGGCGCTGCTGCAAATTACGCCACTAATGGGCACCAATTTTATGTTCTACCGACTGCTCAGTCAGTCGGCGATGCAATTCTATAAGGTGCCGGAGCGCAGTCAGCTGCCAACATGGACGCTGCTCGTGATGGGCGCATCGTCGGGCATGCTGTCCAAGACCATTGTCTATCCGTTCGATCTGATCAAGAAGCGGCTTCAGATACAGGGTTTCGAATCGAATCGTCAAACGTTTGGGCAGAATATCCGCTGTACTGGGGTTTACAGCTGTTTGCGACAGACGATTTCACAGGAGGGCGTGCGTGGGCTGTACAAAGGAGTGGCACCGACGCTGCTCAAGTCATCGTTGACGACGGCGCTGTACTTCAGCATTTACGATAAACTGCGACAGATAAGCTGGAAGTTTTAGCAAATTTAAGCACTAAATACTTTTCATTTAATTGAAATTAATATCATTTAAAGAGGTGGGGAAGTAGGAAAATATGAAACCTGTATTGAATTTTGTGGAATTTAAAATTTCCATTCCCAAGATTTTGAATTATTTTTCTCAATACATAACAAAGTTTTTCAAATGAATTTAAACCGCTGGTTTCATCATGACTTAAATGATTTGAATACGTTTAGAATATTTTAATGAAATTCAATCGAAAGCTGGAAACATTTGTAAAAAATAACAAAAACTATATTGAGTTTCGAATTCTTCAACTGTTTAATGGGACATATTTCCTCTTTCGATTAATTTTGTTAATAATTATCAATCGAACAGTTTTGAATACGTTTTCTCATTACAAAAACTATATTATTTTGTTAATGAATTCAAACCGCTTTTTTTATTTAAAGATGATCATAACGTGAACGATTTGAATTCGTTTTTAAAATTATTTGTTGTATTGAAAAATGTAAACTAAATTGGTTTGGTTAGCAAGTTTCATATATTAGGCTTCCGAATTTAAATATATAATTAATTTACATTTAAGTATTATAATTATTATTATAATTCATATTATATATATATATTATGTTAAAGCTCAAAGGCGGCAAATACTTTTATAGCGCAAAGTAAAAGTTTTCTAGAAACGTAAGCTTTTAAATAAAATTATTTTCATACAGCAAACTCTGTTTTAAGCACATTATGGCACAAAATAAATAAACAAACAAGAAAAAAAACCAATAATACGTAAATATTTTCTGTTTAATATTCAAATTGCAGCGTCGTTTATGCATCAGCAGTAGCAACAGCACTCGCAACGTACGTGGCATGATTTTGTATATGTCTGAACATTCCAATGTTTTAAATGCAGTTTTTTGTTTGTTTTGTCTACAGCTTCTTCTGAGTTTTACAGCGCTGCCGCGGCACGTATTCGTTACAAAAACAAATTTAACTTTGAGATTGGAAACAGTTACATGAATAAAATATATTATAGCTCAGTCAAATGTTTAGGAGGTTTTTAACAAAACATTTAACAGTCAAATCAGAGATCATCTCTAAAGTTGTTTAGCTGTAGATGGGGAACATCAGATTAAGAAATGTTTTATGCAGTTGCTTTAATTTCTAAAAACTTAAAATTCATTGAAAACTCAAAAAGATCCAATCTGCATGAGAGACTTTAACAATCGCAACAAAACATTAGAATAATTAGTGGTATTTCTATGATGTATTTTTAATTTTCTTTGATTTTCGATAAATAAAACAAACAAACTGAAATGAAATTTGCATACAAAAAATGTTTACTACCAAACAATAACGAATATGACCATAATTGAGATAAATTCAATTTATATATTTTTATTTATTCACAAACGTGAATTATTAGAATAATCATGATAGAATTCTGTATTATCATGAATAAATCATTGATGGAATAGCTCTAAATTTCCATGGGATTAAATAGGATTTAAGAGTCTGAACTTTGTTTACTCCAACTCTTATTATGAATGGCCAGACCTTCACTGACCCGGTTGATAAAGCTAATCTCTTGGCAGAATTATTTTCAAATAATTCCACGCTCCCAGATAGTAATCAACCACTGCCCGTCGTCGATTTTGTTTCTTCTGCAATGCCGGATATTCATTTTCGAACTCGGGCAGTTAAAAAGGTTTTAGAAAACCTCAACATTAACAAAGCCTCTGGGCCAGGTGGCATATCTGCCCATGTGTTGAAGAAGTGCGCGTCAACGCTGGCTTGTCCGTTGCGTAACCTTTTCAACATCTCCTACACGACAGGAGTTTTTCCATCTTGTTGGAAGGTTGCCTATGTCCAGCCAGTTCCGAAAAAGGGCGAGGCTACGAACCCTGCCAATTACCGACCCATTGCAATATGGTCTGCACTCTCCAAGGTAATGGAGAGCGTAATTAACTTCCACCTTGTGAACTATCTTGAGCACAACGAATTGCTCAGTGACCATATGGTTTCCGTAGGACCAGATCCACAGGTGACTTGATGGCGGTCCTCTCCGAAAAGTGGAATAATCGTGTTCACCTTTTCGGGGAGAGTAAGGCTGTTGCTCTCGATATTTCCAAGGCTTTTGATCGAGTGTGGCATAAAGCCCTCGTTTCAAAACTAATTGCATTTGGTGTCGGCAAATCTTTTACTCGATGGATATCGAGTTTTCTCCAGGGTCGTTCAATACGAGTTGCGATGGATGGTGTTTTTTCAGAACAACATTCCATCAATTCTGGAGTTCCGCAGGGTTCCGTCCTATCCCCATCCCTGTTTCAGGTATTTATCAATGACCTTCTGTCATTGACTCGGAACCCAATTCACTCCTTTGCAGATGACAGTAACATTTGCCATTCATACTCGTTCAACAAGCGTCCAAACTCTTTGGAGATTGAGAGTAAAAGACGCACTATGAATGACACACTCAATAATGACCTTAAATCAATCTCCGAGTGGGGTGTTGCAAATAGAGTAGATTTTAATGCAAGCAAGACCCAATGTTGTCTGTTATCTCACAAAAGAATGGATTCACCCCTTCCTCCCTCTATATGGGTATTTTGGATATTGCGCAGTCGGCTGCTCTTGACATTATGGGCATATCAATTCAAAGTGATCTCCGTTGGAATGATCACATATTTAATGTGTCGAAAGAAGCGGCCAAGTGCCTCGGTTTCTTAAAACGATGTCATACTTCAATCCTGATGACCTACGCACTGTCTACACTACCTATATTCGACCTAAGATGGAATACAATTCGCACATTTGGTCAGGGGCTTCAAAATCCTCCTTGGATTTCCTGGAACGAATACAACAACGTGCGATATATTTAATAGGGGATGAAAATATTTCATCGTCTATTGGTTCTCTTGAGCACCGAAGGACCGTTGGGTGTGTAAGCCTGTTTTATAGGTATTACAACGGAAAGTGTTCGAGGGAAATACATGGCCTGATTCCACCAGGTCGTGTGTTTTCTCGTTCTACTCGGGCATCAAACCAAGCCCACCCCTTCGTAGTCCACTCGGCTCTCAACAGAACCACGCATTATATAGAGAATTCGTTCTTCAGTCGCACGACACGTTTGTGCAACAATCTCCCTGCGTCCGTTTTTCCCGACATTTTCGATATTGGCAAGTTCAAAACAAACATTCACCGACACTACTCCATCTTTCCCCCCTTCCTTTAACTAATCATCCCTTCTTACGATCAACACTGTGCATTGCATGTATAGCGGGCATCCCCTGAGCGTTGGTTAATTTGTAAAAAAAAAAGCGGACTTAGAAATCATCAAAAGATGTTTTTACTTGTTAAAATGTTATCCAACAATGTGTTTGATTCAGGTAATAATTCGAGGTTTTAAATTATCAACAATTTGTTATATTTGATACAAATTTATTCAAAACAAAGTTTTCCCAGTTTTAATTAAGCAAAAGAACATATTTTCGTTATACATTAGAAAGTTGTTTCAGAACATTCAAAATATGTTTATATTTGGTCCAATTTTGTTAAAAATAAGGGCTTCGTTCCAGTATTAAGTTTGTTTCAGATTTTAATTCACCAAAAGAATTTTGTATTTGGTCCAAAAATTGGTTTTAGTCTCATCCAAGTTAAACCAACAAAAGATTTTTGTAGTTGGTCTAATTCTGTTCAATACCAGGTTTTTGTTTAGGTTTTTTTTCATATTTTATTTTTTCAAATGATTTGTGTGGGTAGATCCAAATTTGCCCAATGTAATATTTTCTTTTAGTTTGTTCCAGGTTTAAATCTGTAACGAATTTTTGTTTTTTTCGTCCGATTTTCTCCTATAAGTACAAAGTTTCGGTTGCAGATTTTCGTTTGTTATAGGTTTAAATTCATAGAATCATTTCTGTTATAGTCCGAATTGTCCAACTCAAAATTTTAAGATTTTATTATTTCTTCCTCAGATAATAAACTGGTGCTGGATGAGGAAATATTCCGTGAACGTAAACCGGGTTTGTCCTCGTTTTCCGACAATCCACAAAAGGTAGTCTAAACAATTAAAACTTATTGGGTGAAACAATATTAATATCTACGCAAAAACTTTGCAGGGCGCTCACTCTATTAAGTTGCTGCTGGATGAGGCAAAAGCGTTTGTGCCACAGGCAAAATGGGCCGATACGCCACTCGTGCTAAAGGCTACCGCCGGCCTGCGTCTGCTGCCACAAAGCAAAGCCGAGAATCTGTTGAATGCCGTGCGTGATCTCTTCGCCAAATCAGCATTTAGCGTGGACAGCAATGCGGTCGAGATTATGGACGGTACCGATGAAGGTATTTTCTCCTGGTTCACTGTGAACTTTTTGCTCGGACGTCTTTCGAAACGCAATCAGGCGGCGGCACTCGATCTTGGCGGTGGTAGCACTCAGGTCACTTTTGCACCCACCGATCCCGAACAGGTACCGGTCTACGAGAAGTACATGCATCAGGTGGACTCTTTGAAGATTAGCGTCTTTACGCACAGCTATCTGGGACTGGGTTTGATGGCTGCACGACATGCCGTGTTCACAAAAGGACACGCCGAGCAGGAGACAAATGTGGAGACGGCGTGCGTTAATCCAATTATAAATAATCGCACATGGACCTATGCTAATGTCGAGTACAAAGTGAGGTGAGTTCGTTGGTTATTTCGCTAATTTATTCAGATAATCTAAGTTGCAAATATTCAAAAATTGCCTTAAAAAATAATGAAAAATCAAAATTTTTCTCCCTGCAGCGGCAAGGAAAACACACGCTCCACTCAGGAGAATCCTGTCGTCGATTTCGAGGCCTGCCTGGATGCGGTCAAGAGCAAAGTTATGCCACTGGTAAAACCCAAGCCGTTCACCTTGAAGCAGCACACAGTCGCCGCCTTCAGCTACTACTTTGAGCGCTCCATTGAATCGGGTTTGATTGATCCCTTTGCCGGCGGCGAGATCACGGTGGAAGACTATCGCAAGAAGGCGCAGGAGGTGTGCGCCATCGCCAACGATGAGCAGCCGTTTATGTGCTTCGATCTGACGTATATCTCGGTGCTGTTGCGCGAGGGATTTGGCCTCAATGAGGGCAAGAAAATTAAGGTATTTTTTAGAGAAAACAATAGCTAAATAATTTTTCAAAGTTTGTGATTAAATATTGCGAAAAGTATTTGATGAATTTAAAAAACAATAATGCCATTTGTGTGATTATGGTTTAAACGTACGTTTTATCACAAAACAAATAATGAAATTATTGGTTAGTTTTACTTTTGTTAGAAGGATTGGTTTAATTTATAATAAAAATTATATTAAATTCCTTTTTGCCAATTACAGCTCTACAAGAAAATCGATGGACATGAAATTTCCTGGGCTCTGGGTTGCGCCTACAACGTGCTGACAAGTGATGAACGCTTCAAAGTCTAAATCGCTGTCAAATTTAAGTTTTTTTAGTTTTATTTTGGTTTTGCAAAGCGGTGCCTTAGAGTTTTAGATATGTTTACAAATTTGCTGAATTGCGCAAATTTTATAAAAATTCACAAATATTTTTTTCTTTTTGTACAATAAGCTAATGCATATCTGTGTGAATAATGTGATTGTAACAATATAATTCCTTATGTGGTATTTGAACTATTTTTATTATTTAAATTTTGCGCTTATTAAAAATTTGATTTTTTTTTATTTTATTAATATTTGTTATAATTTAATTAAATAGTGTTAGCGACATAGTAAATTATAGTTTGAATTTGGGCTGCGGCATTAATCAAAATTTTGATTAATCAGAATTCTGATTAATCGATAATCTTGATTCATCAATTAATCAGAAATTGATTAATAAAACAGTTTGATTAATCAATTAATCGCACATACCTAGTTTGTATAATCTAGCCCCTAGACAATGTAATAAATACAAGTTTATACTAAACAAAATTGTTTTATTTTATAACGTTATGGCTTTGGCTTAATTATAGTTTAGAAGAATTTAAAGATTACTGAATACTTTTATGAGAAATGTGTACTTGACAAATAACAAAGTTGATTTAAATTTAAGTAGCCATAAATTGGCAGTGTTTAAAAGAACAAAATGCCATTAGTTGTTAAAAAAAAAACAGATTTTGGTAATAAATTCAAGTTTATACTCAAAAATGTGTTTTATATTATAACACTACGGCTTTGGTTCAACTGTAGTATAGAAGAATCAAATGATTACTGTTCAATTTAAAGCAAAAAGTGAACTTGACAAACAACAAAGTAGATATAAATTTGAGTAGCAATAAATATGAAAAAAAAAAGGAGAAAACAGTAGACTTATATAATAAATTCAAGTTTAAACTAAAAAAAGGTGTTTTATTTTATAACTTTACGGCTTTGGCTTAAATATAGTTTAGAAGAAATTGATAAATAGCGGAGACTTTAGAGCAGAAAGTGTACTTGAGACATAACAGACATTGCAATAGCTTTAAACATAATTAGTGAAAAGTGAGCGAACCAATGGAAAATGGCATTATGGCTTTTGTAGCAATTGCGGTTGAATGTCTAATCGATCGATGATGTATTGCGGCATACAGAGCGTCGCATTTATCGGTTTAAGGCCTGCAAATCCTAGCAGCGACAACGCACCAATGCCAAATAGCGTATGAAAAATGTCGGGCAGATTACCGGTGCGATCGGCAAAGCCACCAGTCTCATTGTCCTGACACGACAGTATAAACTGCTGCAGCTTCTCGGCGCTGATCCAATGCAGACGACCCATAATTGTGAGTGAGGCCAACACCCACCAGGAATAACAGACATCGGGCAGTTTTTCAGGACGTCCATTGAGGCCACCCGTCGGCAGTTGACGTTCGCACAGCCACCAGCCCAGTTTATCGACATCGAGCAGATGCAGGCGCTGTGTCAGTGAGAGAAACCCAACGCAGCAGTAAATTAAGCCTGTTATTTAATGCTTTTGATTAGTATTTACTTATGTCCATTATATTCAAAAACACAACCTGCATGTGATTCGGCGCCTAGTTTCGAGCCAAAACCACCATCCGTCTGATTGCAACAGGACATTACAAATTGCACTGCCTTCTCCACATCGATGGTGCCTTGCATGCGCTGCAGCAACGTCAGCAATGCCACTGCACAGAATGAGAAACGCGTATCTACTTCGCCCCACTTGTCGCCAAAGAAACTGCCATCGGGTTGCTGCAGCGAAACCACAAAACGCACTATAGCCTCACAGTCAATCTCATGCAGCGCATCGTAGGTACAAAGCACCTGCACCGCAGACAATGTGTACAATATGTGTGGATCGTGTCCGTCGCATGGTGCAATGCCACCTGTTGTCGCGCACTGGCAACGCTTTATAAATTCAATGATCGACTTGCGATCGAGTCGCTCCAGCTGATTCATGATGTCGAGCGCTGTGACGCCCCAGTAAATGCCCGACATGCGCAGAAACTCCGTCATGCAGTACTCGTAGTCGTCCTGATCCTTGCCATGGTTCTCAATGTACTCGACGTGTTTCCAAAAGTGCAGCTCCTCGTCCGCCTGCAGCGCTTTCCCGTCGTTCAACTTGGCAGACGCATTGCTGCCCTTTGCAAAACTTGTGGAATCCATTGGTGTCTTTTATAGTAGTGTTATTGAAGTTAATATAAATAAATTAATAAATAAATATCGTGAAAAAAATCACAGCAATATGTGACACATCGCCATAGATGCCACCTTCATATCACTGAAAAAAAACACGTAATCCCACAGATAAAATAACTCTTGAGACTGCTTCAAACCGATTTTTTTTTTTTTAGATGCGATGGGAAAATTTATTATTTTTTAGTATTTTTTGTACCGAAGTGAAAATTTTGAAGTACGTACTTTATTTTTTGTACGTCAGTTTTGATCCGAATGGGACATTTTGTACCTTTTAAAAACATTTTTTCGTCTGCCCTGAAACTTTTTTTCAAATGAAAAATATACCCCGACATTTCTGTAATTAAGAAATCAAATTCGAGAAATCGCTCTTTGAATAAAAAAAAATAATCACCACATAAATTTCGTTCCCTTATCAATAAAAAATCTATAAAAAGAAATTTATCGCTAAGTGTTGGCATCCATAGTCGCATCGTTGCAGTGAAAGAAACAGCAGTTTGCTGCAGAATTATATAAAGTACTTTTTGTAACTTATTTAGTTATTATTAAAATTATTTATTGTTCTTTCAGCTTGTCAGTTTTTCCCATAGTTTTTCCACATTTATTTATTTTTTATGCAAAAATTAATATTTTATGCATTAAAACTTAATTCTTGCATTACTCAATTCATAATTATTTGTGGAAAAGCTATTTAAGCGCGATTTTTTTGCTTGTTTTATAAATATATATTATAAAAAAAAATGTCGATATAAGTAAAATTGACATCTTTTATTAATTTTAGGACCGGCTTTTTTTAATTCACTTGAATGTTATCGTGCCAAATTCATTTGATTAAAAACAAGCGTGTACTTTTAAAATCTCATGCTTTCCACATGTGCACAACCATACCAACAATACCACTGATGGCAATTTTGACAGGAAGTTGGCAACCATGCACGCGGCTTTCAAGAACAAAAGAAAAAGTTGATCGGAAGAATCGGGTGAGGTACACGAAGTTGACTTTTATCTAGTGATGGTTAATTTCGATACATTTTCGAATTTATGAGTATCCAATATAATATTGCGAACATCCTAATATTATTACCTATACTGAATACTTATTTTTGCCCTCAAGACACGCTCAAGACGCGCTACTTCGTCATAATAGTAGTAAAAGTCGTTTTGTTAGTGTTGCAACTATTTGTACACATTTTTGCCAAGTGTGTTTCTAATTATATAAAATTAGTGGTAATTCAAACTTCGATGCTTTTTTCAATAAAAGAGATGTATTTGTGAGTCCCACATTCAAAAAAATACAGTTGAAAAACCAGCAATATTATTTTTAAAGTGACTTTTATATATATTTTATTTTTGTATTACGAAACATAATTAAGCCAAAAGGACTTATATTATTATAAAGTTAAAAATAATACTAAATCGTACAAAGTATATATTGGCATTTATATGCCATTTATTTTTTTAAATTGGTCTTTCAAAAATTATCTTATGAAATTGTTGAGCCTAATTTCCATCTCGTGAAATTTGACATTTTTTTTTGCACCGTCCACATTTTTATAATTCAAAAACTAGTAGTGACATCGGTTGGGTTTCGATTTTTGATCGATTCCAGAGATCCAGTATGGAGCAGTAAAAATGTTGGTAAAGAAATTCACAGCGTTATGGTGATTTTATATTAGGATGCAGTTCGAAATTGCATTGCCAACGAATTTTTATGGCAAGTCAATATTTATGTGTCTTGACAATATTTATGACTTTACGGCACCCAGAATTAGTTTACCACAAATTAATTAAAAAAAATTCAGGGTATTGAATACTTGCCTAACAAATGTATTCGATATTTGTACAAGAACATTTATCGAATAGTTGTGGGTACCCAAACAAAACTCAACACTAATTTTGTCGTCGTCGTTGATGAAGAAGCAGAGCAGATAATTCATAAAAAATTCCACCAATGATTGATTCATGTGAAAAATTTGAAGAATATCGAAAAATCAAGGAAAATTTCAAGTGAAAAATCAAGAACGTTTTTTGTGTGGAAACTAAAAACGTTAAAACGTAAATTGCAAAGTTGGAAAAAACGTGAAAAATTACGCAAAGAAAAATTTGCAACGCTGGCTGAGATCGCTGCGAAAGAAAAAGTACACGAAGAAGAAGCACAAGCATTGAAAAAGTAGAAAAAGAAGAAGAAAAGCGAAAGAAAACGAAGCAGCAGCAGCAGTATCAGCCGTCCGTCGTCGCAGCAGCAGCAGTAGTAGCTACACTTGGAAAAGTGAAAACGCAGGAGCAGCAACACTGGAACAGACACAGCGTAGCCCAAATAGCAATAAACATACGCCATATGGAATACTTATGAATATTAAAGGAAACGACGCCGTCGAGAAGCAGCAGCGGCGCAAAAGAGGAAAGTGAGCCGAAAGACAGCGCAAAAGCGAATAGTGATAAAGTCGGAAGTCACAAGAAACGTGCCAAGAAAGTGCAGCGCAGCATAGGGCAGGACAAAAAAAGGAAAGGCAAATTGCTGTGCAAACAAGTGCTTCTTTTTATTTTGTAATAAAAATTGTCCGGACAATTCTATAGGCGCCACCAACAAGCGATGTCCAATGGCGACGATGTTCTAGACAACTGGGAAGAAATCGACGAAGCTGGGGTAAGTGTTTGTGGGCGTGTGTAGCGCATATTAGGAGTGGCTGATGGAGGACTCTATTTTTCGGACCCCTGCAACGCTTCCAAATATTTGCACCATTTTGTTTACAATCGAATGAATAGAGTTTTCTGGCAAAGATATGAAATATTTTCCGAAACTTTTAGTTACGTTTACTGAAAGAATGGTAGGGTCAAATGTTGAATTTTTTTTGTTTGGTTAATTCGTGGTTTTATAATAAAAATATTAATAAATTTTTATTTATGTACAGATGTAAACAAAATATATTAGACATTTTTAAAGATACAAAGAAAAAAAAATAAAGAATACCACAACACGACCAAAAAGGCGATTTTTTAATATATAGAAGTTCACTATTATATTTATATGCACAGCTTTACATATCGTCACTATCATGCCAAAGGGGTGAATTTGAATGTAGTTTATCCTCAAGTATGCTGTGTCAAAATAGCTAGTCACAAAACCAAAAGGGCGAATTTGAAAAACTGAAAATCTTGTCATGCCAAAAGGGCGAATCTTTTCGTTTTTTCGCCATAACTTTTTATTGGTATTAGATAAAATAGTGGTGTAAAGGCATTTATTGTTTGTTTTCAAAGCACCTATCAAATAACAAATGGCATTTAATGTTTGACAAAATATTTTAAAATATATTAATGATGCCAATAGATAGGTGCTTTAAAATCAAACAATTAATGCCTTTAAATTACTATTTAATATTGCGCTAATAAAAAGTTATAGCAGAAAAAACAAAAATATTTGCGTTATGATCAGGATATAGTCGTACAAAATCCATATTTATAATTCAGTAGGTTGTCCAAATCTAAAGATATTTTACATACGTTATAATAATTGACAAATAAACTAAAATAACAGAAAAAAAAATGAAAAAATTATAAATTTTGCTAATTTTTAAAGCACTACAAAATATAAAATTTGATTTCTCAACATTTTAAAAAATGCAGATTCGCCCCTTTGGCATGGCGGTGACGATATATTAAAATAATTTAACTCTTTCCGTAGTAAGTGTAAAGTTCATATAACATAACGTTTTTAAGAAAATTTTAGGCACTTTTCAGACACTTGTTAGAATAAAAAGCAATCCAAAACAATATCCGATTTTATTTTGCAGTATATCTAAAATTTGTGCACAACGTTTTTGCGTTATATTTTATTAAGTATTTTATCTTAGAAAAGTCAAATATTAGTTAGTAATCGTATATTTTAAGTTTTTGTTTCTGAAGGCAAATTAAATTAGTAAATCAGACGCTTAAAAAGGATATGAATTATTGTTGTGCGTCTGGAAAATGCACTCGATCACATACTGTAACACAGAAAAAGACGGGTACGTTTATTTTAGTTCTTTTATTTCAATATTTTTATATTTTTACATTATAACGAAAAAAACAGGGTTTCTATTGAGCGTTGTATTAAAAGTTGTTTGTCTAATAAAACTTAAAATGTTTGTCAACTCTTAACCAATGAAGCTAGAAGGATGAAATTTGGGTATGTGATACAACATATTTGAATCATTAAAGTTTTTTTTTCAAAATAATAATTGGAAATTTTCAAAGGATGTTGAAGGATAAAGTTTAAAAAAGTAAATTTTGATACCTCTTTGTTCTGAATAAAAAAAAAAATTATAACATTGTCAGGATTCACCTCCTTGACACCGATAATGGCACCGTAGGACGAGTAACAGTATTTAAATATATTTTTCGAAAATTGTGATCCTCTGAAATTTGAAGTGCTTCAAAAGGAAAACATTATTGTCAAATAAAAAAACTGTAAACGCAGTATTACTCCATTTGGTCAATTTGTTTAACGCAATTTTTCATTAATTGTCGGACGGTGTAATATATGAAAAAGTACTTGGGAACGTCATGAACTAATTTAAGTTTATATGTTGTAGTATATAATATTTTAAAATTGATATTTTCTTTTCATCAGTTTGTATTTATTACATAAATTGTATTTTTTTTTCAGCTCACAAGCAAAGTGCATAAACTACAAGCGGAACGCAAGTCACTTGAACAACAACAACAAACGCAGACACTGAAGTCAACAACTGCTGCCTCCTCGAACGTCGCCTCCTCTGCCACTGCAACCACAACCACTTCTACTTCTGCCACCAGCAGTACCAGCTCCAGCATTCAACCAATGAAACTACTACAGCGCACAACGTCGCGAGACACAAACGTCGTCGTCAATAGCAGCAGCAACAGCGCCGACAGCACGCACGCAGGCGGCTCGGCGGCATTAAAATCGCCACTTGACGATATGGCAGCCACTTTTCAGCCGGTGCTCATGGTGTTGCATCAACCCGTCGACGAATATCAATCGGCCAACTATACGCAGCCGATCAACTCACAGACCGTGAAAATACTGCGACGTCCGACACAGTCGTCGGAGCCGCGTAACAATGGCATGCGGCCGCGGCAGCCAATCAAGACGCTGCAGCAGCGTGAGCAGGAGTATGCAGAGGCAAGACTGAGAATAATGGGCGCGGCCAAGAATCCCGAGGACGATGTGGCGGCGTAAGTAGTGCTAAAGTTAACTAAAAAAAAATTAAACTTTTATATATTAAAATTTACCAAACTTTGTAGCGCCGCAACAACGCCCACAGCTGCGCCGGCGCAAACTGCAGCAACAACAAAAGCAGCTGCTACTACTGCGGCGCCACGAACGCCTGGCGCGCATAATGCTTACAACAACCAGCAGCAGCAGCAACAACCACCTGCAGCCGCATACAATACAATGAATGCCAACTACAACAACCAGCGCACAGCTGCGCAGCAAATGCAGCAGCAACAACAGATGTTGCAGCAGCAGTATCAGCAACTGCAGCAACAACAGCCGCAAACGTGGTCGCCCGTTGTTGGTGGCAACGTCTCCTCGGCATCGCTGCATCGGCAGCAGGAAACAATTTTACGTCTGCCACGCGGTCCCGACGGCTCAACAGGTTTCCAGACGCGCCGGTAACGCGTGCGCTACATGCCGTCGTCATCATTGTAGTTGCTGCCTCCCTCCCACTTACATTTGTCGTCGTCATTGTCAGCACACTTTTTTTTGCTACTTTCTACTACTATTACTACTATTTTTGGGTTACAGTTTTAACAAAAAAAAAAAAAATACATTTACAAAAAATTACGTTGCAATGCGCGTGTTCGACTAGACACGCATTCATAAGCCCCTCCTCTCCCCAACCCCTGCATTTTTGTTTTGTAGTTTTTTTTATATATATCTATAAATATAACCTAAAATATGTGAATAGCTATTTTTAAATAGTTATGCAAAATTTTTGATTTTTTTTTTAAATAATAAATCTAAATTTTAAGCAACATGCTGCACACAGTTTTATTTTTTGACGAATTTAATTTTTATTAAATTTTAATAAACTACTTATATAAATTGAAAATAAATATTAAAAAAAAAATGTATTTTCATTGAATTTTCATTAAAATTGTCAATTTTATTAGACATTTTAGTAAATGTTTTAATGCAATCAGATTTTAATTGCATTGTAATTTTTTTAATTCTTTTAAAAAATTAATTTATCGCTTTTTTTTATTATATTCAAAATTTCAATAATTTTTTAAACATTTTAATTGATTTCAATTGTTATTTAATTATCTAAATTTGGGTTAAAAAATGTTATTCAATTAAAAACCAAGCTACACTTCAATTAGTTTTAGAACTTTTCATTAGTTTGATTACAAATTTGTTGAAATTATGATTTTCAATTTAATAATAAGATTTCTATTAAAATCATATATCTAAATTGTATCGTCAATCTTCTTCTTTCAATAATTTAATTAATATTTCCAACTTTACAGTAATTAATATATGCTTAAATTAATTAGAGATCAAATAAAAGTTTTATAAATTTCATTGTTGGTAAATTAAATTTTAAAATTCATTTTTTTTATATATTTTATATTATTTTTTTATTTTATATAATACCATTTAATTTATTTATTTTATATATTACCCAAAACAAAATGGAAAGTATTTTTCATGAACTTTACAAAAAAATAAAAACAAAAAGGTTCTGGCATCGAACGGTCTGTTGTTCTTGCACTCTCGCATATTATTCAAGCTAAGTTTGTATGAAAAACATCAGTTTCGCGACTTTAAACTTGTGTAGAACATTCAATACTCGCAATCCCTGTTTCGTTTATACATAATTTTTTGGAAAAAAGGAATGTTTTCATTAAAAAATACATAAAGATAAATAAAAACTTCTGGCTATTTTTCAAAAACCGCAAAAACGTTTTAAAATCACTAATTTTGGTTAAAAAAATTGTTCAGTCCAAAATAAGTATTTTTATTGTATAACTCGTGAAAAATACTTTCTAAAGCAGTTATATATGTTTACAATTAAGCCACTCTGATAGAAGTTATAAATAATTCAATACAAGTCTACGCGGTCAAATTTGCCATATTTGAACCCCTATATCTTCGACAAGCCATCATACCAGCCCATCCTCCTTAACAGGTTTTAATGAGATCCACTTATATTGCAAGTTCACAACATTTTATTCAAATCGGAAGCAAACAATTTTTGAAGCCGCTATTTCACCCATATATTATTTGAAATTTTAAATTTTCACTGAAAATTCTATCACTCGCACAAAATTTTCTTTAAAATACATTTTTAAATACCTCAAAGTGTATATTGTGCGCCTTGGTTAAATCTGACGATTCCATTGAAAAGTTTGGCATGTACGGCCACTTCACTTTTTCTATTATTTACATTGACAAAAAAATAAACCTCGGCCAAAAAATTGAATTAACTCGTAAAAATCGATTGTTCAACACTTGAAAGTTGAAAAGATTTTCTCGAGAAGCATACCACATAATTAAACAATCGCGGACAATGATCAGAATATTTTAAATCCATTTGCAATGATAAATCACTGCTTTTTCATTACGTGGCGCACAAAAAAGTCAATTTCGTAGAATATGTCGAATCTTTAATTAATTTAATGAATTTTTAATTTTACTAATAATTAAATAAAGTAGTGTCTCAACTAATTTTAATTAAATTTAATTGAAAATCAGTTTTTTTCTAATAACACTACTCAACAAAACGAAAAACATTTCCAATGGACATTCCATACATCAATTCTATATAATTCGAGGTGGCTGATTTTGACTGCTTACTTTAGGCATTTTCAACAACTTATTAGATTAAAAAACGAGCTTGAACTATTATAAGATAGTAGCGCTCTCCTATAAAATAAGAATTTGCGTTTGTAGATGTATTGCGGAATAATAACCCTGCAGTGAAATCTAAACTAGTTGCATAAATATGTAGTATTCATAACCATGTTTCAAGTTCGGTAGCTAGTTAAAATGGATGCAGAGAAAAACAGTTCAAAAATTTGTTCGTAGAGGAACGTGTCGAAATTGTCAAAAACAAATTAAATTATATTTCATTTATCTATTTTGCAGGAAAGATCTTTCTTTTTTACTTTATTGTGGATTCCATAGTGCGATTTGTTTTATTTCTTTCCGCCATGGACTTGTACAATTTAACAAATAACCTATTTGAAAAACCCTTACAACCGCTGCTGATAACAAGCCATACGCTGTCCACCATCAAGTCTCATTTTACAAGCTTTCTTGACAGGAGCAATTTCATCCATTCGGTCCACATGACCTAGGCAGCGAAAACATAGGTTTTGATTCGCTTGACTATGTCAATTGTAGTCGAATAGCTTACAGCTCTAGTGTTTCAAATG
This sequence comes from Dryomyza anilis, assembly GCA_951804985.1. Taxonomy (NCBI): domain Eukaryota; kingdom Metazoa; phylum Arthropoda; class Insecta; order Diptera; family Dryomyzidae; genus Dryomyza; species Dryomyza anilis. The sequence continues at coordinate 114,426,665 of OX638131.1, read as the reverse complement.
GTAAATAGTAACCAGTTTAGAGAGGAATTAAATAAACTAGTTTATAGACTGACTGTAAAAATTTGTCTGTAGACTGGTTACAAGAAGCTAGTTTAAAAACTACTTAAATGTAATGCAAGAGGGGACAATTGACACATCGTAGGACATGAGCATTGAAAAAATTACAGTTCATTGTATGAAAATGGGGTCGAATTCGGGCTAGTTGAGTGTCTACGGAGAACTAGACCAATACTAGTATTCAACTAGTCCGTTACACTTCAGGGAATAGTCAATTATTTTTATTATTTACATGTATTGGAAATATTTCGAACAATTTCGTCTTACCTATATCTTGAATTTAGATGTGGAAAAATTTGCTATTAGTTAGGCAGATTTAAACAAAATTGTTGAATATTTGAATAATGAGGAATCAATGATGCCATATCCTACTGGATGAGTACGAAAATTATGTTTACAGGGCATATTTTAAAAAGTAGGTCAATTAGATAAAAGTTAGTAATTTTGATAGTTAGTGTGGTCTATGCTCTGGATATCAAACAAAAAAAATTCTTGTTTATCATTAGATGCTAAAATTTTAAAAGTAGTTTAAAAAAAAAAATAAAATGTCCGGGTTTATATTTAATTATCTTAAAAACGAGTTGAAATATTAGCATTCATTAATATATTAAAATTAGTCTTGAGAATTAAAATAAAAATTGCGTTTAATGGTTTTTGTAAAAATATTTATCAACAGCACTAAGTAATGAGATTATAAAAATTGTAATTTTCTCAAAAACGTTACGTAATAAAAAAAACTGCAGTGAGAATCATACCTAGTAGAGAACAATGGAGCGCTAACTCGCCAACAAGCAATAACCACCTTCAAGTCTTTACTGACGGATCTAAGATAGACATAGGGACTGGATCCGGCATTTTTTGCGACGCACTGCAAATTCACGAGTCACATAGACTTCTCGACGACTGCAGTGTCTTTCAAGCAGAAATATTCGCGATAGATAAAGCAGCACAGACCATCCAAACAAAGATCATGGATCCATCGGAGATTACAATTTTTGTGGATAGTCAGGCTGCCATCCTAGCACTAGACAATGCGGTCATTAAATCAAACACAGTACTCGAATGTCGCCGATCACTCAACATACTAAGTCAAACCCATGCGATAACCATATGCTGGATTCCCGGACATAGCAACATAGAAGGGAACGAACAAGCCGATGAGCTAGCGCGACAGGGTTCTGCACGTAGAATTGAGGATGTATGTTCTTCGACTAGGATTCCATTAGGTGTCCTAAGAAGGCATATTGACCTTAAACAAACGCAAACTGGTCATCCAGAGACGACTGAGGAAGTAGAATCAATCGTAAATCTACAATTTGACTGTCCAAATCTCCAAACGCGTCGACTCCAGTACATGGGGAACAGGTTCTTTGGGGAACTGGAAGAAATAGTTGAAGTTCCAATTGAAAATCTACTAGGGTTCGTAAGAAGATCAGGTTGGTTTCGGAGAAACTAACCCATCGTTGTCAACAAAATATAGTTACCACACAGATATAAAGGGAACACAATGGACCACTAGGCCCCCGTGAGTGTTTGCTGATTAGATTTCAGCAACACCCCCTTACAAATCTAACCGAACCTATCACCAGCGAACTTATAGAAGTGATGTAAGGATGACCGTCGTTTAAAATATTTGTATTAAAAAATATATTTAAAAAATGTTTTTAAAAATTAATATTTCCATTCTTGTGCATTGCTTTGATAAACTATTAAAAAATTTAATATTTTCTTTAGCCAAAACCAAACCAAAAGGGCGAATTCGAAAAATTGAAAATCCTGTCATGCCAAAATGGAGAATTTTATCGTTTTTTTGCATACATGTTTACTGGTACTAGATAAAATAGTGATGTAAATGCATAAATTGTTAGTTTTTAACGCAACTATTGATTGTCATCCTTATTTAAAAATAATTTGACAACAAATTTTTTTGCAAATATCAAAAATTCGAAAAATTATTATTAAATAATGATGCCAATCGACAGAATCTTTAAAAACATACAATTAATTGCCACTACCACTATTTTATCTTGTACCAATAAAAAGTTATGGCACAAAAAAACGAAAAGAGATTCGCTCATTTGGCATGGCAATATTTTCAGTTTTTCGAATTTTGCCATTTTTAAGTATTTTTTTCTTTACTTTTTATTTGTACAGGACACAATAGTCATGTGAAGGCATTAATTGTTTGTTTTTAAAACACCCATCGATTGACACCATTATATTAAAATAAGTTTTTGAATTTTTATTATTTGCAAGAAAATTTGTAGGTAAATTATTTAATTACTATTATCTAGAAATTTTTGATTTTAGTAAAATTTGAATTAACCGCAAGTTGAATTTATAATTTTGAATTAATTTATTTAGAAATTTTATTAATATTTAATTTCACTTTGCATTGAATTTGGAAATGTGATTTTAATTTGAATTGTATGTTTTTTTTTTTAATATTTGAATTTAAATAATAGTTTAGAAATTCAATTATTTTCATTATATTTTAATTTATATCTAATTTCAATAAAGCATTATTTTTTGTTTCATTTATGTAAAAGTAAAATGAATTGAGGAGCTGCCTCATTTCATCATTCAAATTGCGAATTAACGATGTTTTTACAAAATATTAACAACTGATATGGCTTACCCCCCATTTAACAGAAGGTTATCTGTGGGTTAAGAATTTACGAAAACAAGTCTATCAGCAAAATGCAATTTAACTGCAATCAATTTTACAAGTTTAATAACTTTTCCACACAAAAAACTTTTTATGTGTAATGAACATTATAAGCATATTAAACATGTTTTTCATTTATGAATTTCTTAATTAAAAATGCTATCAAAATCATAGATGTTATGCAATATATAATTGGTACACCTTAAAATTTCCATTTTTTGTGTTTGGCTGGTTATAACTTTGGTCAGATCCATCCGACTTTGATCTGGTTAATTTCAAAATATTAGCAAAAGTATTATCAAAAATTGTCATATGTATGTTTTATGTAATAACTCATCCACTTGAGGCAATATGAAAAAACTAATTATGAGGTCAAACCTAAAAACAAAAAAATCGAAAACATCACTTGAAACCTTTTTATTATAAAACTTTCGTTATAAAAATGCATTAAATCGAAACTGATATTCGTTTGGGTTCCAATACTTGGTGAGGATATATTTGCTGTTAAAGTGGTCCAATGTATTTCTCATCATTTTATAAATCGTTTTTTTATGTGATTTCGACTTTTTCGTTACTTGTTATTTCACTATAGCCGGTAAAATAAAATGTGTACGTAAATTCGATTGTACAAGAGTAGGGATTTTGTATAACAGGGCATCGTTCATAGATCACGCTCATTTTTAATACTAATAGCCAGATAAATGCAGGTAATCTAAATTCTGAGTTTCATTTATCTAGGTCTTTTCGTTTACCTGTAATCGTGATTACAACAAGCAGACAGACGGCCATGGGACATATTTTTTGCATGATCTTCGGCAGTTGATAAAAGAGCGCGCAGAGCATAGCATGGTAAACATGTTTTTCAGCCACTCAATTTATAAAAAATACATAAAAATAAACAAAAAAAAAATGCCCAACTTCGCCGCATGGAAACTCGTACTCGTTTGTATTATTTTTGTTTTTCTACTGATAATTTTAAAAAACATGCATAGTACAAAAACAACAACGTTCCCTCACGAGCTGTATTAAGCGGCCGGCAAGAATCAGTCTGATTTTGAGCGTCGTCCGTTGCGGTGGTTTTCAACAGTTCTCTCTCTCGTTGTCTGTCTGCTGGTTGTCCGTCTCTCGCTGGTGCTTCGTTCGGTTGATAACACGTGGGTTGTGTGCGACAATATATTTTCGCCAAATAATTGTCAAACATTTCGATACTATTAACGACGACATATTGAACACAGTTTTTAAGACCTATTTTGTATACAAATTCGAATAAAACAATTGCACGCAGTAATAACTATGAGTTCCGCGAATAAGAAGATCTTGGTTATTGGCAGCGGTGGTCGGGAACATGCCATCTGCTGGAAGCTGGCGCAGAGCAAACAAGTGGCCACAATTTATGCGCTGCCTGGCGGCCATGGCATCGCACAAGTGGAGAAGTGCGAGAATTTGAAGAGTGTGGATGCCAAGGATTTCGAAGTAAGCTTTTGAAAATATTGGTAGTGGAATTTTTTTCAATATTATCATTCATTATTTAGGTTATAATTAGTTTATAATTAATTTTTAATTTATATAACGACACTGCAACTATGAAAAATTGTCAGATATATAAAAAAAAAATAAAAATCAATTATACATTTTTTAAAGTGTAATTGGTAAGTTTTACTTCTACAACTACGATATAGTTCCAATTGATAAATAAACTAACTCTAAACATGAAAATGACTAATAGCACATATTGTTGGAAAAGCACCTCAAAACTAGATTTGCTGTTGTTGCTGTTAGCATTAATTTGCAATTAACTTTATAATGCAATTTTAATAATACCTACATATTAGCAAAAATATTGCAAAAATATTAAAATACTTTTCTAAGTGCAAATCATCCAAACTTAAGTTCCACCTAAGGGAAGAATTTTTGAAAAGTAGGCATTACAGCCAAAAACTGCGTTTTACATGCAAACATTTGACACTTTTTCTAATATTTAGAAAATATTAATAGTATTACTGCATTAACATCTATGGAATATGCGTATATTTGCAGGCAGTTTAGCTATTTCATGAGTAGTTGCAGTGCATCTACCTCAAATATGATATTTCTCGTGGTGTTAATGGGAATATGCAATGTTTACAAATTAATGACACTTTTGCAGCAAGTTAATTTGTATTTATTGCAAATTGGAATTGTTGTTTCAAGTAATTTTATTTTGCGAAGTAATTGCAGCAACACTATCTGTTTTCTTAGTGTATTTTTTGAAATAAAATACATTTGAATTGAATTCTTCGTTCATTAAATACTAAACCCCTTAAGGAAACTCCCAACTAATATAAATTGCTAATCAAGCAAAAATTAAATAAAAAAAAACTTCAAACAAAATTTGTTTATTTTAATTATAATCGTTGTTTACAACATAAAGATCATCAGCGATCGCTGCGATTTCGCCACTAGTACTTGTAACGATATTTGTTGCCTTGGAACTGTCCCTTGGCAGTGGTCTTGGTCGCAGGCGTGATTCTACGCGAGGCAGTGGATCTACGTGTGGGTGGCGCAATATTGGCGCTCACGCGATGTGCCGCCGCCGTTGGACGCCTTGTTGTGGTTGTTATCTTCGCCTTCGTCAGGGGCTGCTTTTGGACTTTTTCGTTTTCGTTCTGATATGGATGCGTGCGAATATATTCGAGGGCACGCAGTATATAATCGGGTGTCTTGGGAATATGATCGCCCACCGGATGATAACCATTCTCATCGGCGGTGTAGGTGAGCTTTACGGCAACACCTTCGGGTGAGATATAACTGGATGAGCCTTCTACTGCGACGCCGCCAACGCCGGATTCACCGCCTGCAATGCCGTTCGTCGTCTCGTAGCTGTAACGGTAGGAGCCGTCGTCCTTAATCTCGTTGTCCATGCGGACAGTTTGTTCTTTCATGTCGTTGTTGTTGCTTTTGTTGGCGGTACTTTGCGCCGGCGTATAGTGCTTGGTTGGTGTAGTGCGGTAATTGTTGTTGTTGTTGCCATATTGTGCGCGCTGGACAGCGGCGCTGCTGGCGGCCAAGGTGGCACAGAGAAGCAGTAACTGTTTGGATATTTAATTTTGAGGTTTAAAAAATGTTGAGACAATTATTATTAAATCCAATTAAAAATTATAATTTAAAGTATTAATTTAATTTAACATTTAAATTATTAGTGTAAAATTTTATTTTTTCTAGTTTATTGAGAAATTGAATTTTTAGTTAAAATTTGAGTTTTTGGAGTAAATTTGAATTTTGATTGAAAAAATTTAATTTTTAGTGAAACATTTAATTTTTAGTGAAATTTTGATTTATTTAGGAAAAATTTAAACTTTTAATTAAAAACTGAATTTTTAGTGAAATATTAAAATTTTAGGGAAAAATAAAAATGTTAGTGAAAAATTGAGTTTTTAATGAAGCATTTCATTTTTAGTAGAAATTTAATTTTGCGTGATTTTTGAATATTTAGTGACAAATTAAATATAATTGAAAAATTATGATTTTTTTTTAAATTTTAATAACTTCTTGTCAAATTTAATAGTCAAATATTTAATTTATGCGTGATATTGGCGGTCTAATTTCAAGAAATTAAAAAACAGTCACATTCTACAGTCTAACATTTAAAAATATAAATAAACCATTAAAAGCATGTTGAGTATTTTCAGTTCCATAATTAAAATATTTACGATTGTTTTTTACACTATCCCGGAAATTTGATACTTGAATAAATAAAATTTTCAATTAAAACTTATGCCATTTAACACTTTGTTAACTTTACAATATTAGTAAATATTAAAATTATCCAAATTAAAAAAAAAATCTTACACAAAATTTCATTTTATTTAAACGAATTTAATTAAACGACGACAAAAACACCTATGTTGTATTCCAGAGGAGATGCAAACTGCGACTGTGTTGTATTCAAAAATACGATGTTGCTTTTTATACGAAAACTACAAAAATCCAAAAACCATTTAGGTAAAATCGCAAATAACACATTTAAAATTAAATGCAATAAATTTTAAAGTATTTTAGATTTAGAGCATATGCAAAAAAAATTCAAGGCGTGGGTTTTATATTTGACTCAAAGACTATTTGTCTCTCGTATGAAAATTAATTAAGTATGGTGGGAAAAAAGGTTCTATTCGATGTATAGACAAAACATGAATTTTTTACATTGCTGTGGTTTTTGGTTTCGGGCCATCATAGGCTGCGACGTTTAAACCATCTATCATAGGTCTTTTAAGCCATCTATTATATGAGCCGCAATTAATTTTCCATGTATGGCAGTTGCAGTCATAACTTTTGTCGGTCATTGTTTCATTTCATTGCGGCTCTTTCTTCTTTTGGATGATTTGTTTTTATTTGAAGAATTCAATGTCATTACCACAATATAGTCATGTTTTTAGTTAGATCTTTGACATTTTTTGTTTTAGCTTGTTGTATGAAATGCAGTTCCGTAAAAAAGGAAATCTATAATGTCAGCAAGCTCATAATTTATTTTGATTGCTTTTAATACTATTAATACTAATTTAAATGACAGTTTCTGTATTAGTAGATGGTAATACAAAATTAAAATTATGTGTATTAGGTGTAGATATCACAACTTTTGATTTCTTTAACCGTTAAATTTGTCGGCAAACGGTAAAAGTTGATTTTTTAATTTATTTCGTATTTATTTATTTTGAAATACAAAATATTCGTAATTAACAACTTTTTTGAAATATATTTTAAATACTATATTATTGTATTTTTTGGCTATTTTAAATATTTAAGAATTATATTGAGTTTTATGAAAAATTAATATTCAATTCTCAGTTAAAAATTGTAATTTTTAAGAACTTAAATTTTAATATTAATTTTAATATAATTTGTAGTTAAAAATTTTAAATGTTTATTGAAAATTTGATACCTTTAAATTTTAAAAAATTTTCCACAATACTAAAATACGATATTTTGTTAGGCCATTGCAAAATGGTGCAAGAAAACCGAAATACATCTCGTCATAGTCGGACCCGAAGATCCATTAGCCAACGGCCTTGGCGATATTCTGCAAAAACACGGTATACGCTGTTTTGGACCCGCGCAGCAGGGCGCACAAATTGAGTCGGACAAAAAATGGGCCAAGGACTTTATGCTGCGCCAAGGCATACCGACGGCGCGTTACGAGACATTTACAGATACAGCTAAAGCTAAGGAATTCATCAAGACGTAAATCATATCAGTTTGAAAACATTTTATATATCATACAATTTTTCCTCTCTTTTGTCTCCAGTGCCCCCTATCAAGCGCTTGTTGTCAAAGCTGCTGGTCTGGCCGCCGGCAAAGGTGTCGTGGTTGCCGCCAATCCCACCGAAGCCTGTCTGGCAGTCGACGAGATACTCGGCCAACGGAAATACGGCGCCGCTGGTGATACCTTGGTTGTCGAGGAGCTGCTGAGTGGCGAGGAAATTTCCGTGCTGGCCTTCGTTGATACCACGACAGTGCGCGCCATGTTGCCAGCGCAGGATCATAAACGACTGCGTGAAAACGACGAGGGTCCAAATACGGGTGGCATGGGCGCCTACTGTCCCTGTCCGCTGATTGGTAAAAGTGACTTGGAAATGGTTGAGTGCGAGGTGTTGCAAAAGGCAGTCGATGGATTGCGTGCGGAAGGCATCACGTACTGCGGCGTGCTTTATGCAGGCATTATGCTGACGCCGGCTGGGCCACGTGTCTTGGAGTTCAATTGTCGCTTCGGTGATCCAGAGACACAGGTTATACTGCCGTTGCTGCAGTCCGATCTGTACGAGGTAATGAGCGCCTGCTGTGACAATTGGCTGAAGGAGGTGCAGCTGCAGTGGCGTCGTGATGTGACGGCTGTGGGTGTCATCATGGCCAGTGCCGGCTATCCAGAGACTTCGACAAAAGGTTGCGTTATAACAGGTGAGTTTTATATAATATATATATATATATATATATATATATATATATATATATATATATATATATATATATATATATATATATATATATATATAATATAAATTGAACATAACCGATTACTTTACTGACCGATTCTTTCTTTTCTTTTAGGTATTCCCGAAAATACCGCCGACCAGCTTATTTTCCACAGTGGCGTCGCCGTCGGTCCTAAAGGTGAATTTCTGACAAATGGCGGCCGTGTCTTAATTGCTGTCGCCCTGCGTAAGGACCTGGTACAAGCTGCTGCGGATGCAACAAAATTATGCCAGGGTATACAATTTGCCGGCGCTGGTGCACAATACCGCACCGATATTGCAAAGAAGGCCTTTAAATTGTAATTATTGCCAACATTATGATTTATAATATTTACTTCTTGAACAAATAAAGTTTAAAATAGTATATTATAAATCAAAATCTTTAAAATTTAATTTCTTTTAAGAGATATACATGTGTCTGCATTCTATAAAAATTCATTTCTAATTTCCAATGTTCCAATTTCCCATCGAAGTAGTATACAAATTTTAGTTCGATAGAATATAGTTTTTTTTGCTGTTTCCGAATACATTTTTCAATACTAAACGTATTTCAAATCCGTTCTGTGAAACGAATCAATTTGATTTTTATTGTTAAATATTTGAATTTCTATCGAAAGTGATTTTGATCTTAAATATTTATGCAACTTTGCAATAACATTTCACTTGAAATATATACAATAAATTGCTACAATAATTATTGCTTTGTAGAAGTTTCGATGTGATGATAGGACCATATTTTATTAAGAACAATTTTCAAATTTTCTATTATTCGAAAATATAGCCTCTCCGGCAGCCAACAGACTCCATCGCTCTCGTACAAGGACAGCGGAGTCGATATTGATGCCGGCGACGATCTGGTGCAACGTATCAAGCCGCTCTCACGCGGCACACATCGTCCGGGCGTGGTGGGCGGTCTTGGCGGTTTCGGCGGTTTGTTTCGCTTAAATGAGGTGAGTAACATTAACGCTACTGTGCCGATTACACTGTTCATTCTTAATATTGGATTCTTTAGTTGAGCTACAAGCAGCCGATCATCTGTGAGGCAACAAATGGCGTTGGTTCCAAAATAAAGTTGGCCCTCGAGCAGAACATGTACGAGACCATCGGCCAAGACCTCTTTGCCATGTGCGCCAATGATGTGCTCGAGTCTGGCGCAGAGCCCGTCGCCTTTCTGGACTATATTGCCTGCGGCAAGTTGCAGGTTCCCGTGGCGGCGCAAATAGTTAAAGGAATTTCGGAGGGTTGTCGTGAGGCGCGTTGTGCACTCCTAGGTAAGTTGAGTCGGTTAGCTCCCAAAAAAATGTCAGCTGATGCTTGTTTCTGCCAGGTGGTGAAACTGCTGAGATGCCCTCGGTCTATGAGGTGGGCCAATACGATGTCGCGGGCTATTGTGTGGGCTTGTTGGAGCAGGACGCAGCTTTGCCACGCTTTGATCTCTATGAAGAGGGTGACCTTTTGTTGGCGCTGCCCTCTAGTGGTCTACACTGCAGCGGCTTTAATTCGATTCTAGCGCTTTTAGCCGAGCAGCAGATTGATCTCACACAAAAGAATCTCTTCGGCGATAAGACCAAAACTTTGGGTCAACTCTTGGCCGAACCTTCGCGTCTTTATGTACAGCAGGTTTTGGCGCTCATGCGCGAGGGCAACGTCAAGGCTGTGGCACACATAAGCGGCGGTCTAGTGCCCGATGTACAGCGTATTGTGCCGGCCCCTTTTGCAGTTTCGCTGGATTTCGGTGACATACAAGTACCGGAGGTCTTTGGCTGGTTGGCTGCCAAGCTGAAGCTGACATGCGAGACGTTGCTGCATCATTTGAATTGTGGCATTGGACTGGTTCTTGTGGTGCCCAAGAGCTGCAACAGTTGGCGTAGCACGCTAAAGGGCGCCAAAGTTCTGGGCGTCTTAAAGAGTCGCCTAGTGACTGGGGAGAAGGATGCACAAGAAAGCTCCATTGATGTGCGCAACTTTGAGGATATATTAGAGAAGTCAGTGGCACGTTTTGGTGGCGCCCTTGGTACAGTCGAACTGAAGGAACATAATCATCGTGCGCTGCAGTCGGCTTTGAGCGCTGCTGCACCACAACGTGCGGAAACTTTTGTGACACAATCCGGAAAACGTTTGACACGCGTGCCGGCAAATTACACCGATCCGATACTAGTGCTGGGCACCGATGGTGTTGGGACCAAGATAAAAATCGCACAACAGACGGGTCGCAATTCTACGGTGGGCATTGATTTGGTTGCCATGTGTGTCAATGATATTCTGTGCAATGGAGCGGAGGCCCTAACCTTCTCCAGTTACTACGCCTGTGGCGAATTGCGCGAGGAGACGGCGAAATCGATTACTGACGGTGTTATTGAGGGCTCCAGACAGGCGGGCAGCAGTCTCGTGGGTAAGTTTAATTATAATAATTACGAAAAATGAGTCTATTACTTGATATAACCAAGTTCGTTTATTAACGGACATGTGTCAGAATATTTCTAATCAAACTATTTTGAAACTATTTAAAATTGGCCAAGTTAAAACAAGCAGCTTCATTTCATATTTTCATTTTTATTTTGCATGAAGAACAAAATTTTGGTATTTAAATTAATTCAATCAGAATTATTCAAAAATTACATATTCCCCATCATATTTATTTCGAAAAGAGAACAACAAACGTTTTGTTTTAGACAATCTTTTGTATTTAAATTTTCGAATATGGATATAATTTTAAAGATAACTTAAAGACAACTTTCAGATATTTTTTGTATAGTTATGTATACAGAAAATGATTTCAAAACTGTTTGAATATAAATTTTCAAAAACAATGCAATTTATTAATTATAATATATGTGTTTTCAATTCCAAAAATAACTTCTTAATTACAATTTATGTATTTTAAATTCCAAATTGGATCTATGAATTACAATTTATGTCTTTTGAATTTCAAATGTAATTTCTGAATTTCAATAGATATGTTCTGAATTAAATTTGTTAATTATGTAGACCATAGATTCAATTTAACATTTTTTTTTTAATTTCAGAGGCTCACATCGCCGAGGTTCCTCTGCTCTACAAACCGCAAATCTACGACCTTGCAGGTTTCTCGCTCGGCATTGCCGAAAACACGCGCATTTTGCCGCGCACCGCAGACATCAACGTGGATGACGTGCTCATTGGTCTGCCGTCGTCGGGCGTGCACAGCAATGGCTTCAGTCTCGTGCATGCCGTTATGAAATTGGCTGGCGTATCCTTTGCCGACAGGGCGCCCTTTAGCACGCGCACCTTTGGCGAGGAGTTTCTTACGCCGACTCGCATCTATGTACAGGCATTGACGCCGCTTATCGCCAGCGGCCATATCAAAGCTATGGCACACATCACCGGAGGCGGTCTCACCGAAAATATACCGCGTGTGCTTAGCGCCAAGCTGGCGGTGCAGCTCGATGCGCGTACCTTCACCATACCGCCCGTTTTCGGTTGGCTGGCGGCACAGGGCAATGTGAAGCCAGCGGAGATGCAGCGCACCTACAATTGCGGTCTCGGCATGGTACTGGTGGTGGCGCCACAACATGCAGCCGCAGTGCTGCAACAGCTGCAGTACAGCGAACGAGCGGCACAGGTGGGTGTCGTGGTGCAACGTGCGACCGCAACAGCACCACAGGTGCAGGTCGCACACTTTGACTCACAGTTGAAGCGCGTGCAGCAGCAGGTGCGTACGACACCCAAACGCGTGGCTGTCTTGATTTCGGGCTCTGGCACCAATCTGCAGGCGCTCATCGATGCGAGTCGCGATTCGGCGCAGGGTCTAAACGCGGAGATAGTGCTGGTCATATCGAATAAACCCAATGTAATGGGCTTGGAACGCGCTCAACGCGCTGGCATCCAAACTGTGGTTATTGCGCACAAGGACTACAAGACACGCGAGGACTTTGACGCAGCGTTGAGTAAACATTTGTTGGCGGCACGCGCGGAGCTGGTGTGTCTGGCCGGTTTTATGCGTGTCTTAAGCGCACCGTTTGTGCGTGAATGGCGCGGCCGACTGGTGAACATACATCCGTCGTTGTTGCCAAAACATCCGGGACTGCATGTGCAGCAGAAGGCGCTGGATGCAGGCGACAAGGAGTCTGGCTGCACGGTACATTTTGTGGATGAGGTATGTTGGTGTAGTGTTATTAAAAATGTATTTATATTACTGATGTAATAAATCTTTGCAGGGTGTTGACACAGGCGCCATTATAGTGCAGTCCAGTGTGCCCATCGTTGAGGGCGACACCGAAGAGACTTTGTCACAGCGCATACAACGAGCTGAGCACTATGCCTTCCCGAAGGCGCTGCGTCTACTCGCAACGGGCGCCGTTAAGCTGAGCAAAGAAAGAAAAACGGTTGTGGTTTAGACGGCTTTCGGGAGGCGCGTCTCTGGGAATAACATAAGAAAATGACATTATTTACGCGTAGCATTAAGCGCATTGAATTTTACAATATTTTTGTATACCATAATTAATAAAATACTTATAATAAATATTATTTCAGTTTAAAAAAAGGTTTTCATTTAATAAATAAAATTTAATAAAATTTGATCCGAACATAATATTATTGATAAAGGAAGGACCCAATGTTCTATCTCAAGCAAGATATTTTCATGTAAATGAAGAAAATGTTCATCTGATTATTCTATCCAATACAATTTTGTCATTCTCGAGTTCTTTAATAACCCGGGCTCGCTTTGCATTTCATTTCTATATTCAATATTTAAATAATATGAGAATTTTGAAGTATAATCCATATAAATCATATTTCTGATAAAAATTATGTCGCAATTTCGAAAAATTTTTATTCTGGTAATAACACTACACAACAAATGACCCACTTTTTTTATCCGACATAATTTTATGTTATGCCTATAGAGTTTCAGATTCTAATCAAGATCTCTTACCCAGTTTTGGATATTGCCTAAATATTTTGAGTTTTTGCGTATAATAGCAATTTTCGTTTTATTATTTGTTTTTATAAATCTCTCGAAGAAATCTTCACATATTAAATTTTTTAAGAAACAATTTAAATAGTTAAAATAAAATTGAAATAAATAAAAATAAATTCACCATTTAAAACTCATATATATTGCAAGTAATGTTAATGTTTTATACATACATTTTTTAAAAAATCTTCTACCCTCGATCGGTGTCTAGAACAATGAGCCAATGAACGAGAACAAATCCTTCTTTTGTCCGTTTGGTTCTGCCGTTGCTGCAGCAGTCGTTGCCGCCGTCGCGGGATCACATGTCGACTGTCGCTTATAATTCTTTGGTAAACTCTCATCGCTCACTATATACTCTGCCAGTGTTTCTAGATTAAGACGAAACATCTGATTGTCCAGTATTGGCACAATTAAATTGAATTTATCGATCTGTCGATTGAGTTGCTTTACGTCCTGCTCAAAACAACGTTGTAGCATTAGCTCCCACTCGGTTGCCTCTGGCTGCTTAAATGGCCAGTCGCCAAAGAAGGCGCGTTCCTCGCGTATGCGTTGCTTCAGCTGCTGCACGCCGGTGCGTATTTCACGCTGCAAAGTAATCCATTCGGGCGTGAATCCATTATCGAGCAGTATTTTGTTGAGTTTGTGCGTCGTAAAATCGATGTAGGGATTTTGCGTCTGCGCTGAACTCAACGGTTTGCCGCTGCCACTAAGATTGTTAAAGTCACCCTTCGACATCGCCTCCTGTATGAGATCCTCGACAACGCGTTCGATGCCGTATTTGGTTTTGATCGCATGCGATTTGTAAAAGCTGCCCTTCTGCATGAGGCTGCCTTCTCCGGCCTGTGCCTTGTCGACGCGATGCTTGAGCACGCGCTCCTGCGCTTTCATAGCTCTCACCTGCTGGTATTGTTTCTGCCGTTGGTAGGGATTGCCGATGCCAACGCCATCGTAGCTAAGGTACTGGCGATGCTGCGGCGCTGTGTGTTTAATGTCAAAAACTTGCTCCTCGTCGTCCTCATGTATGCCGCGTCGATTTTTGGCGAACTTCGATTGCAGCAACTTAAAGGCCTGATCGACTTCCTGAAAACGTTCGGCACACGCCTCCGGCTGCCCAGAATCCGGATGCACTTGCTTCACAAGTGCAATGTAGGCACGACGCACAGTATTCTGATCGGCAGAATTCTCGACACCCAGTATTTGATAACATTTCTGTGCATCATAATTTTTTAAAAATTATATTGTTATATTTTTAAAAACTAAAACCATACTTCGTAGAGCTCTGCGCGTTTTATGTGCACCAGCCGCCTACTAAATCCAAGAAACTCCGGCAACTTTAGCCACATTTTACAGCCAAGCATCGATTGCATTAAGTTTGAATACAGTTTATCGTTTTATGTAATACAATTTACGACGTATTTTTTCGATTATTTGTTTTTGTCACTTCGCAATGTTTGTTTATGTTTTTTCCTCGATTTGTGAAATATTTTTATTTTATTTAATTTTCGATTTTTTACAGTAAAAAAACATGGTTTAAAGCAAGTCTTTGGTTTAAAGTGTGTTTTTTCAGTTTATTTTGAAATAATTTGTGCAATAAAATAAAATTGTTATTGTTATAAATTGCAGCTGTTGTTATCAGGGAACTTCTTGTAAAGACGGCAACACACTTTGGTGTTATTCATTAGTAAAATATGATTGTTGCATTGAACAATTATTTATGTTGTAAAGCTTAATTTTACCAACCAGGTTTTTGAAACTATGAGCAAGATGTCACCTCTTAAATTTGAATGGTTAGAATAGTACTTGCTAGTTCTAAGTTATTTTAATTAATTTGTTAATTGAATTTATTGGCATTGGAATCGTTTCATTTTAATTTTAAAAATCACATAATTCAAGAAATTCAAAAGAACAATTTTTATTTGAAAATTGTCCAGATACATTTTACGAACATATTGTAACCTGGGAATTAGTTTGCTCCATGCAATTTATATTAATAAAATAATTTATTTTCTGCGAATTCACAAAGTTAACGATTTAAAACTCTATTGTAATTAACAATATTTTAGGGCTAAATTGTTACCATTTAATCACATATTAGTGTTTACATTTTTTGCTGTTGACTAATTTTAACTACTATAGAACAAAATTTTCATTTGAAAATAATTAATTTTAAGTATGAAAATTGTACAATATCACCTTAAGATTAACAAAATTTTGTAAATTCCTACATGGGAATGAATTTAACCCATGGGAAATGTTTTACCACTACTAAGAAAAAAAAAATCCAGTTTTTGGGATTTATGACATTAGGTGGCAACTATTGCACTGACGTTGCCGCAGTTGGAAATAACGACGTGTGGAGTATAGTTCGGTTTAATTAAGTTGAAGAAATCAAAAAGTATTGAAAAGTGTTAAACATGTCCGAAAAGAAACGCACACGACGTCGCAAAGATGTAAGTTAAAGTCATTAAATAAAAAGTAAAAACACGAAGAAATCATGAAATGTGTAGTTCAATTGAACGAAAAGTGAAAATTATCGAATTACACAGTAAATAAGTGAAGATGAAGAAGCAGCAGTTTTAGCAAATTGATTAATGCGACGACAGCAGATAATTCCAGCAACGCAGACCTTGGCCGGAGCGAGATGAGACTAGTGTTTGAGACGCGACATCTTGCTCTATCGGCTTTTTGTGACGTTGACAGTTGTGTGAGCGTGCTCTCTCTCCCTAACTACTTAACTCTCTTCCACCCTTTAGCACTTGATTGGTGATTTTTGGTTTTTATTTTGATTTCTTTATTTTTCTTGTGCGTGAATGAAAATTGGATGGATATTCCATATGTTTAATATTGTTTTTTGTTTATCATTCGTTAACTTAATTGAATTTAAAGAAAAGATAAAATATTCGCAGTTCTTATCAATTTAATTGAATTTCTATCGTTTTTACAAAGTATCGTTCAATGTTGTTGAACTGCGTCAAAAAAGACCCTGGCAACGCTGTGCAAGTTACCACTTGCTTGGAATTGGTATCAGGTTGCTTTGCGTTTTGATCCTACTTTTGTTGCGTGGGGTCACTCGGCGCGTGGGGTACTTTTGCTGCCATCAAGTATGACGATGACAACATCTGGTATTAACCTTCGTGACTATTTTAAGGTTGCTGCGGGAAATCCTAACTGTGAGGGTTGTTAATGAATAAATCTGGTTGCAATCGTCAGGAGTCCTCTTCAAAAATAATCTAACAATATTTAGTATAATTTTAAGTTATTTAAGTTCATTGAACTAAAATTTTTAAAAGCAGGAAAATAAACCGGACCTTATAACGGGTTTCATTTGCAGTCATTGCTAATTTTATTTTACGTTTTGGTTTCGTTTTGGTTTCGTTTACTGGTTAAAAATTATAAATCGATCTTTTTTTATACCCTTATAGCAATATTCAATGTGTGGAACCGGAATCGGTACCCATAAGTTTATTTGGATGGAACCGATGGAATCGAAACCGCTATTTTAAAAATCATGGAACTATAATCGGAAATGATATGCCAAAGCATTTTAGACCCTGTTTAAAAGTTTTTAAATGTGATTATTTTTTGATTGTGTTTATTGCTTTCACTTTTGTTTTTGCTCTTTTATTATTTGTGTATTTTTATTGTTTTGCATTCCGTCGTTCTTATTTATATTCATATTTTCTGATTTTTTTTTACTGTTTTTATTTTTTTATCTCCTGCTCTGGTAGTGGTCGAAATTCTATGATTTCAAGCTTTACGTTCTATCTCTGGTATCCAATTTCGCAAATGTACAGCCTCTGTTAACTAAAAAGCCAGACAAACAAACCAAAGGACTTTCGAGTTTTATTATTTCAATCAAAATTCAAATAATGGACAAAAACATAGTACTATATTCGTTTCACAGTACTTGACGGTTAAAAACTCTATTAAAAACTATTATTTTGTATTGAAAAATCGAATTATGTAATGGCGCAAAACAAATTCGATCGGAACTTAAATTTAATTTCGATTTCGCTTAGAAATAAGGGCGCATACCTTTCAAAACATTAAAAATAAATACCAAATGCGTAGATTTTGTGGCTAATACTATCCAAAAAGAATTTATAGTTAATTTCTAGTATATAAATTAAAGATGGGCATGTGAGTGAGTTTTGACTCACACTCACTTACGCTCACGAAAGAATTTTTCTAATCACGCACATTCACGTTTTTATTGCTCTACTCACAATCACGTGAGTAAAATTAAGATTCAATCACAATCACGCGTGATTCACGTGAATCACGTGATTTTTTTTTGCTATTGTTTGCATAAAAATACATATTTCATTTGTATAAAAATAATAATAGTTTGGCGCTACAGTCCTGTATAGAACTTCGGCCGAGCTCTCTCTCACCATTTTGAGGTGTGCGTGTTATATTTGTACTCAAAGAGGTGGGACCTACAGTTTATTGCCGAATCCGAACGGCGGGTGAGAGCTTTTTCATAGGCAATGGTTTTACTCTCGTAGGTTTGCCATTTACTGACGAGAGGTAGCGCGGTATAGAAAAATGTTTCTATAAAAAGATGTTGTTAGCCCCAGTCCAGGCTTGAACCGGGGACCTTTCGGCTCGCAGTCCAACGCACTAACCACTGAGCTACCGCGGCTACATTTGTATATGTTGGTGAAATTGGTCGACCGAGCGTGGCACCTCTCATACAACCTACATCTTTAAAACGCAATAATGATGTTAGAGATCTCAATTTTTAAAGGAGATGGAATTGTGGAAGACCTTCGATGTACTATTCATATAAAAATATAAAAATTGCATAATTCTCTGGTGAAGAATTCGTGTAAAATCTTTGAGAATTGTTCCTTTAGAAATTTTCTCTGGAAAAGAATTAACAATAAAAAAATTGTCTGAAGTAAAATTTACCAGGAATAAATTGACTTTGGGAAAAACTATTTTTGAAGCGATTTTTTTGATTATAACATTTTTTATAACTCGAATAAAAACGGAACCCCACACGAACCCCTGGAACAAAGTAAACTTAATGAACAAAAGGAAGTCAATACAGAGTTATCTTGTATAGTTGAAATGGAAAATTCAACTTTTTACAATAATGGGTATATCGAAAAAAATGCGTTCTATGTCCATTTCCATGAACGGTCGTAATTTCAATGTCGCAAATTTCAATGTAATGAGGTTACAATATTAAATAAAAAAAATATTTGTCCCCTGACAATCTGCAAGTAAAAAACATTGTTTTCACTGTTACATGAGGTTTGTAACAGAAAAATATTAAACGATCTTTAGTATATAATGCTCTATACAACCTACTGGAATAAAATGTTTTCTAAGAACCGTGGTACACAAAAAAAGGAAATCATTTAGTCGGGAAGGGTTTTTCAATGCTAACGTAGCTTCTTACGCTTAACTTCTTTTACTACTTGAATTCATTCTGTTACACAGATGTTTGAATATATTCACCAAGTATTGAAAGTCGAAAAATGTTATCCCCAACCATCAAAACTCCACGCAAATTCATGGCTAATTGTATAATATAAATTTTAGAACTCTGCTTATTCCATCTTAACTATTTAATTGAGTTCTGATACATTTCAGAACTTTAATATGTTATCAAATCTTATCATACTATTTTAACTTTCATTTAATCAGTCCTATAATCAATAATATCCTCACCGGAATGTTTTCCTCGGAAATATTATTTTATTCCAGCACTAATTTTATTTTTCCGCATTTGAGAGATAAATTATTCATTTTTGGACTGAATATTTTTGTCTCCTAAATAATTTACCTCTGAATACGATCAAAGTTTGATTGAGTTATACATATCGTCGTTGTAGAACAAAAAGTCACCAAATACAATTTCAAAATGCCAAATATTCCTTTACAAAAATCTTTATAAATCTGTCAATTTTTAATAGATGATCTTAATTATTTTTAATGTGTTGTATTCTGTTATACGAAAAACTAACTGACAAAAAAAAAATCTTTTTATTATAAGGTGAGCTGTATATTATTTATATATATTTTAATAGATATTTTTTCTTGGTCATTTCGTCGTCGTTTTTAATTTATCTAATTAAAAAAAATTCTGTTACTGGAATATTTTAGTTTTTTTTGATGAATCGAATTTCGCTTCGTTTTACGTTATAATGGGGCTATACTAAAAATGTTTAAGTCTTAATTTTTGTTTATTGAATTCAGTAAAATAACTCTCAATCATCATTATGCAATATCAATTACCTTTTTATCATGTAATACAAATATGTTGGGTGAAAATAAATCCATTAACTTGTTATCAGAGTTAAAAAAGTATGATAAAGTTTAAAAATTTTGTAATGCAACTTAATGTTGTCAGTTTCCACGGTTCAGAATTAACTTATTGATTGAAAGGTATAGAAAAATAATATTTTAAAAATTAAAATAGTCGCTATAGTTTACAAATTTCGCATTATAATTTGTTTGTAGTGTCATCTAGCATGCACATGATATTCATAGTCTAGTTAGTTACTTGTTCAACTAAAACTAAACTCGAGTTATATTTCAAGAAATTAAGATTGTCAGGTTTTTAGTAGGTATTACATGCACAAAATAAGATCTAGCACCTTCGCTTGTGTTTTAAATTAATTTCTCCCACATTCGTACATTTTGTATACGTTGTGTTTTTAGTTGATCTCTGTGATATAAAAAAAATTGAAATAAATTGACGAAGCGTGACTCAAGCCAACAGCAGCTGAGCTAACAATGACGATTTTCTGCACTAGTCACATAGTATTAAACAACATCTAGAGATAATTGAAATAAATTAAATTTAAAATTTTATTTTTATTTTTATTATTGTAGCTAAAGAAGAGCAATTGCCGAAAACCAGTTTCTCGTGTTTACAGTTAAAATCCAAATTAACTTGGCTCATACTATGGCACAAAACGGAAATCTCACACACCGCATTGACTGACCTACTAACGTTGGCGCACGGGCGACAGTGTTCGTTTTTTAGTTGCGCAGGGCGTAGTTTTTAAGGGCGCCTTTTTTTCCAATAAAAATATTTATTATACCCTACACCTATGAGGTACAGGGTATATTAACTTTGTGCATATATTGTAACGCCCCTTAGGAGGCGTTTCCGGTATGGAAAAGTATATATATTCTTGATCAGCATCACTACCCGAGTCCGTTTAGCCATGTCCGTCTGTCTGTCTGTCTGTCCGTCTTGCTGTCTTGCTGTCTTGCTGTCTTGCTGTCCGAATACAGAATAACTTGAGAAATACTGATCAGAATGCGATGAAATTTCGTCTCAATATATTTTAGCCAAAAGTAGGAACTGAGTTTGAAAATGAGCCAAATCGGTCAACGGACACGCCCACCTCCCATACAAGTCACTTTTATATAACTCTTTCGGAACTAATAACTCGAAAAGTATTCAAGGTATAGTTATAAAATTTAAAACGTATTGTTATAATTCACCTAAAAATATGTGGTCCAAAAATGGGCGTGATCCGCCCACTTTTTTTTTTCATTATTTCCCGGGTTTTCATAGTGGAAAATTGATCCGTAAATTATTAAAATCAAATGTATGAAATATTAGCCTTTCAAAATTTTAAATATAGGCGTGGTCCGCCCAATTATATTTTTCAATTTTTTTTTTTTAGTTTTTTATACTTCATAAATTTTTTTTAAATTATGGGGATATAAGACGTAAATTTCTGATATATGAATAATATTCTGAGGGTTAATATCCCCACCAAAGGTGTAGGGTATTCCATAGTCGGGCCCGACCGACTATAAAAATCCGCCCCATGTGACCGAACTTACCCATGTGACGTAACTTTCCCAACTCGTTTTTTATATATTTATTTATTATATATATATTTTATATATATATATTTTTATATATGTGTCATTTGACACCAAATTGACCAGCGGTTGGAACTCAACTTCTTCGATTCCAATGAAATTTTGGGAATTGATAAAGGGTATTGAGACATGCACTAACTTATTTTTTCCGACCACTACTTCCAGAGATACAGTGGCTCAAAGTTGGAAAAAAGGGCCAAAAATCACATTTGTATGGTTGTTCATATTTAAATATCTCTAGAACTAGAAATGCAATAGACCAAGACCAAGACAACTCATACCAAGACAACTCCATTGGTATGGGTGGGTTGGTTCGAGTTGGCTTGGTATGACATGTCTTGGTATGAAGTGTCCTGGTATGAGTTGTCTTGGTATGAGATAACCGTTGGTATGGCATGTCTTGGTATGAGATGACCATTTGTATGAGATGTCCATTGGTATAAGGTGTATTGGTATGAGTTGTCGATTTGTATGGCATGTCTTGGTATGAGATTGGTATTGGTGTTTTGGTATGGAGTGTCTTGGTATGACTTGTCTTGGTATCAGATGTAACCGGCGCAAGAAATTTATTATATTGCTGAATTTTTTTGGTTAGTTTGATTTACAAAACCAAATTGTAAACTAATAATTAAAAAGATATTGTAATTTTTTCGGAACTGAAACATAGACCGAAATGAAAACCAAAACCGGTACTGAAACTCATAGAATAAAATTTCGGTTTCGAACCCTGATTTAAATCATTTTAGCATTTTCAAACGTTCATTCAACTTTTTAGTTTTATAAACAAATAAATGGACTTTCTCTACTATCGATTAAACCGCCCTAGTTGTATTTTGTGTCTTTTCCTCAGTTTCTTTGAGTTATTTATTCAGGGTCCCCTGAGGAAACCCTAATGCGACTCTTTCCTCTTGCAGATATCTCAAAGCGAAAGCGCAACAAATGCAGCTTAAAGCTCTAAGCACGTTCTAAAGTCGTTTATAAAACAAAACACGATCGTCACATGTTCTTGCTTGGCTGGCTAGCAGTCTAACTGGCCACTTGCTATTGTGTGAAAGGAGAACTAGAGAGTGAGGAGAGAGAGCAAGAGAGCGCGCCCGTAATCAAGGGTGTTGATAAAGCGGTCTGGTGAGCGTATGCGGTACGTGGAAACAGAACTAAAGTCGGTTGATAAGCAAACGGGTTTTTTTTTGTTGTTCATTCTTTTGGATTCGCTTCATGACTTGAGCCACAAGCAGCGCATACGTCTCCCGACCGTCGTGGGGAAAACTTTCTACTTGGTTGACTGCTGACTAACAACAACACCAACAACAAAAACAATTGCGGTGCTTTACTTCGATTTTACATGACGTGTTGAGATCATTTGTTGAAATTTTGTAAAAAAAATTGAAATTCAATTATTTGCTATTGGCAAAAACCGGAGAATGTCGGCAGTTGTAGCTGAGCAAAAGCAGGCGGATCTGGTGATGAAGGACGAGTTGTCACTGGAAGAGGAACTAGAAGAAGTAGACGGAGAGGAGCAACAGGAGGAAGAGGAACAGCAGATTTTTGAGGATGGCACTGTTCGTAAAAATCCACAACAATAATAATAATAACTAATAAAAAAAGAACCTTGTAATAAGCGTAAAATTGTGTCGTGGCAGCAGCATTTCGAGTGTATTTTCTAGAAGATTTGTGTTTAAAATTTCAAATAAAAAAATTTTAAAAATTTGTGAAAATATCTTCAAAGCCAGTAAGCGCTTTGAAATGTTAAATAAGCTTTTAGCTTAAACCCTATTACGTAGATAATAAATTTACTGATACCATTAGTTTGTGTAGCTTTGTTTTGTGTGTGTTTTTTTACTAAATGTTTTTAAACAGAACTAATTACACAAATCTTCCTCTGGCACGATTGCCTTCCATTTAAAACTTTTTAATTCCAACAATTAAAAACTTTTTACATAAAATTTACAAAAAAGCGGAAGCTTTTTACAACGAGCTTTCTGTGAAAGCTTTTTAGAATGACTTGTTCTAAAAGCTTTTTACGACGAGTGATTATTATTACAACGAAATTACAACGAGCTTTTCTTTACAAAGAGCTTTTTCAAAAAGCTTTTTATAATGTGCTTTTTATAAAAAGTTTTGTTTTCTGTTTAAAAAACATAAAAAATTAAAATTCCTTTTTCCTTTTAGGAATACACTGGCCCCGGCGAGCAGAAGGCCGACAAACCTACCAAGGACGAGATCAAGGTCGCCAAATGGATGAAGAAAAATGTCAAAACCAAAAAGACAAAATTCCTCAGTCACAACGTCGAGTATTTCACATCGAACAAGGCCATCGATGCGCTGATGAAATCGAAATTTGCCGAGGGTGATGCGGCGTTCTTTCCAACGCGCGAACATGCCGTCGAATTTCTCGACAGTATGCTGGAGCACAAATTTTTCCATCGCGCCAAAAAGGTGCCCGTAACCATGGAGGAGCTGCGTGGCAAAAACAAGGAAGACAAATCGAAGGCGGAAACGAAAGAGAAAGGCGCAAATAAGAAGACGGAAAAAGCAGAAAAGGAAAAAGCTGAAAAGGAAGACGACCGCAAAGACACTGAAGCCGAGGGTGATCAGAGTGCCGCCAATGGTGAAGATGCTGCTGGCAGTGCTAGCTGTGGTGGCGGCGCTGGAGCAGGCGATAAAAATGGCGGTGGCGACAAAAAGGAACAGAAGCGCAAGCGCAAAATACGCCTGGATATGCATCCCGAGCAGCTGTTTGTCGATGGTTCGGAGGCCTATGTTTGGATTTATGACCCGATACCTATTCACTATTGGATCTATGGATGTATTTTGTTGTTGGGCGCCATCGGCATCTGTCTGTTTCCGTTGTGGCCGCAAATGTTGCGCAAGGGCGTCTACTATTTGTCGGTAGCGGCGGCCGGTTTCTTGGTCTTCATACTTGCGCTTACAGTCGTGCGTCTGGTCATCTTCACCATTGTTTGGGCGGTGACCGGCGGCAAACTGCACTTTTGGATTTTCCCCAATTTGACCGAGGACGTGGGTTTCTTTGCATCCTTTTGGCCGTTGTATGAGGTGCGTAGTTTAAAACATAAAAATACATTTCAAAGTTTTACGTAAAATCTGCATTTTTACATCACAGAGTAAATACGTGAGCGATGGCGATAAATCGGACAAAAAGTCTAAATCGAAATCGCAAAAGAAGCTGAAGGACAAGGACAGCGATGTTGACGAAGATGCGGATGCCGATGCAGATGGCGCTGCTGACTCAACACCGCTGGAACCGGAAAAAATCGAGGAGATCAAGGAACATGATGCAGACTCGCTGCTCACACAGCGTCGTCCGCGCCAAAAGGAGGCGGCGGCAGTTGGTGGGACGTCTGGCAAGGCGACGTCCGGGGAGGAGTCGAATAGCAGCGAGGAAGCGGCGGCAGAGTCCGATGCTAAAGGGTGAGGAGACGTAGTTTGAAGACAGTAGTTGATACCAGTTGCTTGGGCGCTTGATTGAGTGTTGAAGTCTGAAAATAAAGATGTGTAAAATGACAGGCATGCTTTTAATTTATATTTGTGTTTAGCATGTATTATGTTTTATTTGAATCTCATTAAAACGTACTTTTTTATTGTTGCATTAATAATAAAACTAATATTTAAATTAACAACTTAACATAAAACGCTTTTATTCTATTTGGCTAATCCATACTAATTTGAATACATAGTTTTCTTTTTTACATAATTTTCTGTTTTTTTTTTTTATTTAAGTTTATTTGAAATATTTTAATCTAAATAATTAAAAATTAAAAAAAAAAGTTTTTATAATTAAAAGATTTTTAAAATTAAAAGTTTTTTTGTATTTCTTGTTTAAAAAGAATTTAAGTTTATCAAGTTTACAACGCAATCTCCATTTTTTACTAATTTATATTTATCTTGATAGATTTATTAACATTGTGATTTTTTTTTAAATAAAGCTTTTTACTTTAGAGCTTTTTTAAAAAAGAAACAAATATTTTAAACATTAAAAGCTTTTCAGATTTTTTTTTGTTACTTAATTTTTTTTATTAACTAATTAATTATATTTAAAAGCTTTTGAAAAGCTTTTTTATATTTATTTAAAAATAATTAAAGTTTATCATGTTTTAAATTTAAACGTAGTCTCATTTTTTTACAAATTTATATTTTTTTTGATAGATTTGAAAGCTTTTTACTTTAGAGCATTTTAAAACAAGACAAATTTTTTAAAAAATGAAAAGCTTTTAGGATTGCTCTTAAATTGTTTTTTTTTTTATAATTAAAAGCTTTTCAAAATTAAAAACTTTTCTTTATATATAAAGAGAATTAAAAAAATAATTAAATTTTGAAGTTTTATTTATAGATTTTAACTCTGTCATTTTTTAATACTTTAATACTATTTTTTATTAAAAGCTTTTCAAAATTTGAAAAAGGAAAAAAATATATTTAAAAAATTAAAAGCTTTTCATATATACTTTTTTAAAAAATTAAAAGCTTTTTATATTTCTTATTTAAAAAGAATTAAAGTTTAAAGTTTTATTAATAGATTTATTAACATTGTCATTTTTTTAATACTTTTGAGCTTTAAAAAAAAATATTAAAAAAATTAAAAGCTTTTCAAATATTAAAAGCTTTTAAAAAGTATTTTTATATTTTTTATGTCTTAAAAATAGAGAAAAGACTCAAAATCACAATGCTTTCACGATTTTTAGAATTGCAATATTTTTTAAAAATAAAAGCTTTACAAATATTAATTTTTATGTTCCCATTTAAAACTATTAAATTAATATTGCTCTTAACACTTTTATTCAATTAAAGCTTAGCTTTAATTAATTTCCATAATAAGGCCTCGCATTATGATGGCTGATTTTTCGATGCAAAGCTCTTTTTTTTATTAAAAGCTTTTCAAAATTAAAAGATCTTCATTTGTCTAATTAATTTCAAACTTTTAATTACGAAATATAACAAGTTCTTGTATCCCACTAAAGAAAAATACTACTCAGTGGAATAGAGATAGTTATGCTGTAAAAGCTTTTGATATATTAGCTTTTTAAATTTGAATACTTTACAGGTTGAAGTTAACGTTACATTTTTTATAGAGCTTTTGTTAATAAGTTTTTAATTATTTCGCCTATACTTTTTTCTTAAGCTTTTAATTGAAATCATCATTTTGAATGGAACTTATTTCCTCTATAGCTTTTTTATAAAGCTTTTACAGTTTTGTTATTTTTATATAAATCAAACTTGGTATTTTATTAAAATTAAAATAAAAAGAGTGAAAAAAATTTGTTTTAATAATCGGTTTCTTCCTCTTTTATTTACAGTTCACGCACTGGCTCGGAGTCTGAATCGGAAATTTCTGGCAAAGATTACGAAATTATCAGCTCGAGTGAAGTGCAACATGTCAAGTAAAAACTGATGCGTCTACAACAACAATAATTACAACAAATTTAATGACAAAGAAATCCACATCAACAACAACAACCAATTCAATTAAATACAATTCCATGTAATTATGTTGAAAACTAAAAACAAAAAAACCTTGCATAACGCATGCACATTTTGGAAGCACTGATAAACGCAAGCATGACAAATGCAAAAAGCTTTTGAAAGCTTTAGCGCATGTAGTAGTGGTAGTAAATGTTAAGCCAAGGTAAAGCTTTTCGGTTTTTCTTTATATTGATAAAGGCTCTGCATGCTTTTATTTTATTTGTAAAACGAGAAAATACAAAAAACAAACCCCAATTTATACAATTTTGAAAGAGAATTATTTAATGAACATTACTGTGAGTAGAGAAGCGTAGAAAAAAAAGTTAAAGCGATATGAAAAATTTTATATTTGAACAGCTTTGATACTGCTAAAATAAAAATCACAATTTCTAATGTCGCTTATAATGTTTTCCTATATATTTTTTTATTTATATACTATACATATATATAAAAATATGCTTTTATAAATACAACATTAATTGTGTTTCTAATTTTAATTTTATTATATAAATTATTTACTCAATTCACATACACACACACACACCATGTAATTTTTAACATTAAGTAGATAAAATTGTTCCACTTGAACGCAAAATTACAAAAAAGAATTAAGATTTTTCTATTAGATTTAATTATGTAACGTATTTTAAAGTGAAACAATACATTTATATAAATATAAATATATGAAAGAGATAATATTATTATATATAAATAAATATTATATAATAACTTAAATAGACTTTCTTTATTAAACACAATATACATTTAATAAAAAGAAATATAAAACAAATTATATAAGATAATAAAAAGATGATATTTTTGCATTTGTTTTAAATAGAAGAAGTCATACAAAGTGATTAAATTTAAATTTAAAGGATTTTTCAATAAGAGCGCTACAAAAGTTTTTTTCAAGGGTTTTTCAACAGGGACGCTACAAAAGTAGAGCGACAGGGACAGCAAACGACGACGTATTTCTTGCCGCTCTTTTGACATTTCTCTTTAGTAAAGTTTGCTATTTCATGATGGAAAGATATACGAGCCAACAACGAGTCGAAATTATTAAAATTTACTACCGAAATTCGAATTCGTATATTTTACCATCATGAAATGGCAAACTTTACTGAAGAGAAATGTTACTGAAGAGGAATGTCTAAAAAGCGGCAAGAAATATGGCGTCGTTTGCTGTCCCTGTCGCTCTACTTTTGTAGCATCCCTGTTGAAAAACCCTTATATGGTAAAGTTCCTGTATACTATAGGTTTCAGGCATTTGTACGAATTTTTTTAGATAACGGTCATTCCACGTTAGAAATATCAATCTTGTCATGATGTCTTCCGATTTAGGAGATTTTTTGTGGAGAGATATTTTTCGAAGAATTTAAAAATCTGTTTATTTGTGTATTGAAATTCATGTTTTATATAAGCTTTTTGTTCATGCTTTCAATTAAAAATTACAAATATATTTAACTTAGGTCCAGTTTTTGAGTGCTAGTTTAAACTCAGTTTAAACTTTTCCACCTTTTTAAAACGCCTATAGTTTCTAATCAAATCTGCCAAATGACGTTAAATTTTACAGACAGAAAGACAATTAATAATCAGTTAATATGACATTTTAAATATTTGTAATATGTTGACGATGGACGAAATAACATCTAGTTTAAACTACGTTTAATTTGAAAAATTGACTGAAAAACTGGGCCTTAGAGACATTTTTTTTAAATCGCCGACAAAATTAAAAATTACGTCTTTGCGATTATGTCCCCCTTCTAAACGGTCATTGTCCCAAATTTTGATTTTGGCTAGATTCAAAATTAAAGGACATAACCCTAAATTTTCGTTTTTGAAATTATGACCGCCCAGAAAACGATTTCGTTTCTAAGGAAATTTATCAATTCTTTGTAGGGCAGTGTATTATCGGTCCAAACAGTGGGCAAAAACCCTTCTGCGTTCATTTTTATTCTTTTACAATATTATTGTCGTAAGGGAGATAGTTGTGTCAAATTTTTCCATTCATTGGACCTCTTAATACCAGATATGGGTTTCAGTATATGTAAAGTATTATTATGAATCAGGATTTATATCTGGTATCAAGAGGTCCAAATAATTGGTAAATTTGACTGAACTATCTCCCTTACCACAATAATATTGTAAAAGAGCAAAAATAATACGAGTTAATAATATTTTTACGTATTTAATATGCTTAATAAATTTTATTTTACCTTTTAAATCTTTTCACTTTTTTTAATTCGTATGCCCAATTCTGACGTTTACGATTTTGTTGAATAAAACGGGATTGAAATTGGTGAGATTTGCTAACTTATAATGTAAAACACAAGAATGGTGCACCTCTGGGAGTTGAGAAATGCCCAAAAACGGGCCTTATTTTTAGCCCAAAAATGAATCCTTTTTGCTTCATAAAATTTTTTGTCAAATGTGCGCACAGTGTTATGGGTCTCAATAGTAGGCTTACGCCCGTTTAGTTCACAAATGTTTCTTATGAAAAAGAAGTATAGTTTTGGAAAGTTTATGTATGTTCTTTGACGCGAAAGTGACGCTGGCAAAATTTGTTTGGAAAAAATCCCGCGAATACAAAACATACTACGAACTGAAGCAAATATATGTTTCTCTTGAAATATATTTATATTCGGGTCGTTCCAAAACAAATTAATTTTTTAAATATAAATGTTCCGGTTAAAATTTGTTTTTGTATGTAATAATAATTATATTTATATTTGAACATACACTATTTTAAGGGGAAACATAAATTTGATTTAATTAATTTATTTTTGTCAATTAGTTGCCAGAAATGAGAGAAATTCCATTAAAATATCTTTTTAGCCGAAAATTAAATAATTTAGGCTTGTGATAACGAAAATATTTAATGGACATTTTATTGTGAGAGTTGTGCTATCCGTCAGTTAACAAACCTGCAGATAACATTTTCGATAAACGAACATCCGAAAAGTCGGTCTTGGAGGGTTTTAATAGAAACACTTTTTTAAACTTTAATTTAAAAACGAAGCAATGTTTTAATCGACATTTAAAGATTTAATGAACTATGTATTACATTGATAAAAAAGCATAATACAATGATAAGGTAAAAGGATCCATTAGGGTCCTATAAAGGATACATTAGGTCTTAAAACATATAATTTATTTAGAGTATAAAATATTTTATTTAAACAAAACAATTGACATTTACGACTAGAATTATTTTTCTTTTATTTTCCCAATTTCTCGTTTCAATGTTTTCTCGGATTGTTTTGCCTACTCATTGTAAAAAAAGTATTTCTTTTTTTGTAATAATAATAAAATTCAAAATATTTTTAAAAATATTGCATCAATCATCAGATTTTGTAACCACACAGGTGCCATATTAAACGCATCGTAAAATAATACACGATTTCGATTGCACCCAAAACACTGAAACCAATAAAAAGTCCAGCAGCGCCGCCAATAGATACTGCGAAAGATACAAGAAGGGATTTAGTTAAATTATTGAAATGATCATTAACATTTTCTACCATAATTTACCACGAATCTGACTATAAAATTTCACACATTATTTAAAAACCTAATAAACCCTATGCGAGTTTGTAACTAAATACTTATAATTCGTAGTAGTTATTTTAAAAATTAAATTAATAATATTTCCTAAATTTCGATAACAAAATAAATTATTTCATTTATAACATGAATTTTGAAATGGTATTTAAAAAAACCTTTACCCAACATATCCGTAAATGTGAATATAATTTGTCGCTTGAGTCGAAAAACCGGCGCAACCACATTGCTAAACATGATGGTCAAACCATTGAATAGACCGGTGGTACCTGGAAGCGGCTAAACAAAATGTTATAATTATTTTTTGTATAACATAATTTTTAGTATTTTTCTAATTGTTACTAACAACAGCCTCTACAATTAACAGATCATCAATGCAGTTCTCCATGCAGTGGCATTCGAGTTCCTCTTTTTCTTCGTCAGACTGGTCAATATTTTCCACATCTCTGCGATATAAGGCAATGAGGTGGTCTGTAAAAGGTATAAATATTTTATAAAACTATTAAATTTCGTATTCTAAAGGTTGGCAATTCTATACCGGACAATTCTATCCCGGATAATTCTTTCCCAGACAATTATTTCCCCTATAATTACTTATAGAGACAATTTTTGCCTATGCATTTGAATCGGACATTGAATTTATTATACCCTACACCTATGAGGTACAGGGTATATTGTAACGCCCCTTAGGAGGCGTGTCCGGTATGGAAAAGTAGATATATTCTTGATCAGCATCACTACTCGAGTCCGTTTAGCCATGTCCGTCTGTCTATCCGTCTGTCTGTCTTGCTGTCTGACCGGATACAAGGTAACTTGAAAAATAATAGTCAGAATGTAATGAAATTTGGTTTCAATACGTTTTATCAAAAAATGGTTCGGAGTTTGCATTTGAGCAAAATCAGTCAACAGACCTATTTACTATTTAGGAACCAATAACTCGAAAAGTATTACATATATATTTATAAAATTTAAAACATAGAAGTTAGAATTCGCCTAAAAATATATGTTTGTTGTGGAACTTTTTAAATTATTAAAAATTATACCACCAAATAATACCACTAATATATCCAGAAAGACTGTAGGGTATTCCATAGTCGTGCCCGACCAACTAGAAAAGTCTGCCCCATGTGACCGAACTTACCCAACTCGTTTTTATCTTCATTTTTTACCTCAGTGGTATATTTCAGTGTGATGAGTTACATTGTAGGTAGTTTGAAGATTGCTCTTGAACTACATCCTTGTGTGATTTATCATTGATTTCACTGTAATAACTATTGACATAGAGTACCACACCCTGTTTACCAATCTTGTTGATTGATTTTTGTATGTAATTTATTTAACTGCCGGCGTCAGCAGTCCAGAGGTAGCGCGCTGGACTTGCATTCTAGAGGTCTCGGGTTCGAATCCCGGCTTGGGCATGGGCGCTCGTGGTGATATTAACCACAAAATTGTAGGGAATAGATTTCACAGTACAATGGATATAGTCTGTCTGAGTACTGTGGATCTTAGTAGATATTCAAAAAAAAAAAAAAAAAAAATTACAATATTTTATACTCATTCTGTTTTTTTTAAACCAAAAAGTTACTAATTTCTGTTTTTTTTTAGATTTTGAGTTTTTGTATTTTTGCTTTTGATTTTGAATTCATGGTTTTGTTTTTATTTTTTCTTAAAATTTCTTTTATTCTTTTAGTTTTATTTTTATTATGGATTTTTAAAAACAGCTTTTAAAAATCGTGTATTTGTTTTCATGTTTGATATTATCTTTTTTATTTCAGTATGTGTTTTTATTTTTGGTTTTGATTTTGTGTTATTGCTTTTTATACCCTACACTAAGAGTGAAAGGGTATATTCAGTTTGGTACGCCGTTTGTAACACCCAGAAGGAAGCATCTCCGGTATGAAAAAGTATATATATTCTTGATCTGCATGACCTCCTGAGTCGATTTAGCGATGTCCGTCTGTCTGTCCGTCTGTCTGTCCGTCTGTCTGTCTGTCTGTCTGTCTGTCTGTCTGTCTGTCTGTCTGTCTGTCTGTCTGTCTGTCTGTCCGTCTGTCTGTTAAAATCCCTACTACTTTTAATTTATAACTTTGATTACTAATATACCTACGCTGTATGTGCGAAAAAATTGGCGAGATCGGTTCATTGTGACCTATGATCCGACCACTTATGTTCAAATACCTCATATAAAATGTACATATAAAGATCAATTTTTATGTATACGTGCTTAGGTAAACTTTTTTGGTCAAATATATATTGACATCATGCTCAAGTACGTGATAATAATGTTTTCCGGCGAAAAGACTTGTGGTTCACAAAAAAAAAAATCGAAATTCGGTACACCTACCCATTTGTAAATATGGGTATCAAATGAATGGAAATTCTTCAGCGATTGAATGTTTGTAGTTATTTTCAGGATTCGTATTCCCTGGTGACCTATATATCACTTTGAATGGTAACCACACATATGTGTAGGGTATTTATAGTCGGCTTAGACCGACTATAATTTTGATAATCCTAACTATCATAATTACACCTACTTTAAAATTTCCCAAGTGATCTATCCTTCCCAACTGGTTTAAGTTTGACTTTGCGTTTTTGTTATTGTTTTTATTTTTATTTTTCATTAGATTTTTGTTTTGTTTTCACGTTTTTTCTTGTCATACTTTTGTTTTTCATTTTGATTTTGTGTTTTGCGTTGGTTGGTTTTGCGTCTGTTTTTAATTTTCTATGTTAATTTTTGTTGTTGTTTTTGCGTTTGGGTTTGATTTTCTGTTTTTCTTTCGATTTGGATTTTGAGCTTTTGAGGCTTTCCTTTTTTTTTCTTTTGTTTTTTGTTCTGTTTTCTTTAAACTTTGTGTTGACGTTTGTTTCTGCTTTTGATTTTGTGCTTTTTCTATTGTGTTTATCTTTTGATTTTGTATATTGCTTCTCATAAGAGTTATTGTTTTTCTTTGTTTTTTGATTTTGCGTTTTTTCTTGTAATACTTTTGTTTTTTATTTTGTGTTTAGCGATTTTTTTTATTTTTCTTATTCATTTTACTTCGATTTTGGGTTTTTTTTTTTACTTTATATTGAGCTTTTTCTTTAATGATTTTTTTTGGTTTAGTCTTTCCGCTTTTATTTTTAGGTAAATATGTTTTTCTTTCTAAATATCTTTGATTTTGGTTTGTTTGACTTTTGATTTTCTGTTTTTTCCAATTTTGAGTTTTGTTTGTTTTTGATTTCTGTGTTTTTCTTTTGTGCTAGACTTTTTTTCTTTTTCGTTAATTTTCGATTTTGTTTTTTTTGTTGCTTTAGATTTGCATTTTTTTTATTGAGTTTTACTTTTGATTTTATGTTTGTGTTTTTGCTTTTGATTTTATGTTTTCATTTGTTTCTGCTTTTGATTTTATGTTTTTTTCTATTGCGTTTAAATTTATTTCTGATTTTGTATTTTTGCTTTGTTGTTTAGTTTTTTTTTAGTTTTTTTGATATAAACTGAAACCGTATATACCGATTTTGATTATTGGTTTATATCTGATTTTTTAAAAACTTTTATGGTTATATTTCAATACCTGTTTAAAAGTAATAAATTTTTAAATTATATAAATAATATATAAATAATTTTTCAAGTGTCACTTTATAGAGTGCAAAATGAACACAATTAATACCCACCTTTTTTATCCGGGAAACATTCGAGTAATGTTTTGTAGTGGCAAACCGGCTTCGGATTCGAAACTGCAAGAATAAATTTGAATATGGTGACACCATAGTTATTAACACAAACATACTTAAATTTGGATAAAAGTGTGGAATACAGCCGCATAGCTCCAAGGCCAGATTCAGGCGACACTGCTCCCTGCACATTGTTTTAGTGTATATGGGATAATGTTCCAAATTGGATTCGTCAGAGAAACGACATTTGCGTTGTGCAATTGTGGTTCGACTTTGAATTATAATAATATAAAATTTTGAAGTTTATAAAACTGAAAAACCTACTGCTTAAAACCTTCCTCTGTTACAATAGGCATATTCTGCACGCTGACTGTGCTTGTTACGTCATAGAATCCGTGGTCCTTGTTAATATCCATCACCTGCAAAGAACAAAATTATTTATTGCAAAGGAAAAAATGTGAATGCATTTTTAATATTCATAAAAAAAGTACCTCATGGATGCTGTGCAGGTAAAACTAAAATTGATAAGTATAAAAAAAATGTTCACCAACAATTTAAAGTTGCTCGCCACTTACGTACATGCCGGACTCCTTAAAACCCATAATTGCTATAACGGAATTATCCTCGAAGTAGGTGACCGGTGGCACCTCCATTATACTTGTTAAACTTTCATAGGGTGAGGGAGTTTCCATAAAATCGAGGTACTCCTCCGGCACCTCTCCGAAAATCAGGTATTTCGCCGTGTATTTTAGGCTTAAATTCGTATTGGACATGTAGCAGAGACCCCATTCGGTGAGAACCTGACGGGTGAACACCAGATACTTGCGATACTCAGTGCGCACGCGTCGCTCTAAGTCCGGCATCAATGTCTCATCGAGGGTCAGATTATAGATTAGTGCCATGTAGTCACGTGGTGTAATGTTCAGCTGTGTGAGAGTATCATCGATGTTAGTGGAGTTGGGTATGTCCTCAAAATTAGAGAAGGTGGAGTTGGCCAGGTGCTCAAGAAAATTCCAGAATTCCTCTTTCTGATCGCCGCTAACTTTTTTTTCACTGTAATTTGAATTGTGATTTGGTGATGGCGTGATAAATGTTCAAACAAATTATGTTGACGTAAAAAAATATAGACGTTAGCATAAGAAAATGCATAAAATGTTTTATAAAAGATATCATACGATGGTTTTAAATTAAAAAAACGGAAAAACTAAGATAAAAGAAAGGCCACATTCCAAATGAGTGTAGATAAAAGTAGGCAAAATGAAAAAGGGGTCATAAAAGAAAACAAGAGATACAATTTTTTTATGATGAATAAATTAAAAAAAGAAATTGAATAAAAGAAGGACAAGTGACGATGTTTAATAACAAGACAAAGCAGAGACAATGCCAGAGGATTCAAAGAAAGAACAACGATGAACAAAACAAGATTTTGAAAAGAGTTCAACTGGACTCTGTCAATGTGAGACCGAGACAAAATCACTTAAAAATCATATAAATATCATAAGCAAAACAATGACAAGACTAGAGTTACAAATATCAAAAATTAGTTTTAACTCTTACAGACAATACTTATCGAAGGCTTTCATGTCCAAACGTTGCATGGGGCATACCGTTATACCTGCAATGGTATTGCTCCAGAAAAAATAATCGCGGTCCAGGCCGACGACAGTACTTTTGGTTTTGTAACGATCAAATGATTGCAACGAGATATGTATGGAGGCAATTATCGAAACGGTGACCAAAAAAAGCCAGACTAATCTAAATATTGTAATTTAATATTAACAAAAAACGAATTATCTCACAGATAATTATTTGCTTCCTCGAGATAATTATTCTTCTTTGGAAGAAATATCCGAGGAAGAATTCTCCGTGAAAAAATTAGCTCAGAAAAGAAATTCCGCTGAAGAATATATGCGGGAATAATTGTTCAGGCAAGAATTTTCCGTAATACTATATCTCAAATATATTAACTCATAAAAACTTACTTTTCGACTAGCGTCAAGCCATCCTTGGTCAAATAGACCAAACCATGTATGCCGCTCTGTCTGAAGAAACCCTTAATATAACCCCAAACACTTAACAGCCTTGTGCAGGGTGCCTGCTGCCAGAATTTGTTTTTCGGTCTCTGTTTATGAATAGGCTGACGTGATTGTATTTGTAGTGACATTATTCAAGTTTATATTTGGAATTATATTTAATAGTTGCGGAAATGATCCTCGACCGAATTCTCCTCGAAGAAGTAGTTGATCCAGTAGCCAATGTTGGGACGAAAAACAATGCAACCTATTATTCCAAAAATCGAGAACTGCAGAAGTATTAAATGTTTAAGTAACTTATGGCTTTGAAGTAAATATGATTTAATGAAATAATAAATTTATTTGCAGCTATTTTGAAATAAAATTTAAATATTTCTTTTATAAAATGACTCTTATTATTAATTAGAAATAAAAAACTAATACTTACTACTATCATAAACTTATCACATAAACAATTTCTAAAAATCTATTTCATTTAAAAATATTTTTTTTGTTAAAATTACTCAATATCAATCGATTGAATTTGAGTATTATCCAAGAAAAATAGAGTTTTACCTCAACAATTTAAATTAGATAAATAAAATAATTTTGAAAATCAATTTTATCAAACACTCATAAAAAATACCATACAATTAATAGGTTTTTTACTATTAGTCAATACCATCAAAACCACCATCAATTTTATCAAACACTCATAAAAAATACCATTCAATTAATAGGTTTTTTACTATTAGTCAATACCATCAAAACCACCAATATTAGTATTGGTCAAGAATTCTGAAAATCAATTTTATCAAACACTCATAAAAAATACCATACAATTAATAGGTTTTTTTACTATTAGTCAATACCATCAAAACCACCAATATTCACCAATACTATTTTATTATTTTTGAGTTTTTATGAAAATATTGATTTTTTTTGTATACTATTATTTCAGTAAGTGTCCTATTGACCAATTTTTATAGGATTTTTCCAGAGACATAATTATTAAAAAGTTTTATTTGAAAAAGTCAGATTATAATAACTTAAAAATTGCTCAAAATTACGATTGCAATTTTCTTAAAATCATTACGTAATCGAAAAACTCTGTATGCAGCTAAAATAAGCATCAGTGAATTAGAAATGATTTATATATGGGATTATATATAGACCTATAATGTAGAAAAAATACTGATTTCGAAAATTACAAAATAGAATTCCTTAAAATATGAAAAAACTCACAATTATAAAAATCACGGCCAACCAGTGAAGTATCCAGAAAACAATGCTGGCAACGGTGCTTAAAATTTGAGTGAATCGATTATGACGCAGTTCTTCGAATTGCCGTGCAAGATCCTGTTGTTCTTCCGCGTTATTATATGCGTCGTCTGTTTGTGGTTCTAAACACTCCAATGACGAGGTTCGACGTTGACGTAGCATCTGTTGATTTTTTTCAAATGGTGTTTCGAAAAATATGGCAAATAAAAAAAATACTATTTTCAAAAATGTTATTAAAAAATTAAAAACATAGAAACTACTCTCACAGCAACTACTAAAAATGTTATGAAAATCATACAAAAATATCATATTCCATGTCATATAAAATAAAATATTTTCAATCCTGGTACCAAACACTTTAAAGGCTTCTTCTCCATGAAATTACGAGTGTTTTCCGAATTTATATATTTCGTTTTTCTATTTTTAAATAACGTCATTTCAGCGTTCTGTGTATTAAAAATTGTTTAAAGATGCATGTAATTCTTACCGTTTTAGGTACACAAGTCAAATAGAGTACCAGGTCTCCAGGGCACTACGTGACTCACTCTGCTTCGACTCAACTTCGACTAAATGAAGTTGCAACATTTTTTTTTCGTTGTTGTTTGTATTTTAATTTTATTTTATGGAGTTTCAAAAATTACACGTCACTGTTATTGTAAAAGACCCAGTAGGTAAAACGTAACATTTTTGAAGAAAATGGAATTTGAAATTTTGACAATATTTTCC
Source organism: Dryomyza anilis (assembly GCA_951804985.1). Lineage (NCBI taxonomy): Eukaryota > Metazoa > Arthropoda > Insecta > Diptera > Dryomyzidae > Dryomyza > Dryomyza anilis. The sequence continues at coordinate 114,388,412 of OX638131.1, read as the reverse complement.
CAAAGCAATTCTTCCCCGAAAAAATTCATAGCCAGAAAAATGTTTCTCTTTCCCTACAATTTTCCCCAAGAACGTTCTGTCGCTCAATATTTCTTCTTTACATATTTCCATATTAGACTTTACTTCTCATACAACTCTATCCCAGAAAATTTATTCACAAGACAATTCTCATCAGATATTGTCCTCATATATTTTTAATATCAAAATAATATTTTACAACAATTTAATTAAAATTCTTCAATTGTCTGAAGTACAAAAACTGTTTCAATAATAATTGTCTTGGAATTGTCGGAAAATAATTGTCTGCTGAAAAATTCAACGTATTCCAAAATTAGCTTTATTTTAGTATAATAAAAAATAATTACAATTTAAAATGTATTATTTAAGAGCTTATGCAAATGGTCGATGGCTCACAAGAACATAATTCAAACTAACAAAATATCGGGAATCGTGTCAGAAAATAGGAATTAGCAATTGACAAAAATTCTGCTTTTGTCTGTTTAAAATCTATCAAATATATATTTCTATACTGCATTTTGCTAGAATACCAGAGATAAGAATTTCTGCAATTTTTCTTAAATATATGGTGCAGATTTTCGGAAAACACCCAGAAAAATATACTATATAAATAATAGTTTTTTACTATTAAAAGTAATCAATAGGATAAATTATTATTTTAATCGGAAAAATACCATTAAATACTAGAAAATACCATAACATTGCCTTTGAGTCTATATGAAAGTATATATTTTTTATATATACTATTAAATCAATAATTGTCCTTTTGACCAATTTTAATAGGATTTCTGGAAATTTTTTTCTGGTAGTTTACAGGAAGTAGTTTACAGGAAGTAGTTTACAGGAAGCGAATAACAGCAACTCTGAAAAAATACAAGCAATTCATAGTATAGTTTTTTAGTCAATAGGATAATTAGTCAAATGGATAAACTAGTATTTTAAAAGGTAATTACCATTAAATACTGCAATATACTATTAAATTCTATTAAATTATTTTTGAGTTTATTTCAAACTATACTATTGAATCAACTACTGTCATATTGACTAATTGTAAATTCCCGGCATAACCAACCGACATCAAAATCCAACTATTTGAATCAATGCAATCGTTATCTATGACACATAAGATTCAAGTCAACGACAATATCCACATTGTCATCACTAATGCACAATGTCTACTGGGCATGAGTTTCCATGTGTACGTGAGAGATTTAGCATTTAGAGGAGAGGTAGTGACAGTGTTTGCCTCATGTTTGCATCCTGCACTATGCGATTTTTAAGTAGATTTTCATGTTGTTAATATGTATTAACTGTGTGGTTGTTGGTTTTTCTGTGGCTGCCTCAAACGAAGTTGCAAATAACTCATGAATTATTTTGTAGTCATTTTGGGTGTAGACAAAATTTTAAAATTTGACTTTTTAGTTTAACAAATTAAACATAGATTAAATATATAATTATCTGTCTGTAAAATTTTGATATATGAATAATATTCTGAGGGTGGGGGGTACAGCATAATTATGAATTTTAAAATTAAGTTATACAATTAAATATCCCCACCACTGGTGTAGGGTATTCCATAGTCAGGCCCGACCGACTATAAAAGTCCGTCCCATGTGACCGAACTTACCCATGTGACCTAACTTTCCCAACTCGTTTGTGTTTTGTTTTGACACTACCTGTGAATTCTTGTTGTGACAGTACATGTCTTGAAATAAAATTAATGTCTTGAAGGATAGATTTCAAATTTCATTTTTAAAATGTACGTAAAGTTGATATTTACAAAAATAAAAATACAAATTATGACTTTGTCATTGCCTTTCTCAAAATTTCGTTACAGTCACTATTTTTTTATACCCTACACTAAGAGTGAAAGGGTATATTCAGTTTGGTACGCCGTTTGTAACATCCAGAAGGAAGCATCTCCGGTATGGAAAAGTATATATATTCTTGATCAGCATGACCTCCTGAGTTGATTTAGCGATGTCCGTCTGTCTGTCCGTCTGTCTGTTGAAATCCCTACTACTTTTACTACTAGATAAATGAAACTTATAACTTAGATTACTAATATACCTACGCTGTATGTGCGAAAAAATTGGCGGTCCATTGTGACCTATGATCCGACCACTTATGTTCAAATACCTCATATAAAATGTACATATAAAGATCAATTTTTATGTATACGTGCTTAGGTAAACTTTTTTGGTCAAATATATATTGACATCATGCTCAAATACATGATAATAATGTTTTCCGGCGAAAAGACTTGGTTCACAAAAAAAAAATCGAAATTCGGTACACCTACCCATTTGTAAATATGGGTATCAAATGAATGGAAATTCTTCAGCGATTGAATGTTTGTAGTTATTTTCAGAATTCGTATACCCTGGTGACCTATGTACCACTTTGAATGGTAACCACACATATGTGTAGGGTATTTATAGTCGGCTTAGACCGACTATAATTTTGATAATCCTAACTATCATAATTACACCTACTTTAAAATTTCCCAAGTGATCTATCCTTCCCAACTGGTTTTAATTTATAATGATAGACCAATTAATTTCCTGTACATTCTAACCAATCACAATGATTTTAAACTGGTACACGCTGCAAAAAAATGGCTCTCCCAAACACAATTTTGCAGACATTAACATGTATGTTTGGAATTTTATTTAAACATAATATATAATTGCCTGATAAATCATTTGTAAACAGAGTTGTATTGAGACACAGTGTTGTAATGAGCTCTGATTTACATTATGATATCACGGAAACGTTTTAATGTGGCTCTTTAAAATGGTGTATGTTCTAATAGAAACATAATAATTACTACATCAAAACAAAATAAATATTTGAACCGAATATAAATATGTTTAAAATATAACATGATTTAAAACGACCTGAATATAAATATGTTTCCAGAGAATCATATCAGTTGTTTCAGTTCAAAAAGTAGTATGTTTGCATAAAAAATTAATAATATTTGAATCATATACAAATTTTTAAATGCATAAATATATAATTGAATTAAAACTGCAAGTACAAGTGTCAGTGCAGCACATAGCGTTGGCAAGGAATTCGCGGAGCCTGTTGTAAAAAAACCATGCCGAATTCTGTTTGAAAATAGAAGCACTGATTTTTCAGTGCTTCATTCAGGAGCAATTAAATTATGTACGGCACTATTAAATGATATTATTTGTTACTATTTGTAGTTTTTGTACCACAATTTGTATATTTTTAAAATTTACAAATGACATCGTATTACCGATACGAATACGTTTTCTTAACAAACATCAAAAGACACGTATGCAGAAATGGCGGTCACCGAGTGTCAACTTCGTATACAAGAAGAATATTGCAAGAATACATTTATTTAAATCTAATTTCATTTTTTTTTGTTTGTTTTCAAACATCAGTATGTTTAAAAGAACCAATACATACTTCAAACGACGACAAAAGAGACGTAGATAGAAAATTATGCTCAACTAGGTTGGCACTTCGTATACAAGAAGAATGTTGGAAGAATACATTTATTTAAATCCAATTTCCTTTTTGTTTGTTTTTAAACATCAATATGTTCAAATGATGGCAAAAGATGGCGTAGGTAGAAAATGCTGCGCAACGTTGCCAACTTCGTCTGTCGATAACTAATCGAATGAAGACGAGCGTTGCGAACATACGTTATAATTAGATTTGAATAGCATTTTCTGTTTGTTTTGAAACATAGTTATATCCAAGTAAACTATCAAATGCAGTAAACATTTTATGTTTGTATTGTAACATATTTATGATAAGTTTGACAGATTCTGCTGGGGAATATATAAAATGTTTACACATAGTTATTACCTTCTGAACAATAATTTAATTACACTTCATTCGTAATACATGTATGGTGATTTCGTATTATTTTTTAATTATATTCAAACATATTCAAACAAATATTTTCAATCCGTGTAGCATTAAAACTATACATTGCGTCCGCAGTGTCTCAACACCCTAATTTCGATACTTTTTATTTAAGAAAAACACGTAAAATTAATAAAAAAGGATTTTTTTTGTTATAAAAAGAAAGAACCTTGGTTGAAGTATATTTTTTATTTCTAAAAATAAAGGTCTTTCATTAAGAGTTATATGAAAGTCTTAATTTTAAATAGAAGAAAATTCTAATTTTTTCGAATCATGTTGAGTAGTATAATTATTTAAATATATTTTTGGGTTTACTATGCATTTAAAATTTAACTTTTCTTACGATGTTATAAATGAAAACACGTTTTAAACTTATTTCTTAAATTTAACTAAAATGCCAATTATTAATTTACAAAAATCTTTATACCTCTGTCAACTTTTAATCGATGATCTCATTTTTTCTAACCACATGATAAGAAAATGCAAATCTATCAATTGATATTTAAACTTTAAAAATGGATCAACTACTTTTTATAATATAAATCAACAAACTCAAAATTTAAGTTTTTCATAAAAATGTATTTGGTGACTTTTCATTTTACAACGATGATATAATTTTATTGATAAACATGTATTTCTTGATTAATAATAATATTTAAAATTGATATAACTGTGCGAATTATATTGCATCAATGATCAGATTTTGTAACCACGCAGGTGCCATATTAAACGCATCGTAAAATAATACACGATTTCGATTGCACCCAAAACACTGAAACCAATAAAGAGTCCAGCAGCGCCGCCAATAGAAACTGCAAATGATATAAAAAGGAAGGAATTTTGTTAAATTATAGAATTATTACCATGTTCCACCAAAATGCACCGTGATAAATAATTTATAAAATTAAAAAAAATCTTATAAACACTATTGATGAAGTCGAATACATGATGTCAATGATTGATTCTACTTTAAATATCGATACCTTAAAGGTAAAAGATCGTAACCAACAAAAAGCAAATTTCACAATATTTTATTGATTTTTTCGTAAAGTATCCTTCAAATGAGCTGACCCATTTTCAAATCTGCACTTTGTTACTTGTTGGACAATTTTTGACAATCCAAACTATACGAAATTCAAATACTTAGATTTCATAAATGATTATTCATGTCAACAACTTTACGAGATACGCACATACGAGGTGAAATGTGTACGCCTAATATATTTGCGTCAATCGCAAGTTTGTAACTATATAATTCATAGTACTTATTTAAAAAAATAATTTAATAATATTGTTTGCTAAATTTGATTTCAAATTTTAAATAAAATTTGTAATAAAATTAATAAATAATAAATCAATTATTTTACCCAACATATCCGTAAATGTGAATATAATTTGTCGCTTGAGTCGAAAAACGGGCGTTTCTGGAATGTCGATCAAGACGGCCAAACCAGAAAAAAGGTGGGTAGCATCTTGAAGCGTCTAAATAAAATATACTAATTTTAATTTGTGTAAGAAATATTAAGTATTTTTCTAATTATTACTAACATCAGCCTGTACACTTAACAGATCATCAATGCAGTTGTCCATGCAGTTGCATTCGAAGTTGGTTTCTTTGCCAGGATATAAGGCAATGAGGTGGTCTGTAAACGGCCGTAATGTATGTGGTATTAAATAAGGTAGTATAAATCGATTATAAAACTGTTAAATATATTATTTTATAGGGTTTTAAATAGTTTGTTGGGAAACATATTTATTTTAGCTGTGTGTACAGAATATTTGTTTGAATCTTTCAAGGTTTTATCAATTTGGAGTCACGGTGTATAATAGTAATTTCATTTTTAATTATCTGGAGTAATTGTGTATAAATAAATGCAAATTTTGCAATAATTTTTCAAGAGTATAGGTTATTATATAGAGTACGAAATGTTTACAAGTAATACCCACTTTTTTTATCCGGAAAACATTCGAGTAATTTTTTGTAATCACAAACCGGCTTCGGATTCGAAACTGGAGGAATAAATTTGACAATGGTGCCACTTGTTATTAACACAAACATACCTAAATTTGGATAAAAGTGTGGAATACAGCCACATAGTTTCAAGGACAGTTCAAGGCGACACTGTTCCTTGCACAGCGTCTTGGTGTAGACGGGATAATGTTCCAAATTGGATTCGTCAGCGAAACGACATTTGCGTTGTGTAATCGAGGCTCGACTTAAAAATAATAGTAATATACAATCTTAAAATTATTTATAAACGTAAAAAATCTACTCTTTAAAATTTTCCTCTACCACAATGGGCATCGACTTCACGCTGACTGTGCTATCTATGTCATAGTACCCATTGTCCTTGTTGATATGCATCACCTCATAGATGCTGTGAATGCAAAACTAAAATTGATAAGTATAAAACCACAAATTATTTATAACATTCTTCGCCACTTACAGACATGCCGGTGGTTTTAATACCCATAATTGCTAAATACGTATGAGTGTCGAGGTATTCGGGTGGCACTTCCATTATTCTCTCATGGGGTGAGGGCGTTTTCAAAAAATTGAGATACTCCTGAGGCACCTCTCCGAAAATCAGATATTTTGCCGAGTATTTTAGGCTTAAATTTGAATTTGACATGTAACAGATGCCCCGTTCGGTGAGAACTTGACGGGTGTGTACCAGATAACCTCGATACTTAGTATGCAAGCTTTGATCATTGTCCAGGGGCAAAGTCTCATCGACGGTCAGATTATAGATTAGTGCCATGTAGTCACGTGGTGTAATATTCAACTGGGTGAGAGTATCGTCGATGTTAGTGGAGTTGGGTATGTTCTCAAAATTTGAGAAGGTTGAGTTGGCCAGGTGCTCGAGAAAATTCCAGAATTCCTCTTTCTGATCGCCGCTAACTTTTTTTTCACTGTAATTTGAATTCTGATGAGTGATGAGATGAAGCAAATTAAGATAACTAAATACAATAAAATCAATAGTTTTTTTGCTATTAAAATTAGTCAATAGGATATATTATTATTTTAATAGGTAAGTCCCTATAAACACTATAAAATACTATTAAATTGTTTTAGTCTTTATATGTCAATAACTGTCCTATTGACCAATTTGAATAGGATTTTTTCTGAGTGCAAAAGCTATAAATTGGGAAAACAAAGCATATAAGCAGAAATCCATTAAACAAGACCAGAAAAAGAAGAGAAAATTATTAGAACGATTAATTAACGATTAATTAAAGAAGGACAAAAGTAGACCGAAGGAGGAGGAAATTCTATGGAAGAACAAAAATATAAGGACATCAGAAAACATTCTGAAAGAGTGTAGATAAAAGAAGACATTATGGCAAAAGGAAGGGATAGAAGAAATGGATATAAAAAGATGAGTGAAATGAAAGTAATTGTTTAATATAAGAAAGGAAAAGGGAAGGTGATTAGCAGAAAGATAAAGAGGGAACAAAGGTTGACAAAGAATGCAAAAAATGAGGGATACAAAAAGTAAAAACGATGAGAAAATATGATGGAATAGTGATAGTTAAAAGAATCAATAATAACAGAGAGCGAGCTCTCTCACCATTTGAACTGTGTGTGTTATATATGTACTCAAATTGCGGGACCTACAGTTTCATGTCGAATATATACGGCGTGGTGTTTTTAATCACGAGAGGTGTTTTTACTCACGGAGATTTGTCATTTTCCTACGGAAGGTAGCGTGGGTCGCAGTCGCTGGGTTCGAACCGACAATCATTCGGCTCGTAGTTCAACGCACTAACTATCTGCCACCGACGCACGGTGGGAAAAATTAGCAAAAACACGCGCATGGAAGTTTTTTTTTAATCTCACGTCTACTCTAATGAAAATTGATATCTGGAATTTAGAGATTATTAAAGAGAAATCCTTGGGAAATCGAGTGATGTACTCGGTGTTTTTTTTACAGGTACCCTACAACGTTACTCTTCATTTAAGAACTAATTTGGTTCCATATTTTGTAAAATATTTATGATGCGTAGAAAATAAATAATTTGTATACCCTACACTAAGAGTGAAAGGGTGATATTCATTATACCCTACACTAAGAGTGAAAGGGTATATTCAGTTTGGTACGCCGTTTGTAACACCCAGAAGGAAGCATCTCCGGTATGGAAAAGTATTCTTGATCACCATGACCTCCTGAGGCGTATAAGTGCTTAGGTAAACTTTTTTGGTTAAATATATATTGACATTATGCTCAAATACATGAAAATAATGTTTTCCCACGAACCGCCTTGTGGTTCCAAAAAAAAAAAAACCGCCACTGTAACGTCAATCTGTTACAATGTTACCCAAACTACACAACATTGCACCGCTACTGGGCTATTCTTAATATTCATTGCATTAGTCATACGCACATAATTCTTACATGGTTTATGCATGAACCTACGTAAGTAGGCCTTGCCAATTTGCACTCGGCAGCATTCTTCTTGCTCTCGTTGTGTTTCCGAACGGAAACACCGAATACCTCGAACTAATCTTCGGACAAAAATTTTTGAAGGCCATAAGTTTGCTATCGGACTCTAATTACCCCGAAGCTTACCGTCGGTCACTTAATACATAGGGGCTTTCTTTCGGACTCGATTAACACCGAAGTTTGCTACCGAAATCGATTTACATCGAAACTTGCATTCGGCCCGATTTACACCGAAGCTTGTTATCGAACTCAATTTATACCGAAGTTTATTATTGTAACCAATTTACATCGAGCATCGCTTACAGATCCGATTTACCCCGAAATTTGCTCTCGAACGTAAGAGACAACCGTGTTATATTTAAGTAAAACATTATTTAGTTTTAAAGAAGAAAAATCTTGTAAATTACTGTGTGAAAAGAAGATATAAAATACGAAATAAAAAAAATAGATAATTGCCTATTAAAACCATCGTGTTATTTCTTTTGGTGAGGGTTTGTGGATCCCTTCATCGAACTCTGGAGCGGATGAGTTTTACCTCAGCCTTTGATAAAACCATGTCACAAAAGCAACGCAAGAAAGGAATTCCCGTATGTTATTTTATGAGAGCTATACGAGCCTATATATACAAAATAAGGGGTAAATGTGAACAAGCGAAAGTAAAAAGAAAAGAAAAACGATGAACAAAACAATATTTTGAAATGGGTTCGCCAGGACTCATTCATTGCGTGACTAAGTCAAAATCATTTACAGAACATAAACAGAAGAATAAGAATATGTACTAGATACTGCGATACTGATAAATACTGCGAGAAGAAAAATCAACAACAAGAGAAGAATTATGGAAGCTACGACAATCAAAGAAACTTATTGGGACATATTGCCTCAAAAGATTCAAAGAATGTATTAAGTTAACAAAGAACAACTTAAGAATCTTGACTGGATTTCTCACAGGTCACTGCAGACTGGGAGGGCATCTCACAAGAATGAGTATACAATCCGACAGTACAAGGAAGAAAATTCTTGGATTCACTCAACCAAGCCATACTGATATCAGGAAAATGAAGCCAATCAAAATAATTAGGTTTCTTACTGAGATAGGCTTGGCTGATGTCCTCTAGAAAGATATAGTACAACCATCAGAATCCCCAGCAAATCAGGATAACACTGAATGAACTAGGGAGGGGCCACAGTTGATAACTCTGTCAACTATGGCTCCAAGCGGGGCACAATAGATCTTATTAGGTCGCAGTGCATTAACCCAATACAATAATAATAATAATAATATGTACTAGAGTTACAAATATCGAAAATCTTTTTTACATCTTACCGACAATATGCATCGAAGACTGTTCTGTCCAAACGTTGCATGGGACATACCGTTATAGCTGCTATGTTAGTCTTCCAGAAAACATAATCGCGTTCCACGCCGACGATAGTATTTTTGGTTTTGTAACGATCGATTGATTGCATCGAAATATGTATGGAGGCAATTAATGAAATAGTGACCAAAAAAAGCCAGACTAATCTAAAATTGTATTTTAAAATTAACAAAATACGGATTCCTACTTTTAAGCAGATGATTACAACGACGATATATTAAAATAATAATTAAATATTTTTTTTAGGAATTGTATTTGGAAGAAAAGCCCGAAAAATATTTCTTCGCGGATGAAATGTCTCAAAAAAAAAATTCCGTATTACTATATCTAAAATCTGTTAACTCTTGAAAACTTACTTTTCGAATAGCGTCAAGCCATCCTTGGACAAATAGACCAAACCATGTATGCTGCTCTGTCTGAAGAAACCCTCAATATAACGCCAAACACTTAAAAGCCTTGTGCAGGCTGCCTGCCTCCATAATTTGTTTTTGGGTCTTTGTTTAGGCTGACGTGCTTGCATTTGTAATGACATTATTAAAATGATCCGAAATGGTCCTCGACCGAATTTTCCGCGAAGAAGTAGTTGATCCAGTAGCTAATTTTGGGACGACCTATATATTCCGAAATTCGAGAAATGCAGAAACACATTTAGTTTTGAAATAACATGGTGAATTTATCTTTTTAATGAAATAATAAATTTTATTTGCGGCAATTTCGAAATAAAAATTATAGTATTATTAATACAAATGTCACGGTACTTTAAAAAATAAATGTATTTATTTTTTTTGATAAAAATATTTAATGTAAAAAATTGGTCTTTATTTCGAAATTCAAATTTTGTATCTGTAAAACCAATTTGATCGACGTAAAATGCAGGAATATTTATTGCTTAAATAAGATTAAGACAACTTAATTATTAAAACTTCGACTTTGGATAAAAAGATTTCCCGAAATGAATCAAAGAAATGCTGTGCAAGATTCTGTGGATTGCCAAAAAATGGTATTTGCAAAAATTGTAGGTATTAAAAAAAATATTAAAAACACAGAAACTATTCTTTATGGTAACCAGACCAATACTAAACATTTGATGAAACTTGTACAAAATTTCAAAATACAAACTGCATTAAAATGCGTTTAAAAATGCATGTAATTCTTATCGTTTTAGGTGCACAAGTCAAATAGAGTACCAGCGTTCCAGGGCACTACGTAACGCACTCTGCTTTAACTTGTAATTGATTAAATGAAGTTGCAATTTTTTTTTTCGTTTTTGTTGGTATTTTAATTTTATTTTATGGGGTTTAAAAAAACTACACGGCACCGTTATTGTAGCAGACCCAGTAGGTAAATGTTTAGTAAAATGGCATTCGAAATTTTGATATACGCAAAATACAATATTTTGCCGGTCAATTCTACCTTTAGACAATATTTCTCCAATACAATTGTTCCCTGAAAAATTCAAAGGGCGGGCATTTTTCTTCTCCCGAAAATTCTTCTCCGACAACTTTTCCACCAGATAATTCTTTGACTAAATTTTTCTGCCTTAGATATTTCTTTCTCAAGTACCTGCCCGAAGTAATTCATTCCCGAACAATTTTATTTCAATCAAGACAATTATACACATTTAAATATCAAAATAATAATTTTCAAGAATTAAATTTAAATTCTTTATTTGTCTGGAGGAAAAATTTCTCGAAGAAAATAATACTTGTGAAAGAATATCTTGTCTGTATTCCAAAATTAGTAAAATAATAAATTGAAAATATAGTATTTATTATTTAAAAATTAAAATAGTCGGTGGCTCTCATTAATATAGTCCAAAAATACAAATTTTTAGAATCTGCTCAGAAATTATTGAGCATTTGATACAAACTCCGCCTTTATCTGTTTAAAATCTACCAAAAAAAAGGTTACTAAATTTCCTTTTGTCTAACATATTTCTGGAGTATGCTACCCGAGAAAAAATTTCTAGATTTTTCCACCAATATTTCGGGCGTATTTCCGGTAAACACACAGATAATGTGAAAATTTTGGGAAGTGTATAGCATGTTGAATAAATTTGGAGAAGACTAATTCACTGCATATTTTGAGTACGCACATTTTGAGTACGACTTGTGATACACCAGCTTGTGTGTTCTCTCGTTCTACTAGGGCATCAAACCAAGCCCACCCCTTCGTAGTCCACTCGGTTCTTAACAGAACATCGCATTACAGAGAGAGTTCGTTGTTCAGTCGCACGATACGTTTGTGGAATAATCTCACTGCGTCTGTTTTACCCGACAGTTTTAATATTATAAAAATTAAAGCAAACATCCACCGACACTACTCTATCTTTCCCCCTCCCTTAAACCTATAATCCTTTCTTACGATCCACACTATGCATTGCATGAATAGGGGGCATCCCCTGAGCGTTGGCTAGTTTGTAAAAAACTCTGCCGTTGTCTGTATGTAATATGTCGAACAAATGTTTCTAAACTGTCTCGAATATTTTGGGATTTTTTCGGTTTGAAATATGACAAACAATTATTTTAAACTGCTTCGACCCTGCTAAAAAATTGTATTTTGGCATTTTTCAGGAATATTTCTATCATATTTTTGGCAAACACACAGATAAATGGAATATTTTGGGATGTTGTAAAATTTAGTGGAATTTTAATGGCAGATTCACGGCATATTTGAATAACGGGCAGAAATTAGACAGCTGTTAATACAAACTCCAAATTTTTGGAGTATTTTTTGGAAGGCAAATTTTCTTCTTCCAAATATTTGAAGCTTATATAATGCCATGTTTTCAAAATGGCCATCGCTGATACATACGATTCAAGTCAAAGATATGAACAACGTTGTCATCATAAATGCACAATGCCTACTGGGCACTAGTCCCACATGTATGTGAGAGACTTAGTATTTAGAGAAGAGGTGGTGCACGTTTTACGAAGTAAGTCAGTCGATTGATAGTGTGTCGAAGGATACCAGTGCCAGAACTGGTGAAAGTTGGGTGGTTGGTTGCATGGGCGTCAACTGCAATGCCCTGGCAGTGTCTGCCTCCTGTTTGCCTTTTGCACTTTGCGATTTTTAAGTAGGTTTTCATGTTGCTGTTAATAGGGTACTATTTAGTGTGTGGCTGTTGTTGCTGTTGCGGTGGCTTCCTCAAACGAAGTTGCAAATAACTCATGCATTATTTTGTAGTCATTTTGGGTGCAGACAATATTTTGATATTTGATTTTTTAGTTAAAAAAATAAATTAAACAAAAATTTATTATAAAATTAAAATACATAAAAAGTAGAACGAAAATTCAAACAATTTTTAAGTGTTTCAAGTTGCACTTCACATGTACACATAAAGTCTTTTTCTAACAACGAAAACCACATTTGCTCAAGTGCAACCACAGCAACAACCACGACAGCAACATCGACTGCAATAGAAACAACAGCAGCAGCAGCACCAGCATCTGACCAACATTTTATGTTGTTATTAAAATATTTTGATTGCAGTGCAAATGCTTGCTGTTGGTTTTTATAATACAGACATTTCATTGGTTTTCACATGCTTAAAATTCTTTGCAACACAAGCAACTTTTTTGAGTGTGAAAAAAATGTAAAAAAATTACGCTTATCTATTGTATTATTTGCTATCTACTACTACTATCTACGACATTGTAACATTTTACGCTATTATAAAAATTCCTATTTGTGGCTGTTCCTGTACGTTGTTGCTGTTATTAGTGGCAGCAGCAACAACATACAGTTGAAATTAAAAATTGCGGTAAATACTGCAGAGTACATTAACTTTTACGCGAATATATTTGGCGTTAGAATTTTGTAAATAAATAGAAAAAGATATCGAAAAAACTAATGCTTTAAAATTGCATTGATATTGAAAAATAAAACAAACGATAAAAATGAAATACACAAAAATAATGCTAAAATGTGCTTAGTGTTGTGCTGTATTAAAATAAAAATACATTTAATTTTTAAAAATTCATTTAAAGTTAAAAAGCGCCTTTAACTGTTATACTGGTGCAACACTGCGTATGAGTAACATCAATAAAGTGTTTTGTTTAAAGTGTGTATAACTGCTGTGCTAATGCAGATATTTAGCTCTTTATGATTTCATATTATAGATAATAGATTAAACTTTATGATTTAATTAACATTTTTAAATAAGAAAATCGCTTCTAAATATGACAGAGTGTTTTGTAGGAGGGTTTAATTTTCCAATAGATATTTTTAATTGTTTGTTTTGAAGTGTTATAACTTCTGTTTTGAAGTCGATATCACAATTTGTATGCATTTTTGTAAAGAAAATTAAATAAGATCTTTAAAATAAAATCTATTTTTCAAGGAAAAATTATTTTAAAGTATAAAAATTGTTTTCAAAGTGAATTTAAATGAATAAAAAACAATAAAAAATATGTTATTAATATAAATACATAGAAAAAAGAAAATATAGAACAAAATTAAAAATAAGACAATGTTTAGTAATGACTGTAAAGATAAAAGGCGTTTTTAACAACAGCCTTAGTACTATGGTGCGTATGAGTAACATTAATTGAGTGTTTGCTTTAAAGTGTGATAACTTCTGTTGTACTACAGCTATCGCGTTGTTTATAGATTTTTTATAAAGCAGAAAACTGCAGATATTTGATAAAATAAGTATTTAAATATTATAAAATAGATTTAAAATATAACATAGTTTTTTTCAAGTATGTTCAAATTAATGTTATTAGAAAAAAACCTTTTTATTAATTTAAACCACATTTAAAATTTTATATATCATTAAATAAAATTGCAAACAATTATAATTATTTTTATGCTTTTTTTATCTATTTTCAACACAAGCAAAAATTTGTATTTTCGAATAAAATTTTTACAAACTTTGTAAATGGCGCTGATAAACTTTATGCCTTTGATTTATCATAAACGTTATTTAAGCATCGCAAAGTCAACTAATTGTTAAATGAATTGTACGACAATAACTGGCAACTGTAGCACGTTTCAAGCTAAAACATGGTTATTACTTTTGGGTACCATCGCATCGCATAATAAGTTTGCGTTGCAATAAAAAACGTAAAATGTAGTCGCTGCGTTTCGGTGACATTTTGCAGCGACATTTTTTTGTCTGCGGCATAAAAATAAAATCACGCATTTATTTTTATTAGGCGACCAACTCGTTTTATTTTTTGGGGTTTCTTATTTTTTTTTCGTTTGGTATTTTTTTACAACTATTTTATGCAGATGTCCGTGTGGCTGTGGTAGGTAGTTCTATGAAAATTACACAATGTAACCAAAAAAATAATACAATTCAGGAAACGAGAGAGCGGAAGGCAGTATGGTCACAACTTGCGCCTTGGCGACTTCGCGGTCAAAGGCAAATAAACCCATAAAAGTCGACAGACATTTGTAAAAAAAAGGTTCTAGTGCCGGTAACAAGACTTATGAATATGTGTATTTTTTTTTGTTTTTTTGGCGCATGAATATTTAGGCAGAATTTTGTTAGACTGTAATTTTAAGTGAAAATATAAAAATTGAATTTTTAGTTAAAATGTGAATTTTTGTTGTAAACTCAATTTATTTAAGATTTATATTTTTTGAAGTTTTAGACAAAAATTTAATATTTAGTGAAAAATTTTAATTTTTAAAGAAAATGTAATTTTTGGATTTTGAATGAAAAATATAATTTTGAGTAAGACATGAATTTTATGGGAAATAAGGAATAGAATTTTAAGTGAAAAATATTATTTTTAATGGAAAATAATATTTTGAGTGAAAAATTGAATTTTTAGTGAGAAATTAAATTTGAGTGAAAAAGTTAATTTTTAGTGAAAAATTTAATTTTTAGTGAAAATTTTAATTTTTAGTGAAAATTTGAATTTTGGGTGAAAAAATACATTTTGAGTGATAAAATTGGATTTTGAGTGGAAAAATTGAAATTATAGTGAAAATTTGATTTTTAAGTTAAAATTGAATTTTGAGTGAAAAATTTAATTTTGAGTGAAAAATTCAATTTGAGTGAAAATTTCAATTTTGAGTGAAAATTTCAATTTTGAGTGAAAATTTCAATTTTGAGTGAAAAATTGAATTTGAATGAGAGAAAATAATTTGAATGAAAAATTGAATTTTGGGTGTGAAAAAATGAATTTTTATTGCAAAAAATGAAATGTGGTGAGAAATTGAATTTATAATGAAAAATTGAATTGTGTGTGAGATATTGAATTTTGAGTAAAAATTTGAATTTTGAGTGAAAAAATTGAATTTTGGGTGAAAAAACGAATTTTGAGTGAGAAATTGAATGTAGAGTGAAAAATTGAATTTTGAGTGAAACATTAATTTTTGGTGCAAAATGAATTTTGAGGTGGAAAATTTAATTTGAAATGAAAAATTGAATTTTTTAGTAAACATTTTAATTTTGAGTAAACATTTTAATTTTGAGTGAAAATTTTAATTTTGAGTGAACATTTTAATTTTGAGTGAACATTTTAATTTTGAGTGAACTTTTTAATTTTGAGTGAACATTTTAATTTTGAGTGAAAATTTTAATTTTGAGTAAAAATTTTAACTTTTTTTACTCAAAATACAAATTTTCATTCAAAAATAAATTTTTCACTCAAAATTCAATATTTCACTCTAAATTCAATTTTTCACTCAAATTCAATTTTTCATTCAAAATTCAAATATTGAATCAAAATAGTGAAAAATTGATTTTTGCTTAAAAAATTGAATTTAGAGTGCACCATTTATTTTTGAGTGTAATTTTTATTTTGAGTAAAAGAGTAGAACAACTATTGAAAAACTGATTATTGCTTAAAAATGGTATTTTCAGTGAATAATATTGAGAATGTTGCTTAAAATTTACGATCTAATTAAATAATGGAGAGTTTACAAATTGTATATCGTAGTGAATTAGCTTCTTAACCTGCTGCTCAAAAATATTGTGACAACTCTGCAAAGCTGTAAATAATATTTTGCATTGTTTGTAATCGTTTTAATTGCAGCTGCAGTGAAGCGCATTTTAAACACAGTCTGCAGTTGAACACATGAAGACTCACGCACGCACGAATAATCCCGAATGCACACAATCTCACGTTCACGTACAGCCAACCGCTTATCACTGTTAAGTCGATAAAATTTGTTTTAATTCAATTTAATTCGTGTTTTAATATCCTGCCAACGGATTTTGTGCAACGTAAGGCGCCAAAGACACAGACAGCCGTTTGTGTGCTTCGTATGCTTTCGTGTGTTTCCGTGTGTGGGGGAGTGAGAGATGCATTTAACAGTTGCCTGCAGAGTTTTATTGCTTTCGGTGCGATTTTTAACGGCTCTCGCACACAATCAGCCACTCATTACTTTGGTTCTGCTATGTAATGCGTTAATTATGCGACTTTTAGTTCGCTTACTTTGTGTTAATTTTATCGTTGTTCCTGCGAATTATGCCATCGAATGATGCCACAGACAAAGTTGCAAAGCAGCGTTGCACATTCAATATTTCACTAAAAATTCAGCTTAACTTTTAATATTAAATTATTCACAAAAATTCAAGTTTTCAATTTACATTTTTAATCAAAATTCGATTTTTCACTAAAAAATCAATCATACTAAAAATTAAAATGTTCACTAAAAATTTAATTGTTCACTAAAAATTTAATTGTTCACTAAAAATTAAATTTTTCATTAAAAATTCAGTTCACTAAAAATTCTATTTATATTGCTAAATTTTCAATTATTGACTAAAAATTCAATTATTGACTAAAAATTCAAATTTTTACTAAAAATTCAATTTTCACTCAAACTTCAATTGTTCACTAAAAATTCAAATGTTCACTAGACATACAAATATTCATTAATGTTCACATAAAATTTAAATATATTGTCAAATATCAAAGAAAAGTGAAATATTTATTAAAAATTCAAATGTTCACTAAAAATAGAAATATTGATCAAAATTCAAATGTTCACTATAAATTCAGATGTTTACTAAAAATTAAAATAGCTACTAAAAATTCAAATATACTCTAAAAAAAAAATTAAAAATGCATTAAAAATTCAAATATTTAATAAAAATTTAAATGTTCCCTATAAATACAAAAGTTCACTAAAAATTCAAATGTCCACTCAAAATACAAATCTTCACCAAAATTTCAAATATACACAAAAACAAACCACAAAAAAAAAATACTACACTAGAAATTCAAATATTTTATTAGAATTCAAATGTTCCCTATAAATACAATTGTACACTTAAATTTGAAATTTTCATTAATAATTCAAATGCTCACTAAAAATTCAAATCTTCACTAAAAACACACAAAAAAAAAGCAAATATTCACTAAAACTCAAATATTTAATAAAAAATCAAATGTTCCAAATACAAATGTTCACTAAAAATTAAAATGTTCACTAAAAATTCAAATATTCTGCAAAAATTCAAATTTTCACTCAAAATTCAAATGTTCATCAAATATTAATATATTCACCAAAAATTCAAATCTTCATTAAAAATTCGAATGTTCACTAAAAATTCTAATGCCCACTAAAATTAAAATATGCACTATAATATCATATGTACACTAAAAACATCAAATATCCACTAAAAATTCAAACATTAATAAAAATTCGAATGATCACTAACAATTCAAGTTATCACTAATAATTGAAATGTTCACTAAAAATTTAAATAGTTTCAAATTTAAACCAGAATTTAAAACTTTCTTCAAATGGGTACGAAAAAAGCTAAATTTGATATTTATTATCAATTTTCTTATATTTTAATGCCACAAAACTAGTCTTTATAAAATCAACAACACCTGCTGCTTCTCAGTTTTTAGTTTCCGCTGTAAACTTCCCGAAGAATTGTACTAAAATTTATATATTAAATGACAGCTCTTTCAGTCAAAAAACATAGGAAGCGCAAAGTACGAATTAACTACCACTGGCTTAACTCTGTCAGTTCTGCTGTCTACCTAACTAAGACCTGACAAACTTACAACGTTAAGTTTTTAAGGCCGGCAATAAATCAAGTTCATAGAGCCAAATAAAAGCTTTTGTTTAAATTGCTTAAATTAAATAATATTAAAATAGTTGTTGAATTTTGAATATTTAGTTAAAAGTAAGTTTTAAGGGTAGTAAAAATGTATTTTTAGTGAAAAATTAAATTTTAGTGAAAAATTAAATTTTAGTGAAAAATTAAATTTTAGTGAAAAATGTAATTTTAAGTAAAAAAAACAAATTAATTGATAAATTGAATTTTTAGTGAAAATTTATTTTTTTATTAAAAAATTGAATTTTTATGACAAATTTAATTTTCAGTGAAAATTTGATTTTTTTTAGTATAAAATGGATTATTAGTAAAAAATTAAATTTTAGTGAAAATTTAAACATTTAATTTTCAATAAAAAATCGATTAATTATTATGCATTTAAATATTTCTTCAATTTAAAAACTTAATATAATAATTGATTTTATATTTTATAATAATAAAAATAAAATAATAATTAAAATATCATATAAATGAAATAATTTTGCATAAAAGTGTCAGTTTGTTGTTTTAAAAGTTAAATTAAAAATGTCCGCCCAAAACCAAAAACACTTTAACATAAATAAAAGTAAAATATCAAACTTTTTACCTTGATACTTACGGTTGAACTAAAAAAGATAACAACCAACTATTTATTAATTTAATTGGAAAAGTTCCTTTTAAACTCAACGAATATGCGATAAAAAAATACCAACCTAAAAACAACTGAAAATCAACAACTACTTTGAAGCGAAAATTTGATAAAATGTTTAAGAGCATCACATCATTCACTTTTGAGGGCTTAATACTCCGTTCGCGGCACTTTTTCTACTCATTTTCGTTATTTTACATTTACAAAATACATCATACTCAGATATACGTACATATACATGCATTTGAATGCTCTAAGATAACCCAACAAAGTGGAAAACTGTGTTATGAAAATGATACTTACATAATACGCAGGTGATATGCAATGATTCGTAAATGATACGTAAATGGTACGTAAATTGTACGTAAATAATACGTATATGAACATATCCTTGTCATTTCCGTATCATTTTCATCATAGCACTTACTTATTATTTACGTACCATTTACGTATCATTTACGAATCCTTGCATATCACTTGTACATCACTTGCCTATTTTTTACGTACTATTTTCGTATAGTACGTATAAGAGACGGAAATTATACGGAAATGATACAAAATACAAAAATAACAAGTAAATGAAATGTTACAAAATGATATGAAAAAAAAATGTCATCAATATAATTATTTTATTCATCAATATTATGCATTTTTCACCAACTACCAGATGCATCATGTGGAAGATATCATTCGTTGTATTAAAATCGTTTTTTTTTTCTGTTTTTCATATTCAAAATGATGTTCTTAAAAATCAAATATACACGGATAGAAAAGATTTGTTTGAATATGTTTGAATGTAATTAAAAAGTAATACGAAATTAACAAACAGGTATTAGGAATGAAGTGTAATTAAATTATAATCGAAATTGAATTTATTTTTGTTCACATGTAAACATTATTATATTGTCCAGCAGAAACTGTCAAATTTACCATAAATATGTTACAATACCAACATAAAATTTTAATTGCATTTGAATAAACTATTTCTTGGCAATTTACTTGGTTAAAACTATGTTTCGAAACACAGAAAATGCTTATCAAATCTAAATACAACGTATGTTCGCTACGCTCGACTTAATTCGATAATTTAACGACTGACGAAGTTGGCCACGTTTTGCAGCATTTTCTACCTACGCCGTCTTTTCCATCGTTTGAACATATTGATGTTTAAAAACAAACAAAAAAAAAAATTGGATTTAAATAAATGTATTCTTGCAACATTTTTCTTGTATACGAAGTTGGCACTCGTTGAGCAGAATTTTCTACCTTCGTATCTTTTGTCGTCGTTTGAAGTATGTATATGGTCATTTTAAACATACTGATGTTTGAAAATAAACAAAGAAATAAATTCAAATGTAAATAAAGGTATTCTTGCAGCTCTCTTCTTGTATACAAAGTTGACACTCGGTGATCGGCATTTTCTGCGTACGTGTCTTTTGTTGTTCGTTGAAAAAACGTATTCTCGTCGGTAATAATGTTTTTTACAAAAGCCTCCGTGAATTCTTTGCCTACGCTATGTGCTGTACTAAGATGAACTGTAGCTGTACCAAATATAAAGCGAGCCTGGATCGTCTGGTTTAGCGTCTGCTGGTGCAATTGTGATTTATTGATGCTGTCACTTTTACTTGCAGTTTTAAACGAATTATTTATTTATGCATTTAAAAATTTGTATATGAATTCAATTATTATAAATTCCCACTGTGCATGTTTAAAGATTTTTAATAAAAATTAATAAAAAAACAACATTTTATTTATATTTTATTTTCAGGATTTCTTTCCAAAAATATTTAAATATGTTTCTATGCAAACATACTACTTTTTGAACTGAAACAACTGATATGTTTCACTGGAAACATATTTATATTGAGGTCGTTCAAAATCATGTTTTATTTTGAACATATTTATGTTTTGGTTCAAATATTTATTTTGTTTGGATGTAGTAATTATTATTAGAACATACACCATTTTAAGGGACAACATAAAAATGTTTCCGGGATATTATAATGTAAGTCAGAGCTTATTGCAACACAACACAAATTATTTACCAGTCAATTTTATATTATGTTTACATAAAATTCCAAAAATACATGTTAATGCCTGTAAAATTATGTTTGGGAGAGCTCTTTTTTTTGCAGCGTGTAAAAACAAAAATGTATATTGTTACGAAAAGATGTAATTTGCCCCATTGTGCAATCATTCAACAATAATAAATGAGACGCAAGACAATTCAGCGTACTAAGCAATGTGTTAGAAAGAGACGGAAAATCATTCAACGTACTGAGCAATGTGCCAGAAAGAGATGGAAGCTCAGCACATTAAATTACATGAGTGCGAATGAGATGCCAATAGCATGCGTCATTCACGAAACGAGTATAAGGTTCTCAAAACGTCTGTATTTATAATTCTTATACGGTTTATTTTATTGAAAATACTGCTTGCTTGATTTATAATATTTTTTTAAGAATCTGAAATTCGATTATTTTGTATAAGTAATACTGTATATTTTTTTGATATTAGTTACAATAATGTTTCAAAATAAGTTAATTTATTGAAAAAAAAAAGAAAAAATATTTCGAAAAATACTTACCAAAAAAAAAAATGTTTTTTCGAAAATAAAATAATCGATTTTTTTTTTTTGAAAATTAATAATGGTCCGAATTTCGAAATAAAAAAATATTATTTCGAAAAAAAAAATTTAAATTTGATTTTAATCGAAATTTGATGTACTACTTTCAATATGATATGTTTAGAGTCTTATGTATTTGTTCATTAATGTGATGAAACGTAGTCTTCGCATACACTTCATCAAACTGATGAACAGCTTTTGAGTCATTCATCAAATTGATGAAGAATTCATAATATTGATGTTTTGTTGTGAACATAATTTTGAATTGGTTTTCAATACCATAAATCATGGTTTGAACAACTAAAAAAATTGATGAACTAGTAAAAATGGATAAAGAAACAAACGATATAAAAACGAAATTCATACGAAGAGTATTAAACCAAAGATTTAAACCCTTTACCCAATAATACATGGAAGATAAAAAAAAGAATTAGTAGAAGATAAGTAAATGATACGTATACTGGTTAAGCATTAAAATACTTATGTGTATTAAATTTTATTTCAATTCTTCATAACTTTGTTTGCTGCACAATTCCCACCTTCGACGTGGCAAAGTGTCTGCAGACAAAATAAGTCTTTTTCCTTCGTTTTTCCATACTTTTTGTTTGCACATCCTTTGGTTCCCTTTGGCGCAAACTTATTTTGTATTTTGTAGTTAGTTGGCTGTAAGGAATTTGCATAAAAGTATGCAAGCGATACGCAATGATGAGCTTTTGAAGAGGGTTTACTATAAGTACCTAATACTATGTTAAGTATTTTCAACATTTTTCCCCTCTTATTCCATCTCTACTGCAGGAATTTTTTTGTTTTTCAATGTCAAAAATTGCAAAGTTAGTCCGTTCACATAAGATTTTAATTTATTAAGCGTGTAGTTTCAAAAGGAAAAAAAGTTAACAGAAACGATAACTTTTAAGTTATTTGTTTAGTAATTTTTGCTTGCTACTGAAAAATTAATTAAACGCAAAAAAAAGTTGAAAATTAATAAAAATATTTGAATTATTTGTATTATAACTTAAAATATGCAATTTATTTTTTAAAAAGTAGTTTTTAATTACATTGAATAAACTAAAACTATGCAGCATTATTAATTGTTTATTGACCTAATTTGCATTATTTTAGACAGTATTATTTGAATAGAACACATTTTTTTGTGCTATCTAAAAGTATGCCACAATTTGTTGTGTTAGTTAATAAAATAGTATTCCATTCTTTGAGTTAGGCTATCATTAAAACTTGAAGCGCTTCGGAACCGGCTCAAGAGCTTACGCTGTACTCATTTGAAGTGCCTGCCCGCATTCATCACTGTCTTTGTGGCTTTCACTAGCTCACTCTCCTCCACTCTCTCTTCTTCTATTTGAATCGTTCCCACTTTCGCCCACTTCAACACTAATTCCTGTTGATTTTATGCATTAAGTTCAAATTATTTCGGCCTGGTTAAATGCATTCAGGCTAAGCGCACTGTTTAGGCCAACAGCCGCCAGTTGGCAGCACGTTGCGGGCACAAATATTTGCCGCTTTAAAAGCTTTTTGCGTCCAAAATGTTGAGGCCGTCTTTCGAATTCTAAAGCACCAAACACTACTTCGTCCTTATGTTGCTGCTCCGCGGTTCGTTCTTTCATCCTTCATGCTTTGGCAGCTCATCGCTGCTGTTGTTGTTGTTGTTTTTATTATTTTCGTTGTGCTCAACGTCGACGCTGCCGCCGACAAATGTTGCTTTGTTGCCTGGTGTTGACCGAGCACTTGTTCGTCCTTTGTTCGGTCGGTCATCGTGCTGCGCTGCGCCGCTCCTTCATCTATTCATTTATTTACCACAGAAAGCAGCAACAACAGCGGCGACATCACCAACAGCAGCATCACTGATAGCAACGAAATGCACTTAAAATATAATTTTCATTTAATATCAATAACATTTTTTTTTTCAATATTTAATTAAAAGTTAAATTTTTTATTAAAAATTTAATTTTCACTATAAATTCAAATTTTCACTCAAAATTCAATTATTCTTTAAAAATAAAATTTGTCACTCAAAATTAAATGTTCACTTAAAATTAAATAATTCACTCAAAATTCGGTTCAAATATCCATTTTTCAATCAAAATACAAATTTTTATTCAAAATATAATTTTTCAATCAAAATACAAATTTTCACTAAAAATTCCATTTTACATCAAAAATTCAATATTTCACTCAAAATTAATTTTTCACTCAAAATTCAAATTTTCTCTCAAAATTAAATTTTTCGATAAAAATTTAAAAGTTCACTTAGAAATATAATTTTTCACTCAAAATACAAATTTTCACTCAAAATACAAATTTTCACTCAAAATACAAATTTTCACTCAAAATACAAATTTTCACTAAAAATTCCATTTTGCACTAAAAAATAAATTTTTCACTATAAAATTCAGTTTTTCACTCAAATTTGAATATTTCGCTCAAAATTCAAATTTTCACTCAAAATTTAGTTTTTCATTTAAAATTCAAAATTTTAACCCAAAATTCAAATTTTTACTCGAAATTAATTTTTTCAATATAAATTCTTTTTTCGCTAATAATTCAATTTTTCCGTCTAAATACAATTTTTCACTCAAAATTCAAATTTTTACTCAAAATATAACTTTTCACTCAAAATACAAATTTTCAATAAAAATTCAGTTTGGCACTAAAAAATAAATTTTTCACTATAAAATTCAGTTTTTCACTCAAATTTGACTATTTCGCTCAAATTTCAAATTTTCACTCAAAATTTAGTTTTTCAATCCAAATTAATTTTTTCACTCAAAATTCAAATTTTAACCCAAAATTCAATTTTTTACTCAAAATTAAATTTTGAGATATAAATTCTTATTTTCGCTAATAATTCAATGTTTAAGTCTAAATACAATTTTTCACTCAAAATTGAATATTTTACTCAAAATTAAAATTTTCACTCAAAATTAAATTTTTGCTCAAAATTAAATTTTTCCGTCAAAATTAAATTTTTCCGTCAAAATTAAATTTTTCACTCAAAATTCTATTTTTCACAAAAATAAAATGTTTCAGTAAAAATTCGGTTTTTCAGTAAAAAAAAAACAATTTTTAACTAAAAAAAAAAACAATACATTACAAATTTTTTTTTTTACTATGTATTCAACTCTTCATTCAAATTAAATTTTTTTATTAATATTTAATTTTTTATCTAAACAAATCTATTTTTCATTACAAATTAAATTTTTCACTATTAACTAATTTTTTCACTAAAAATGCAATTCTTCGTAAAAAATCTAAAATTAACACAAATAACCCTAAAAATTCAGTTTTAAAATTAAAAACTTTCTCTGTTTTTATGCAAAAGCAATTTCTTGTTTAACACTCGTAATGAGCTTTCGCAGAGTGTTTTTTTGGATTTGTAGTTATATTTTAGTCATTGTTGTCGGGCGATTGTTTAAGCCGTTGTTGATGAGATTTTAAGTAACCACTGCACCACCGACAACAACAACAAAAATAACTCAAACTAGAACTACAAACAGAACAGAAACAACTATAATAATAACAAAATGAATGCCTGCCATTGCGGGCATTTTATTCAAATACTTGTCTGTCTATTTTACACTGTCTCCCATTTTCTCTTCACTCCATCTACCTCTTTTTTGCACACCACCTCGCTCTCTCTCCCTCCCTCCCTCTGTGTCATTTGTTGTGTTTCATTCGTTGTTCATCCGTTGTTGGTCAGCACCACGCACAGCATTTTCGTTGCATACTTTGTGGCGTATAACATACAATGTAGCTAAATAAATAAATTTGCCAAAGACAATGAGCAGAAAATTGCGCAAGTTTCGCTGAAATTTGGCGCAAAGTTTCTGAGCTGTGATGTAAAATGAAATAAATAAAAAACAGCAATGTTTATGCAGCAATTATTATAAGATTTTAATGAAATTTCATTGTAAATATTTGTTGGCAAAGAGTTTGGATGATGGTAGCTGTTGTTGTTTGCGGCTGATTGTGGCATTTGATTAAATACTAGTTTTAGCTGAGTTTTGATTTAATTAAAAGCAACGCGGCCAACACTTGACTGACAAATGAAGTTTAGCAAATATTTGTAGTACGATTTTAGGCGCAATAAATAAAAATAATTAAAATTTCAAATTGAAAAATTAAAATATTTAAAAAAGGAATATTTATTCTAATAACACAAAATTTAAAATATTTAAAATAATTAAGATTTATAAAAAAATAATTTAAAAAAATAAAAAAAATAATAAAAATATTAAAAATAATAAAAAATAGTTAAAAATAATTAAAAATAATTAAAAATAATTAAAAATAATCTAAATTAATTAAAATCAATTAAAAATAATTAAAAATAATTAAAAATAATTAAAAATAATTAAAAATAATTAAAAATAATTAAAAATAATTAAAAATAATTAAAAATAATTAATAATAATTAAAAATAATTAAAAATAATTAAAAATAATTAAAAATAATTAAAAATAATTAAAAATAATTAAAAATAATTAAAAATAATTAAAAATAATTAAAAATAATTAAAAATAATTAAAAATAATTAAAAATAATTAAAAATAATTAAAAATAATTAAAAATAATTAAAAATAATTAAAAATAATTAAAAATAATTAAAAATAATTAAAAATAATTAAAAATAATTAAAAATAATTAAAAATAATTAAAAATAATTAAAAATAATTAAAAATAATTAAAAATAATTAAAAATAATTAAAAATAATTAAAAATAATTAAAAATAATTAAAAATAATTAAAAATAATTAAAAATAATTAAAAATAATTAAAAATAATTAAAAATAATTAAAAATAATTAAAAATAATTAAAAATAATTAAAAATAATTAAAAATAATTAAAAATAATTAAAAATAATTAAAAATAATT
Source organism: Dryomyza anilis (assembly GCA_951804985.1). Taxonomy (NCBI): domain Eukaryota; kingdom Metazoa; phylum Arthropoda; class Insecta; order Diptera; family Dryomyzidae; genus Dryomyza; species Dryomyza anilis. The sequence continues at coordinate 114,361,488 of OX638131.1, read as the reverse complement.
AAAAATAATTAAAAATAATTAAAAATAATTAAAAATAATTAAAAATAATTAAAAATAATTAAAAATAATTAAAAATAATTAAAAATAATTAAAAATAATTAAAAATAATTAAAAATAATTAAAAATAATTAAAAATAATTAAAAATAATTAAAAATAATTAGAAATAATTAAAAATAGTTAAAAATAATTAGAACTAATTAAAAATAATTAAAAATAATTAAAAATAATTAAAAATAATTAAAAATAATTAAAAATAATTAAAAATAATTAAAAATAATTAAAAATAATTAAAAATAATTAAAAAAAATTAAAAATAATTAAAAATAATTAAAAATAATTAAAAATAATTAAAAATAATTAAAAATAATTAAAAATAATTAAAAATAAGTAAAAATAATTAAAAATAATTAAAAATAATTTTAAGCAATTTTAAGCAATTGATAATAATTTAATTTAAATAACATTAGGCTGTCACAACATTTAAATTGACATTTCAGCCAAAACAAAGAACTTTGCAAAAAGTTACAACCGCGAAAACTTTTGCCACCTAAAGCTCTTTTGTCTGCTAACTTTCGCGCACCTGGGCCCAAAGACGCACAAGTTGTGTTTCGACGCGACAAACATGAAGGACGACAACCCGACATCCGGCGACGCAACATTTACATGAAAAACTACAAAAAAAACAAGAAACAGAGGGAGGGTTTGAGTAGTAGCAACGAAAGACGACAAAGGTGCCAAAAAGCCCTTCGTCCTGCGGCCACTGCAATTGTTGACAACATCCTTCGAAACCGACCGCAGGACATTCTGTCCTGTGCTCTGCTGCCGCTAATTAGCTGCGAATTAGCTGCGCATTTTTACAAAAGTTTCGCTACACTTCGCTGCGCTTGAGTCCGCCTGGTCGGCAACAATATTCAGCCAACACCTCAGGGCGTAAACGAAAATTAAAAATAAAAAAAAATTATATGAAAAACGGAAGCGGAAACGTCATGCTGCAGGCGCCATCGTCGTTGTTGGCAGGAATGTGGCACGCTGTATGCGTTGGCGGTAGCTCAAGCAGCTACCAGGATGTTCGAGGATGTTCGTAAATGTTCGAGGGTCTTATATGCGAGACATGTCCTGCACAGTGCCAGGCGACCAGCATGTTGACGTTGGCTGTAATTAAGCGAAAATTATATTTTTTTGTATTACAGCAAATTTTATTAATGATGATGACAGTTAATTTCGCTGCTTACAATCCTTTGAGACAAGTTGTAGAGCAAAGCAATGTTGCGGGCCCGTTCATCAAACAACTTAGTGCACAAATTAGTGGACGTTGTTTTTAAAACGTTAACATTTTAACTGCCATTTAACAGTATCATATAAAGAATATTTTTGGTATGTCTAAAAGTATGCAAAGAAAAATGTAAAAGCTTTAAAAATATTTCGAAGCATTTATTTAAGCCAATTAAATGCGGTATATAAAACGTTACTCATATGCAGCACTTACTACATATTATGATTTAAAATCGATTTCATTATGCCTAAATGCATGACATAAACATTTTAAATAGCACTTCAGAGTCTCATTTATAGTAAAATATCTACGTAATGTTTAAATTCATTTCGTTTATGCCAAAAAGTATGCAATAAATTCTAAGCAAGTGTTAAATTGTAAAATGTAATGCTCGAAAGTATGCAATAAAATTGTTAAGATCTACGAAAGCTTTCTTGACGTTTATGTCATTAAATAATTTATTTTAATGTCTAAAACTATGCAACATGAAGTGTGTAATGGCTGCGCATGTGCTTTTGGCTCAATAGGTTGTCGTATTGTGCTACACGCTATAAAGTTCTCATATCTTAATGAATGCTATTAAATAAATGATTACAATAGATTATATTCTGTAGTTCACTTGAGAAATAATAATATTTTTCATAAATTTAAAGTAGGGAATACAATAATTGAAATATACTGTAATGTATTACAATACAGTATTAATATCAAAGTAGAATGGAACAAAACATATATGACATACCTATTTGTTTGAATTATGTCAAAAAATTCAAAATTTCTGAACCTTAAAGTATGCAATAACTTTAATAGTTACTTTCATCAAAGTATCTAAAATTATGCAATATTACACGAACAAAATTGTTTACTGATGATTTATGAATAAGATATTCATAAAATATATATTTTTCTAATTTCTTATATTTGAGTTATTTTTATAAATTATATATAATACTAAAAAATGCCAAGTTCATGCAAAAAAACCGTAAATTACTAAGTATTTATCATGATAAGGATTCTTAAATTTTTCAAATTATATTTTTAATCATAAAAGGTGAAATTATGATCATCATCACTTGTGTTTCATATTGCGTATTCATTTTCTTAATGCGAAATTCACGCCAGTTGTGAAAAACCACGTCGTAACTGCAGTCTAATAAATATTTAATTGAGTAAATTAAGTAATAAATAAGTGATTTGAAAATAAATGTGAAATTTAACAGACAAGTAAATAGAGGTGATGTATTTTTCCAATTTTTGTTGAATATTCCTTTTCTGCCTACTGTTCCTTGCCAGATGACCGATTATATTTTCAATTGTGATATTTGTCACCTTATTCCGCATATTTTCGATTTGTTTTTCTAACTCCGGCTATTTGGTTACGGCTAATTGGCACAATGTATGACTTTTTAATCATGAATTATGAATAATAAATCATAAAATGTATTGCAGAATCCATACTAATTACTTCTGACTTATGAATATATTATACATAAAACAACATACGCATAATTTTAGACAATTAATCATAATAATTGATTTTTACTATAATCATATATTATGAATAAAGCCCAAATCATTATGATTACTTATTCTTGGCTGGATATCATGATTAATTTTTGCAAAAATTTATGTGATTTATGAGAAAAATTCTCTCCGTGTAAGCATAGAAATAATTGGACTATTAGAATGTATTTACAGACTTTATTACGAATTTAAAATAAAAGTACCCAACATGATATTTGCCATGGGGGATGTCCAATCAATTCTATATATTTATCTGCTGCTCATGTTGTCTACATATTCAGTTTTTTTCTATTACATAACGTTTTTGAGAAAATTGCAATCGTAAGTTTAAGCCGTTCGGACCTAAAGATATACGAATTCGAATTTCGGTAGTAAATTTTAATAATTTCGACTCGTTGTTGGCTCGTATATCTTTCCATCATGAAATAGCCAACCTTATTGAAGAGAAATGTCAAAAGAGCGGAAAGCTGTCCCTGTCGCTCTACTTTTGTAGCGTCCCCGTTGAAAAACCCTTGAAAAAAAACTTTTGTAGCGCTCTTATTGAAAAAACCTTTACTTATAAGAAATGAAAATTATAATCGATGAAAATAAGTTAGTTCTTTTAATCGTTAGTTTGAACTATGCTTTGAACAACCATATATCGTCACTGTCATGCCAAAGGTACGAATGTGCATTTTTAAAAATATTGGGAAATCAAATATTAATGTTTGAAGTGCTTTAAAAATTAGTAAAATTTTTTTTTTTTGTTATTTTGGTTTATTCATGAATTATTATAACTTTGGATTTGGACAACTTACTGAATAATAAATACGGATTTTGTGAGGCTATATCCTGACCAAAACGTAAATATTTTTGTTTTTAATGCCATAACTCTTCATTTGCGCAAGATTAAATAGTGATGTAAAGGCATTAATAGTTTGTTTTTAAAGAACCTATCGATTGGCATTATTATTTAAAAATATTTTGCCAAACATTAATTTGCCATTTGTTATTTGCAAGGAAAATGTTTGGCAAAATATTTTTAAATAATGATGAAGATCGATAGGTGCTTTAAAAACAAGAAAATAATGCCTTTAAACCAACATTTTATCTTGCACCAATAAAGAGCAAAAAAACGAAATATTTGATAAATTGAAAATCTTGTAATGCCTAAAGAGCGAATCTTTTCGTTTTTTTGCTATAACTCTTTAATGATGCAAGATAAAATAGTAATGTAGAGGCATTTATTATTTGTTTGTAAAGCACCTATCGATTGGCATCATTATTTTAAAATATTTTGCAAAACATTTTTCTTGCAAATGATTAAAATTCAAAAAAATATTTTAAAATAATAATGAAGATCAATAGGTGCTTTAAAAACAAACAAATAATGCCTTTACACTACCACTTTATCTTATACCAATAAAAAGTTATGGCAAAAAAATGAAAAGATTCGCCCTTTTTGCATGACAACATTTATCAATTTTTAAAATTTTCGAAAATATAATGGATTAGTATTTGTTGGTATATTGTAATTACAATTGACAATTTAAAGTCAAATTGCGTTCACAGTATTTTGGAAAACTAGTTATGTAAGGGACTGTAAAAAGTGGGTGTAGAGAGCCTGAAATTTCGACTTAATTAAAAAAAAAAAGTAGGAGGTCAAAATCAGCAACACCGATTTATATAGAATTGTTGTATGACAAACCTTTTTCTCGTTTTGTTGAGTAGTGTAATAAATTCAATTTCCATTTTCTGTACCAAATATTTCATAAAACATTTCTGTAAACCAAGCCAAAGTTTTCTCAAAACACATACCTTTCCGCAACATTAAATGCAATTTTAGAACAAATAATCCTTTGCGCCAGGCGAAGGTAATCCGCTCAAAACTAAAACTCTATGCAATGAACGAGCAACTAAACTCCAAACGTGGCCATTGACGATGCGAGTGATGAGTATGATTATGATAATGATGATGACTATGCTGATGCTGATACAATGAGGATGATAATGATGATGCTACTGATGACGTTAATGCGGCTATTGGTTGCGTTTGAAAGCAATGATAATCTTATTTAATTTTATGAGACTGCGGTCATTTTGAATTCAATTATTGCAGCAGCTGCAGCATTTTTATGCTGGCAACAACAGTTGCTGCGACTGGCAACGAAAAACGTTTAAAAAGTGCTTGAAACGTCAGGCCAAATACAAAGTTATGAGCAGCCAGCTGTGAGACACAGACGCAGAGCTCCGGCGCAAGACCCTTTTGTCGATTTTGCTTACCATGCATATGTTGCTGCTGCCATTGGTGCTTTTGTTGCTACCGCTTTTCTGCATCGCTGCAATGCTTAAGTGCTTCACATTTAAAGCTGCTTAATGGACGCGTTGCATACATTTAGGAGAGCATTGCTTACTGTTCAAAGTACATGTTTGAATTTGATTTTTGTGCAATTTTTTTGTACACTCGAAATAATTGAAATTTTTTGTTGTTTTAATTTGTATGCTGCGGGGCCTGCAGTGTATTAAATTGCAATATTTTTTTTTATGTTTTGCTATTTTAAGTTTTTGTTCTACAGTTGCACCTAAAAGTATGCAATTTATTTTTATTATGCAGTTTGAGCGATAGCGTACGATGGAAAAGTGCTAAGAAAGCTTTTTTGATTATTTCAATGAGTTTATGCTGTGTGAGTTTTGTTTTTAAAGTTCGAAAATACATTTCTGAAATAATTTAAAAAATAAATTAAAGATCATGCTTTATAAAGGGTTTTTCAATAAGAGCGCTACAAAAGTTTTTTTCAAGGGACGCTACAAAAGTAGAGCGACAGGGACAGCAAACGACGCCATATTTCTTGCCGCTCTTTTGACATTTCTCTTCAGTAAGGTTTGCCATTTCATGATGGAAAGATATACGAGCCAACAACGAGTTAAAATTATTAAAATTTACTACCGAAATTCGAATTCGTATATCTTTCCATCATGAAATGGCAAATCTTACTGAAGAGAAATGTCAAAAGAGCGGCAAGAAATATGGCGTCGTTTGCTGTCCCTGTCGCTCTACTTTTGTAGCGTCCCTATTAAAACACACTTTATATGGAAAGTTTAAAGTTAAGCTTTTTTTTTTGTTAGAAATGATTTTGCTGTGTGCTGTAGAACAATTTCAACAATTTAAAAACCGACCAACATTTCTTATTATTTATTTAAAAGGCACTAAGAAAAATATTAACGATTCTACATCTATTTAATTAAAAAAACTGCATATCAGAAAACATCGTAGATCGATTTTAATAATTACACTATCCAACACAATTTTTGGCATGGACATCCCTGACATCAATTCTATATAATTTGTTGGTGCTAATTTTTATTGCATTATCAGTTTTTTTTCTTTTGTGTAACGTTTTTAGAAAAATTGCTATAGTATTTTTAGCCTTTTCGGACACTTTATAGAATTAAAAAAATTCAGACATTTAACCAACTAGTCTTTTAAAAATCTGTAAACGCAGTGTTTCTCTCAATTGTCAAGACAAATTACAATATACTATCAAATACTAATATTCCGTTATTGTCACTGTCATGCCAAAGGGGCGAATGTGCATTTTTAAAAATGTTGGGAAATCAAATTTTAAAGTTTGAAGTGCTTTAAAAAATAGCAAAATTTATATTTTTTTTTAATTTTTCTGTTATTTTGGTTTATTCGTCAATTATTATAACGTGTATAAAATATCATTTGATTTGGACAACCTACTGAATTATAAATAAGGATTTTGTCAGGCTATATCCTGATCAAAACGCAAATTTGTTTGTGTTTTATGCTATAACTTTTTATAAGCGCAAGATAAAATAGTAATGTAACATATTATTCAATTTTTCCAATATTATTGGTGCAATATAAAATAGTGGTGTAAAAGTATTAATTGTGTACTTTTAAAGCATCTATCTTCTACCATCTATTAATTTTGCATTTGTTATTCGCAGGAAAAAATGTTTGGCAAAATATTTTTAAATAATGATGCCAATCGATAGGTGCTTTAAAAACAAACAATTAATACCTTTACACCACCATTTTATATTGCACCAATAAAAAATTATAGCAAAAAAACGGAGAAATTGGAAAAATTGAAACATCTTGTCATGCCAAAAGGGCGAATATTTTCGTTTTTTTTTTATAACACTTTAATGGTACAAGATAAAATAGTGATGTAAAGGCAATTATTGTTTGTTTTCAAAGCACCTATCGATCTGCATCATTAGTTGTACATATTTTGTGAATATTTTTTCCTGCAAATAACAAATGGCAAATTAATGTTCGGCAAAATATTTTTAATCAATGATGTAGATCGATAGATGCTTTGAAAACAAACAATAAATGCCTTTACACCACTATTTTATCTTATACTAATAAAAAGTTATAGCAAAAAAACGAAAAGATTCGCCCTTTTGGCATGACAAGATTGTCAGTTTTTCAAATTCGTCCTTTTGGTTTTATCTTTTGTGGCTTGAAATATCCAACAAAATGATTTTGGCACAGCATACTTGAGAATAAACTACATTCAAAAATGTAATAAAACGCAAATGTCAAAAATTGCACATTCACCCCTTTGGCATGATAGTGACGATATATTTTTCAGATATTTGAATCCAAATATCAATCAGCAACCGCGAATTATATAGAATTGAAGTATGGGATGTTCATGTCCATATTTTTTCCTTTTGTTCAGTAGTGTTAAACTTAATTTCTGTATTCTCCAGTGACAAATTTCATCTTTACGTTGATTTTTCTTTAAAAATTATGTCAAATTTCTCAATGTTGCAATGACATTAATTTTTTTACTCATTTTGGCATGCAATTTTTAATTTTTAAAATTCTCACTTTACATTTCACATTTCAGAAAACCTTTTAAACATTTTCTATATTTTTGCATCTTCATCTTTGGCTGCAGGCAACAGTTGCTACGTTATGTTTTTGTTGCAACATGTCAACCAACACCATCTGTCTTGTTCAACATTCCAAATTGAACAACGAACGCATGAAGCCCCCCAAAGCAACAACGTTAACTAGCAACATTTACACCAGCAACATTTATAAAACAGAAAAAAAAAATATGAAAGAAAAAACTCTTTAAAATTCCAAACAGCCAACGATTTTGTTACATTTTGTGTGAAATGACAAAAACTAACAAGATCATAATTTAGCATTTTTCCCCAAATGCAGCATGTTAAATACTCTCTCTCTCTCTACTATAGTTGTCTCTATTGTTCATGTTGCAGCACTGCTGTTTGTCTCTGTCTAGCACATGCAGCTGTGCTTCAAATACACACATTATAGCGTCCGTCCGACATCAGTACGATGTCAGATTTTCTTTTGGTAGTTCGGAAAATAAAATGCAAATCATGGCAAATGATGCAGAAGTTCGTCCGTCCATTCGTCCGTTCGGTAGTCCATTTGCTAGTCCGTCCGTCTGTCCATCCGTCTATATATTCTTCGGCAGAGGAAACACTAAGGTTTCCTTCAGTTTTACTTCAACTAACTAACAGTAGTAGTTGTTGTTGTAGTTTTTTATTGTAATAGTTTTTGTTGTTGTTAATATGTCCTAGTTGTTGTTGTTGTACGCCCTGTGGCTGATAATTTAGTCACAGAAATGTTTCACGCTTATTTTGTTCCATGCATAAATTTATGCGCGCATTCATTGCTATTTTTACTGTGTCTTCTCTGTGACTAAAAAGAACCCAGTAGGAATTTAAGTTACCAATGTAAATAGTTAGAATTTTTAAATATAAATAAATCAAAATAAAGTCTACATTAATTTTTCTATTTTTCCCGAAATGTCGACATAGATTTGTACTTTTTTTTTATAAATATGTAATATACTTATTTATCGAGACCACAAATTCGGCATTGAGACTAAACGTCATTCTTCAATGTTCGGACTCATTAAAAACTATGACGCATAATCAATTTAATGTCAATTTTAAAATTAATTTGAATTTTTTGACAAATTTCATATAGATTTAAATGCCAAAAAACTGGTTTTAATTGAAAGTAGAATTTTTATATAAATATGATATGAAACATTTCTCCTCTCTATTTCCAACTGGTAACATTTATCAAAATTATAACGAAGTTATATCGATGAAAATGTAAACATTAATTCGTTCTTGTTTTTTGCCAGCGCAGCCAGAACGAGACACAATACAGACGTCGTTGGTAATTCGTCATTTGTCAAATTATGGCGCAAAACGAGGAAATAAAATTTAAAAATTATTTGCATATTTTATGCGAAATCATTGACTATTAAAATAGTAGAATGATTTTATTATGAAGTGAGAAATATAATTTGCAGGAAAAAAAATCAAATTAAAATGAAAATAAAAAAGAAAGTCTAACAACATTAAAATGGCCTTCAATAGAATGAACGATGTTTAAAAAGCAATTGTTAAAATAGTTGGCAACATTGGTAATTTACCGCTCACTAATTCAGCGAATATTGCAAACGCGAGCACATCTTAAAACTTTAACGATAAATTTTTACAAATGCACTTAATATTTTAACCGTTAGACTTGTTCTTGAGCTCACCACATTTATATTGCATGGCGCTAAAAAGTGAATAAAGCAGAGAAAGAAAAAGTGACAGCAATAGTTGAGAAGGAGGCAGATGAAGAAGAAGACGGCGACGACGACGAAGTAGTAACAGAAGCTGCCAACTTAATGAAGTAAGCTTTACAGTGTTGCCAACCGCAACAACAAATATTATTGGCTTTTAAATGCAATCGAAACCAATAATAATAATTTATTGCCATCGAAGACAAATGCTTTTATTGCAGCTGCTGGCGGGCACCGCAAGAGGACGCTGCAAAATGTGAGCGGGTCGTGTGTGTTAAAGTTGCCACAGCGATCGACATATAAAAAAATAATAGTGGTGCTACAAAATAAACACCAAATGAAATTATAATAAAAAAAATAAATTAAAAATACGCAGCTTCAAAAATTATTTTTTTTTGGTTATTTTCAAAATAATAGAAATAAACCACCAATTTAGTATGTTTCATATATCACATCCCTATATTGAGATAACATAAAGATTAAACATATAGATGTGATATATAACAATAAGATTTATTTCACTAAGACAAATGTGGGTATTTTCAGAAAAACGTCAACCACGAGCGAAAAATACAAAATACTTAAATCTTTGAAATAACGGTAGATTTAGAATCTTAAATATGTGAATATGAAAATCGAAAAAGAAAATTCTATTTGCTTAATGGTAACGTATAAAAAAAATACTAAGAAAGTTACGTCACTACACGACATGTAAATATACCAATTTTTCATATATATTTTGATAAATATTTGTAAAACTTAAAAATAATCATTGAAATTAAATTAACGGACAAATTTAGATTTTTGTATAAGGGTGTTTGTCCTATTGTACCGTCCGGAACCAAAAATATACATTTATGCGAGCCGAAAAGTCCCCGGTTCAAGCCTGGACTGGGGCTAACAACATCTTTTCATAGAAACATTTTTCTATACCACGCTACCTCTACCTACGCTACCTTGCCTATGAAAAGCTCACCCGCCGTTCGGATTCGGCAATAAACTGTAGGTCCCACCACTTTGAGTACAAATATAACACGTACAGCTCAAAATGGTGAGAGGTTCGGCCTAAGTTCTTATAGGACTGTAGTGCCAAACTGTTATTATATATCATATTAAACTAACAGATTTCTGTGACTGTCCAGCATTTTCTAGAATTAGAAGGCAGATCTTTGGCACAGACGTGATGAAAGAGGAAGATGATCCTCTCTTTATCACACAATAGCCTTCTTAGATTCAATATTGAATCTAAGAAATATCATTAAAAACCAGGGAACTGGGTCACAGCACAATGCATATAACCCTGTCTGAGTGCTGTGGCTCTTTTTTATCCCACAAAAAAAAAAACACATTTTTTTTTAAGAGTTGAATGCTTCGTGTCAAAATCATTGGCATTTTAAAAATGAAAACATCGATTACATAGGTATTCTAGAAAAATTTGGACAGCCCATTGAAATCTGTTTTCTTAAAAAAGAAAACAAAATAAATACTTTAAAAACCATCTGTGAATTCGATTCGTACATCACTTTTTATTTCGTAATAATGATTATTAATATTCTCAGATATAAAATTATTTAAAATATAAAATTATTTTTATCAAATAATCATAGTGCAAATTTCCATACCAAACATCCGGAATTATTCTGTGATTTATTACGAAGTAACTTTAACTTTAGGAACAAAGTGTACATAGACAAAAATAAAGTAAATTGTCTCAGGTCTGTTCTTAGATAATTAAAAAAAAAAAAAATTAAAAATAATTAAAAAAAATATTGTATACGTAAAAAGTATTTAAAAAAAAATAGTAGGGATAATTTCTATATGGTATTTTTTGTCCTGTTCGATTTATTATGAAAAAAACTTTATAAACTTTTGGAATAAAGTGTAAATATACAAAGAAAGCACTTGATTCCACTTTGATCTAATAGTGGTTCGGAACGACCACTATTTAATTTATATCTTTTGATCTACTATATAGAATTTTCAGATGTTTAGTACTAAAGGGTTTTTTTTAACAGGGACGCTACAAAAGTAGAGCGACAGGGACAGCAAACGACGCCATATTTCTTGCCGCTCTTTTGACATGTTTCTTCAGTAAGGTTTGCCATTTCATGATGGAAAGATATACGAATTCGAATTTCGGTAGTAAATTTTAATAATTTCGACTCGTTGTTGGCGCGTATATCTTTCCATCATGAAATGGCAAACCTTACTGAAGAGAAATGTTGAAAGAGCGGCAAGGAATATGGCGTCGTTTGCTGTCCCTGTCGCTCTACTTTGTAGCGTCACTGTTGAAAAATCCTTGAAAAAACTTTTGTAGCGCTCTTATTGAAAAACCCTTTATTTAAATACTACTTGCACAAAAATGAGTTCATTAATTTTACTCTGAGATATGTATTAAAGATTTAATCGTACGATGATGTGTGTTAATTTTAAGTTTTGTGCGTTATTTCAGTGGGTTTTTTTTCGTTGTGTATAACACCGTGCTACAAAAATCAAAAACATTTAGTACACTTAAAAAAATCGATATGTACGTAAAACTAGAGACCAATCCAAGGATATCTGCGTTCACCGTTTTTCTGGATCAATTCGTTGGCGGTTTTAAATTACATTTTAAATCCATGTGTGTCCATATTTTGAAATAATATCAAAAAATAATTTTTTTGCGTTACTTCCAAAAGTAATTGAATTGAATCATGTAGCAGAAACCCTAATCATCCTGAATTCGAAAACCGCTTCTCGATATCAATTCGCATCCGGGCCAAATCCCAATGGAACCAATTTGTCAAAAAAAAAATGTCCAATGACGCAGTTTGGTTCTGACCAAATCCCAATGGAACCAATTTGTCCAAAAAATGTCCAATGACGCAGTTGAGTTCTGGCCAAATCCCAATGGAACCAATTTTTAAAAAAAAAATTACCAATGGTGCAAGTGGGTGCTGGAAAAATCCCAATGGAATCAATTTGCCCAAAAAAATAATGACGCAGTTAGGTTCTGGCCAAATCCCAAAGGAACCAATTGTTCCAAAAAAAAGTGCAATGACGCAGTGAGTTTTGGCCAAATCCAAAACATTTTTCCAAAATATGTCTCAGTGACGGACTTAGATGCGTATCTAGTCCCACATGAAGGGTATCAACCAAAAAAAAAAAAGAATCTGTGGCTAATTGGTACAGATACAAACAAAAATGTCGAATGATCCACCTAGATGCGTATCTATGCCCCTTAAAACAGATTCAAATATGCTGACCCCGGGTGTAACAAATTTACCGAAAAATATCCCATGATGCATGTCGATGCAAAATACATTCAAGCCAAAATGTTGTTGGTGCCACTGCAATATAAATGCTTTTGTATTTTAAATCTTCACGTTTGTTGAAATGAAAATGATTAATGAAAATGATTTTGGGGTTTAAATTTATTAGATGTTACTTTATTAGGGGTTATTTTATTGTGGGATATATTGGGATGTATGAAATTTATTTTGAGACTAAATTGAGTGCTTACTTTTTAGGATTATTTCATTCGGAACAATTCGAATTTTAAATTTTTACATATTAAGCGTTGTTTTATTGGTGTTTATTTATTTTTATTTTTTATATTACTATACTAGGACATTTGGGAATTATTTAATTTTTATTTTTGGCAATACTTAACTTTGTGTATTTTTCATTCATTTTTGACGTATTTTTATTTCAATAAATATTTTCCATTTGAAACTATTTCAATTTCAAACTGCAAAATTTGTGAATTGTTTTTGGGACTATTTTCAGAATATTTCAATTTTATGCGGTTTAATTCATTGGGTTTTTTTTTTATATATTTGAGGTTGTTTTTGCAGAGCGTGAAAATAAATTGACGTGCGAATTTATCAAACGAGAAAAAGTCGATGAAGCAAATAAAGAAATAACTCGAAACGAAAGCAAATAAAGCCTGTAAAATAAGTAGACAGAGAAAAGAGCATGAGAAATATATGTATTTCACAATTAATTTCGACAATTGGAAAATGTTGTTGTTTTTTTTTTTAATTTCGTAAATTTCGCCTCATTTTTAATTAAAACAAAAAGTTTTCCAATCACTGCATGACACACATAGTGTGCGCGCTATTTATTGTTTCTCGATTAAGTTCAATAGAAATGATTAAATGTGGCACATAAGTTGGCCTAAAGTATACTTAACACAGCCACTGACAGCGTCAAATGCGCGGGTGCGTCAAAAACTTGTCCCTGTAGGGTTCACATGTGCAACGTCGCTGTGACAGTAGTAGCAGCTGTTTCACTGAAGTTGACAGATGGCAACGAGCTGTCAATAATTGTGGCAGGCAGGCGACAGTGATAAAGACAGTCATGTAGCTGTTGGTACAACAAATGAGAGAGAGACAGATAGGTGCACACAAGGCAAGACTTAACTGCACTCACTCATGTCACCATCAAATACAGTGTGACATCGCGGAGAGCACGCGTTATAGCGTAATGAACGTCACTCTCTTGACCCTGTAGAAAAATATAAAATACAATAGCCGTGAAAAAATGGTTATATATAATCATATATAATTTGATCTGAAATCAGATATGATCAGATCCGTAATTTGTCTCTATCCAATTATATATGACTATATATAACTGGATATGAACTCATATCTGTACTAATATATGAACTCATCTAGAAATGCACGTATACAATTTCTAAAAAATATGAATTATAAAATGTGGGAGGATGCGCTTTGATTCCAGCAGTCTGTTGAGTTTTTCAACATTCTTGCCTGAAAATAATCTGAGCAATTTTTTAATGTTGAAAAACTCAACCGCGTGCAATTGACAAACTCGTTCGAATTTAACTCATCCATCGGAAGTTCAACGCGATCAGGTGCATTGCTTGAGCCAAGTAATATTCTTGATACAGCTGCCACATTTCCATCGTTTCTTTTGTCAAAAGGGGCTCCGCATCAAAAAATTTGTATAATAGAAAATTTCTATATTTGAAAAATTTCGTAAACAAACTCATTTGAAAGCCAGAAAATACAAAATTAAAGTTTTATATTATTAAACTAAGTGCTTTTAGCAATTAATATACAAAAAAACACTCTTTATAACGTTCCATTTACCAAGGGTCTGCTGGAAACATTTTTCCAATGATCCTTTTGAGTTTGATATATAAAAATGTAAGCTTTACCAGTCAATTAACCATTCTTAACAACTTTCATTGTACCACTCATCAATCATCAAAAATCATTACGTTAAATAATGGTGCTAGGTAAATTTCTTACATAAACCCTTGACAAGAAATATAAGCTGAGGACTAACAATCTGCAGCGATACCAATGAAATCAGGAGCACCCATACAAAAACTTCTTGTTGTAAAACAACAGCCACGAATTTTGTTTGTTGTATTTTTGCAAAAACTCGATCGCGAGATTCGATGGTGTGTTGTTGGATTCACATACGCTTGTGTTGCACAAAAGAAGACGTGTTTTTGTTAGTGTATTCGATTTTTCGAAAGACATGTGGTCAAAGAAAGTAATATCGAAACAAATACATTGTTCGGACCTAAGAAACGCGAGTGCACCATTCTTTAAACTATTGTTTTACAAAAAACTGTTTTTCGTACAAGAAGCAAAGGGCGGAATGAGTAACTAGTTGGGTACCCCTGTATGAATGCACAAATTCCACAAAGACCCACATCCAGTCATATATGAATCCATATCTATTTATATATGCTTTAATATATGAATATACATGACTTCATATATCTCATATATGATTATATTTGGTTTTATCTGATTATATATGGGATCATATGTGTTATATATGATATCATATAATATATATGCAATAAGATATGATCATATATGTGCCCATATATCGCACTGTATCCAATCATATCTGATTTCATATCTACCATATATGATCAGATATGATTATACATGAAATCATATCAAATTAGATATGATCATATATGGAACCATATATAATTATACATGATTTGATATAATTATATATAATCATTTTTCACGGGTAATATTAAAAATTGAGTTGTACATTTTTAATGTATATAAAATTTTTCAATTTTATTTTATTAAAAAATTTTAATTTTATATAAAAAAGCTATATACAATCTTCTATAATATATTTTAAAATGTTTAACCTTAATTAATTATCATACTTTCATTTTAATAAAAAAATCAATTATAAATAAAAATGTAATACAAAAATAAAAAAAAAATATCTTTATATGTGAAATATTAGAATCCTTTATTAAAAAGTTGCTTTAAAATTCTACATTTAACATAATGAAATTATTAAAAATTAAAAAAACAAAGAAAAAGTTAATATAAATAAAATCCTTTAATTTAATAGTCGAATGTGAATAAAAGTATACAAATTACAAATTAAATTTCATACTTAACAATAAAACAAAATACATTTTCTACTGGGTCAACATCAAGATCAGTCGCTCTTCTTTTGAATGTTCAGTAGCGCGCTCAAATGCTGCCGCGCATTGAGTTTCAATTGAATTCAACTTCAACTGCGCCTGTTGTATGCGTCGCTTTTGCGGCTGCGCACAAAGCCCAACTCCAACTTGGCCAAGAGTGTTGAGTTGCATTTTGCATGCAAACCGCTTTATTGGCCTCTTCTTCGCTGCTACGTTTACTGTTTAAGCCGACTCAAAACGTGATTTTTATTTAAAAATTATTTTATTTCGTATTTAACAAAGACACAACCTTCGCGAGCTTCTAGTCGTTGCTGTGATGGTGCAGCGTTAACTACGAACAAAATACAAGACAAATTTTACTAAACGACAGAGAAAAAAGTGAGTGAGCAAGAGCAATCGAACAAAATTTAAATAAAAAAAAAATGATATAAAAAAAATTAAACAAAAGTGCCACGCAACAATGCAATATAAATAATAGAGAAAAAAGTGTACTTTGTGTCATTTGACTTTTGAAATAATCGATTTTTATTATAGTGTTTAATAAATTATTTGCATTTTAAGGAATTCATCACTTGGAAAACATGGCATTCGTGAAAATATGCATTTTGGCCATGGTCATTGGTAAGTTATATTTTTTTTTAAATAAATATTTTCACTTTTTTTTGAATCGTTAATGCTGAATATGTTAATATTAAGCTGAAGAGTTCAGTTTAGGTATTGATTTTTTTCTAAAATTTGGTAAAATAGAATTTTTAGTCTACAGAAATAAGATATTCTTATCATAATAATATTCCAATTATAACCAAAATATTTTCAAAACTCTTTGTAATTATAACTGAAATTGAAATAGTTTCGAATGAAATTATATTTAAGATTTTAAATTGACTAATTCCAATTTAAATTAAAATTTTTACATTTTCAATTGGAAAGATTTTTAATTTGAAACTGAATAAACAGAAGTCATAGATGTATGTTTACCATTTCGGAGGTTCCTGAATAACTCTCAATAAAAACGTTTTAATAAATAAATCAGTGATAATACAAAAATTAAAGAAAACAAAAAAAGTTTGAACTGAGAGAAACCTTTATTTTTGAAAAAAATTTCGGTCTGAAAAAAAAATTATTTTTAAAAAATTTTGGTTGCGGTTGAACAGCGAGATATAAAAAAAAATGATAAAAAAATGTGCAACAAAAAAAAATATATTCGGAAAAACAACAATGTTCGTATAATTTCGAAAAAAACATATTTGGGCGACAAAAACAAAGCAATGGTCGAAATCACCATTTTCCAAATAAAAAAAAAAAAAAATTCACAAAACAATGTTCGAAAATTTTCGAAAAAAATGTATTTAAGATTATGTTGGACGACAAAAACAACGCAAATTTTTCGACAAAAACAATGTTCGAAAAATTTCGAAAAAAAAATGTATTTAAGATTATGTTGGACAACAAAAACAACGCAATGGTCGAAATTACCAATTTCAAAAAAAATAATATTATTCGATAAAAAGAACAAAGTTCGAAAAAAATCAAAAAATTGTAAAAAAAAGTTGGACGACAAAAACAACGCAACGCAATATTTTAAAGTTAAAAAAGTAGTCAAAAAAATGTGTACACGACAAGTTCGAATATTTTCGACAATAAAATGTTAGGGCGATAAAAACAAAGCAATGGTCGAAATCACCATTTTCCATATAAAAAAAAATCGACAAAAACGATGTTCGAAAAATTTCGAAATAAGTATTTTATAAAAAAAAAATTGTTGAACGACAAAAACAACGCAATGGTCGAAATTATCAATTTCCAAAAAAAAAAAAAATATTTGATAAAACAACAAAGTTCGAAAAAAATCGATAATTTAAAGAAAAAAATATTGGACGACAAAAACAACGCAAAAAATTTGTTAAAAAAATTTTAGACTAGAAAAACAACGCAACGCAATTTTAAACAAGAACAAAAATTTTAAAAAAGTTGTCAAAAAAATGTGTGCACGACAAAAACAACAAAGTTCGAATATTTCCGAAAAAAAAAATTTTGAACGATAAAAAGAAACTATTCGACAATAACAACAATGTTCGAAAATTCCCTATATGAGACTAATAAAATTTTCTGTTTACTAGGAAGCGTTAACCAAAAACCCTTAAAACAAACGTTTTTATATAACTCTCAACCAAAGACTATTATTTTTTTAAATAAAAGAATATCTCTCAACCAAAGACCATTATGTTTTTAGAAAAATAATAAGTATCTCTCAGTGAAAAACCAAATGCAAATAAGGGTTAATAGTTATTTCTGATCTCTGGAAAAAATGAGATTTTTCATTTCAAATTTCTGAACTTGAAAACCTCAATTACTTTTAGAATTTTCTAAATTTATAAAGAAAAATGTAAATTAAATGAAAATTACAAATATTTCACAATTTTAAATGGAAAATCTCAATATTGATTGGATTTTCGAAATTTCAAAATTTCAATTTAATCTGAAATCATCACAATTAGAAATATGAATTTAAATTAAAATATTTAATATGTTTTATTAGTTTTTTTAAATTGTTTCAATTAATTCTGATAGATCTCATTCAATAATGCAGTTTGCAACAAGAAGTAGCTAAAATGTTATGACCACTGTTAATAAAAAGAAACTGTTAAGTTCCTGGAACTCTTAAGTTGAATAGAATTTATAATTAATTGAATCTGTTAATTATTTGAGTCTGTTAACTTATTGAATTTTTAAACTAAAGTAATCTGTTAAGTAATTGTATCTGTTAATTTATGAAATCTGTTGTATATTTTATTCTGTTAACCAATGGGGTCTGTTATTCATTGATCTGTAAACTAATTAAATCTTTATGACAAATAACATTGTTAAGTAGTTCAATTTATTAATTATTTGAAACTATTAAGACATTCAAAATGTTATGCACATGAAACTGTTGAGCAGTTGATACTGTTATTCACATCAAACTGTTAAATAGTTGAAACTGTTAAGCAGTTGAACATTTTAAGCAGTTGAATCTGTTAAGAAGTGTGTTGAGCACTATTAAGCATTTGGAACTGTTAATTAGTTGAAACTGTTAAGCTGTTGAAACTGTTGAGCATTCGAGACTCTTCAGCAGTGCGTTGAGCAATTGCAACTGTTAAGAAGTTGAAAATGTTAACCAGCTCATACTGTTGAGCAGTGTGTTGAGTACTTGAAACTGTTAAGGGGTTAAAACTGTTAAGCGACTGAAACTGTAAATTATTCGAGACTATTTAGCATTTTTTTGAGCACATCAAACTGTTAAGCAGTTGAATGTTAATCGGTTAAATTTATTAAGCAGTGTGTTGAGCACTGTTAAGCGCTGGAACCAGTTAACCAGTTGAAACTGTTAATTGAAACTGTTAGCCAGTTGAAACTGTTAAACTGTTCAAACTGTTACGCACTTAAAACTGTTAATAAATTTCCACTGCTAACCAGTTGCATCTGTTAACTTTTTGTGTCTGTTGTCTGAACTTCTCCATACCATATAGTCCTACAAGTTTTTATCACTTTGACTTTTGTTATCAAGTTTTGTATATATTTTTTTCGAATCTTATTTTATATTGCTGTTATTGCGGATATTTCTGAGCACACATAAAACACGCTTATTTAGCCCCAGCATTTAAGTCTTTCAAGTTGTTACCAATAATAGCAGCCGCAGCAGCAGCCTCCCAAGCAACAAACCTGTTATTGGTAGTAGTTATAGCCACTGTTTTGCTTCGATATTTGTTGTGCATTTTTTTTTTTCATATTTTTACTTCGACTTTATTTTTAAAGATGTTATGAAATCGCAGTGTTGTTGCACGAATGACCTTAAAAGTGAAAGTGTTGTTGTTTTAACAACTTTTTTCTGCTACTAATCGACGCGTTTTGTTGAACGATTATGCTAATTGTCTCTTTGGAAAAAGTCTTAATTACTGATTGATTAAAATGTAGGCATTCAGTTTTTGCAATTCAATTCGGTATTGGTTCCCTTTGCGTATTACTTAAACAAAAAGTATCATAAATATTGCGCCCTCTAGGACGCAACGTTTGATAGTTGTGAAGGTACCAAAGAGTATATCAAAAAATCAGTTTTCATTTTGTAGAATTTAACCGTCTGTAAGACTCTCCATTTAATAGTTAAGAAGACTTTAAGCAGAGAACAGAAATAACTATTAACCTTTATTTCCATTTGGGTTTTCACTGAGAAAAATTATTTTTCAGAAAATATAGAGGTCTTTGGTAGAGAGATAATTTTTTTTTTGAAAAATAAAGGTCTTGGTTTGAGAGATGCTATTTTTTGATATTTTTGAACATTGTTGTTTTTGGCGAATTTTTGTTGGTTAAATAGTTATTTCGACTATTGCGTTGTTTTTGTCATCAAAAAAATTCGTTTTAACAATATTTTTTTCGAAAATTTTCGAAATTGACGTCGTCCAAATTTTTCGTCCAAATTTTTTTTTTAACATTTCTTTTAACATTTTCTTCGAAAATTTTCGAACATTGTTCTTATGGTCGATTTTGTTTTTGGAAAATGGTGATTCGACCAATCAGAATCTTTTTTTTGGAAAATTTTCGAACATTGTTGTTTTTGTTGAATATTTTTTTTTTGGAAAATGTTGACATTTGAACATTATGTTATTTTTGTCGTTCATTTTGTGTTTAATATATTTTTTTTATTTTCATTGAATATTTTCGAACATTGTTGTTTTTGTCGATTTTTTTTTTTTTTTTGAATTTGGTGATTCGACCTTTGCGTCGTTTTTGTAGTCCTTACATTTTTTTTAACAAATATTTTTTTCGAACATTGTCGAATATTTTTTGTTTTTTATCGTCCAAATGTTTTTTCTTAACTTGTTTTTGCCGCAAATATTTTTTTTTTCTGGAAAGTGCTGATTCGATCATTGCGTTGTTTTTGTCGTCTTTTTTTTTTGAACAACAATATTTTTCGAACCTTGTTGTTTTTGTCGACCAAACTTTTTTTTTTCAATAAAATAAAATAATTTTTACTTTTAGGGTTTTATGTATCTATCTTCTATATATATATAAAACTCTTGGTCCGTCTGTCTGTCTGTCAGTCTGTCTGTTTGTTCCAGTATCACGTCTAAACCGCTGAAAGGTTTGCCTGAAATTTTGCACCAGGATACTATGGAGTCTGGAGGGTGACATCGGCTATATATGGCAAGGATTGGACTACGGGGCGTGGCACCTCCCATACAACCTAAACTTTCAACGCGTTATAACATGGGACTTACCAGCTAAGAAGATGAAACAAAAAACTTAAATACAAATAAAAGAAAAAAAAAGCATAAAAAAAAAACAAATTCACCACAATAAAATAAACTTAAACTCCCCACATTTTAATTCACCACACTAAAACTCACCACACAAAAATTCACCACACTAAAACTCGCCACACTAAAATTCACCACACTAAAACTCACCACAATAAAATTCACAACACTAAAATTCACCACACTAAAACTCACCACAATAAAATTCACTACACTTTAACTCAGCACACTAAAATTCACCGTACTAAAACTGACCACACTTATAAAAATGTTTTTTATATTAAAAAAATTGCTCCATATTCTTGCATTCACAAAATCTTTGCACGAGTCGTGCACGGGTCCAGCTAGTTTATATATATATATACCAAAATTTTGAATCAAATGTTTCCATCAGGCTGTGATCCAGAAACACTAAGAGTAATCTGAAAAGTGATTGTGGATCAAAAGTGAATTGTGGATCTCAGATTCTCAAAAATTACTAATAAGAGAGCCGGCCTCAGCAGTCCAGAGGTAGCGCGCTGGACTTGCATTCTGAAGGTCTCGGGTTCGAATCCCGGCTTGGGCGTGGGCGCTCGTGGTGATATTAACCACAAAATTGTAGAGAATAGATTTCACAGTACAATGGATATAGTCTGTCTGAGTGCTGTGGATCTTAGTAGATATTCCAAAAAAAAAAAAAAAATATGAGATATATTTCGTAAGCCATTATATCACTCGTTGTTTAACCGCAACCAAAAATTTTCAAAAATAAAGGTTTATCTTAAGCAAAAAATTTTTTTTTGTTGGTCTTTTGAATTTTTGGTTTATCACTGATTTATTTAATAAATATTAATTTGTGAAAGTTATTCAAGTTATTCAAGAACTTTCGAAAAGATTAAACTTTATGTCTGACCTCTGGCTTTAAAGGTCTTTTTTAAGGATTTATGTTCCAAAGAACATAAAAACCATGCACACTTCGACCCCTTTCAAAGTTTTCAATCTTATCAAATTTCAATTTTCTCATAGACATTGAATTTTTCAAATTAAATTTGAGCAGTTGGCCTAAATTGAATCAATAGTTTAAAGCCAAATCAACGCAACAAAGCAGTGCGTGCAATTTAATTAAATTCTATGTGTTTCCAGACACACACACACACGAGCGGACAGACGGACAGACAAATAGATAGATAACGAACTAACTAAACGCAGAGTTGCGAATTGTTTCGGACACACAAAACGTACACGGTTGCATTCAATTAAGCCGCACAAATTGCGATTAAGTGCTAATTATGTTCATTTCACGTGCGAAAATTAAAACAAAATTCCTACGTTGTTTTAGCGCCAAATTTAAATGAAATAAAATAAATTAAAATACAGTTGTAATTGTTGTTTTTGAATAATTTTGTAGTAGGTATTATGTATTTTCTAGTATCTACCTAAATTATGACGAGCTTAGTGAGGCGTCTAATTTGTGACTCATTAATTTAGTATTATTTAAAATTGGCAAATGGCGCGCGTACGCCTAAAAATATGCAACACACGGCACACATATGTTGCCAATATTAGTTGCGCTGTGTTGTTTTGTTTTAATTTTTTAGTAAACGCAATTTATGCCACTTCACTGCACAACGCTTAATTACAACATGTTTTTGAGCGCACATAATACGCCAATCAGTGTTAAATAGATTTGCATATTTTTAGGCTGCATTAGTTCGAAAACATATTTATTGCTTTGCTTTGTAGCGCAGATTATGCCAATAGCTGGCTATAGTTGAGCAGCTAAAAACCATTGAAATGTTAATGATAATGTTTTTATTTTGCTCAAAAAACAAAATAAAAAAACAAAGAACTATATTCGATAGCAAAACAACTGTTTTAGGCGCAATTAAAACAAAAATGATGCATATATTTAGGCGCACAATAAATTAAGCTATGGCTTGAATAAAGTCTCTGAATTTTTCTATTTAATAGGCATATTATAAAAACTGAAACAAATAGAAAAAACTATTTTAATTTAAATTTTAAATTCTTCGCAAAAAGTACTGCCTGCTTTTAGACTTATTAGTCACATTTGCAGCACCATTTCTCATTAATAATGAAACCGCATAAACAATTGGTGCACTTAACAAATCGCTTGCAAGGGAATTGCAACATGATGACGTTAATGCTCAGCAACAAAAACAACATCAAAACCTCAACAACATTAACTCATGCTAATCCCAGCGGGACCAAATCGTGCGTGTGCGTATGTTATACTGTTTGTCACGCTCACACTCAAGCCCTTCAGTTGACAGTTTCAAGTGTCACTTAATTAATCCCCAAACACTAATTTTGCACTAATTCCTTCTACTTTTAAGTGGCTGCCAGTGCTGTGCTATTTAAAAAGTAAAAACACTTATGTGGCAACGCCATACTGCGACGAGAGTGTTAATGTCTTGAGGCCAACATTCACTGCCAACAGATGGCGCCGCAATTTATGGGCCTAAGTACTCTTAGCGTACCTCGGCCAACTAAACAATTATAATTATTATTTTAAATAGGTCACATGAATTATATGTTTGTTATAATTAAGCAAATAACTAAATTAATAATAGTATAAATAACACTTTGGTAGGGTCGAAGCAGTTTAGAAACATTTGTTCGACCTCTTACAGGCACTGAGAGATATTATTTATCAAAAAATATAAAGCTCTTTCATTGAGAGATCATTATACCCTACACCTATGAGGTACAGGGTATATTAACTTTGTGCATATATTGTAACGCCCCTTAGAAGGCGTGTCCGATATGGAAAAGTATATATATTCTTGATCAGCATCACTACCCGAGACCGTTTAGCAATGTCCGTCTGTCTGTCTGTCTGTCTGTCTGTCCGTCTTGCTATCTTGCTGTCCGAATACAGAATAATTTGAGAAATACTGATCAGAATGCGATGAAATTTCGTCTCAATATATTTTAGCCAAAAGTAGGAACTGAGTTTGAAAATGAGCTAAATCGGTCAACGGACACGCCCACCTCCCATACAAGTCACTTTTATATAACTCTTTAGGAACTAATAACTCGAAAAGTATTCAAGATATAGTTATAAAATTTAAAACGTATTCTTATAATTCACTTAAAAATATGTGGTCCAAAAATGGGCGTGATCCGCCCACTTTTTTTTTCATTATTTCCCGGGTTTTCATAGTGGAAATTTGATCTGTAAATTATTAAAATTAAATCTATGAAATATTAGCCTTTTAAAATTTTAAATTTAGACGTGGTCCGCCCAATTATATTTTCCTTTTTTTTATTAGTTTTTTATACTCTTATATACATTTTTTTAATTTATGGGTATATAAGACGTAAATTTCTGATATGTGAATAATATTCTGAGGGTGGGGAGGTTCAGTATAATTAAAAACTTTAAAATTAAGGAATGCAATTAAATATCCCACATTAATATCCCCACCAAAGGTGTAGGGGATTCCATAGTCGGGCCCGACCGACTATACAAATCCGCCCCATGTGACCGAACTTACCCATGTGACCTAACTTTCCCAACTCGTTTTTATTTTAAAAAATAAGCGACTTTGGCTGAGAGAAAATTTTATTTGGACAAATAAAGGTCTTTGGTTAATGGTCGTTCGTAGACAAAAAATTTAATTGGTATCATTTATAGTAAATTTTTTGTTGTTGCTATGAGAAACATAAAAATTTGTTAATGGATAATGGTGATTTCGACCATTGCGTTGTTTTTGTCGTCGAAAAATATTTTTTTCAATTTTTTTTTTCGAATATTTTTTTTTGAAATTTTTTTGAAATTTTTAACAAAAATTGTTTTGTTTCGAAAATTTTCAATCATTGTTTTTTTTTCGAATAAGTTATTCGATATTTAACATTTCAAAAAAAAGAGTATTCGACAAAAAAAAAATGTTTTGAACATTTTGATTCGACCACTGTTGAATTATCGTTCAATTTCTTTTATCGAAAAATTTCGAACATTGTCGAAGAATTTTTTTGTTGAAAATTTTGATTTCGACCATTGTAGTTATTGCCGTCCCAAAATTTTTTCGAAAATTTTCGAACATTGTTGAAGAATCTTTTCTTTTGGAAAAGTGCTGATTTCGAATATTGCATTGTTTTATCGCCCAACATTTTTTTTTTTTTTGTCAAACATGTTCGAACATTGTTGTTTTTGACAACCAAAAATGTTTTCTATAATAATTTAAATTTTGGCTTTTTAATAAAAATTTGCCATCAGTAATATTGGGAGTCATCTAAAATGAGAATTGTGCATCAACGTTTCTCAGCTTCTCAAAAATTATTAATGTGAGATATATTTTGTCAATCTATATATCTCTCTCTGCTGAACCGCAACCGAAAATTTAAAAAAATAAAGGTTTCTCTCAGTTTTTCAAACCTTTTTTTTTATTTTCTTTTATTTTTGGTTTATCATTTAATATATCGTCACTGTCATGCCAAAGGGGCGAATGTTCATTTTTAAAAATGTTGGGAAATCAAATTTTAAAGTTTGAAGTGCTTTAAAAATTGTCAAAATTTATATATTTTTCAATTTTTTCTGTTATTTTGGTTTATTTGTCAATTATTATAACGTATGTAAAATATCTTTAGATTTGGACAACCTACTGAATTATAAATACGTATGTTGTGAGACTATATCCTGATCAAAACGCAAATATATTTATTTTATGCTATAACTTTTTATAAGCGCAAGATAAAATAGTAATGTGAAGGTATTTATTGTTTGCTTTTAAAGCACCTATCTATTGGCATCATTAATTAAAAATATTTTGTCAAACATTAATTTGCCATTTGTTATTTGCAAGAAAAATGTTTGGAAAAATATTTTTAAATAATGATGCCAATCCATAGGTTCTTTAAAACAAACAATAAATACCTTTACACCACTATTTCATCATGCACCAATAAAAAATTAAAGCAAAAAAACGAAGAAATTGAAATAATTGAAAATCTTGTCAGGCCAAAAGGGCGAATCTTTTCGTTTTTTTTGTTATAACTCTTTAATGGTACTAGATAAAATAGTGATGTAAAGGCAATTATTGTTTGTTTTCAAAGCACCTATTTCTACTCCTTTCTCATAATTGTCTACTCCATTTTATGGAAACCTATTTCCTTTGGAAAAATGGGTTACATATTTTTAATTTGATGAGAATAATTTCTTGCACTCCAAATAAATTGTCAATATTATAATTTTACTAATAACTATGATCAATTATCTGTAAAATAAATATAATATTTTTCCATGGGCTTAATCTTCTGGTCTTTATCAACTTTTATAAATTAAATTTTGAAAACACCATGTATTTCATTGGGTGTTCCAGATACACCCCAACTCTATAACAGACCACCCTGCACACATTAACATTACAGAAAATAAGAAAATCGGGAATTAATAAAAATGTTACAAATTAACATAAATATTAATTTATTTAAAATCTAATGCAAATGCATATTTCTACTCCCTTTGCATCAAATTTACTCCTATATTTTTAAGTATCTACTCCTTTTACATCGAATCTACTCTATTTTGCAATATTTTCAATTCTACTCCTTTTTACCCATTTCTACTCCCCAACATTTTCAAATCTACTCCTTTTGCATTGTCGAAAAGTGTGAACACTGGTTAACTGTTAACTTTTATCTTTGACCTCTGATTTTTTTTTAATTAAAACACTTTAATAATTCTTTTCAAAACTGTGAAATTCAATATCAAAAGTACGAAATAATAACCATAAAATACCAAATATCAAATACCTACTACTGTATAACTGTCAGAGTTTAAAAACAATGCATTTTAAATATAAAATGGTATAAAATGAAAATATCAAAATATCAATTAAACCCTTTAAACCCGCCAATCAATCAATGTTGGGGCCGGCACTTGCGGCACTGACAAAAACAGCTGTTCATTGAACTCAGTTGATGGACGCACTTTGAATGACCTGCTCCATTGAAAGCACTTAGCTGACCACATTTCAATTTTTTTTCGTTATTTTACATACAAATTTCAATAAATGATAATTTTAAAAGCACATTTTATGCCATGTTTAAAATGTCAAACGAGTTTTGGTTGTAGTTGTTCCATATGCCCCCAAGTGTAATGTTTCAATTACAGTTGAACAGTAATTGTTGTTGAATGTACAAAAAAAGAGCTTTGCTGTGACCAACCCAACCCAACCCAAGTCAATTCAAGTACAACTTTTTGAACTGGTTTTATTTTTAAATTTTTATGATTTCTATAGTTGTTTCTTTGAATGTGACAAATGTTGCAATAAAAACAATGCAGACAAATTTAAATTGAACTCGTGCAATTGAATGACATTCAATGAGTGGTTTTCCTTGAGATTTTAAAACAGTAGCTTTAAAATACCGGAACCTGTTGATTTTTAAATAGAATTTTAAAGAATATTTGATTATTCAACTATATAACTAATTTTCTTTTTAAATCACTCTGAGAAAAAAAAACTCATAAAATCCCATTAAAATTTGTCAATAGGACAGTTATTGATTCAATAGTATGCAAATAATAAATATTTTCATACAAACTCAAATAAATTTTATAGTATTTTGTAGTATTTAATAGGATTCAACGATTGAGTTAATAGTTTGTTGGACAAATATCCTATTGACTAATTTTAATAGTAAAAACTATTAATGTTATGGTATGTTTTTTCTGGGTGCAGCATTAATGATAAATATAAACCTCATTTTGAGAATTTTGTGGATAACAGATTTTATAAATCTAGTAGCACTTAATGTAGCCGCAGTAGCTCAGTTAGTGCGTTGGACTGCGAGCCGAAAGGTCCCCGGTTCAAGCCTGGACTGGGGCTAACAACATCTTTTCATAGCTACCTCTCGGCAGTAAATGGCACACCTACGAGAGTAAAACCATTGCCTATGAAAAGCTCTCACTCGCCGTTCGGATTCGGCAACAAACTGTAGGTCCCACCACTTTGAGTACAAATATAACACGCACAGCCCAAAATGTTGAGAGAGCTCGGCCTAAGTTCTTATAGGACTGTTGTGCCAAATTATTATTATTATTAGTAGCACTTAATGTAGAACTCTAATATTTTGAACTTTGGTTATGATGTATATATAGTATTCACAAACAAAATTTCATGAAGATTGCCTAAATCATTTCGGAGTTATAAGATCTGAAACTACAAAAATGGTAAATACGAAGTTCATAAGAAATCGAAAATTAACTGCTTCGTTTGATTGAAAATTTATAAATTTTTATAATACAATACAAACATTTAGCTGGACTCTAAATACAAATTTTTGAATTTTTGAAATCACTGAGATCATTAACAACTTATGACAGACCGTGTTTTGATTATTTTTTTTGTATAACCTATCAGTTTCATATTTTCGATTTCTTCAAGTACTTCATGTAGAGCTCTAATATTTTGGACGTAGGTTTCTTTTGGTAAGTAGTATTTGCTGAAAAAATTTCATCATGATTGACAAAGTAGTTACAAGAAAATTACAAAAATTAATAGAAAAGTGAAAAATCAGGCTTTATATTACAAAATGAAATATAAAAATAAATAAATAAAATCACTATTATTCTTTTTATTTTGATTTTTTGTTATTTGGAAAAAAATATTATTATTTCGTTTTTGCAAAAACCACATCTATAATGTTTTTATGCGCATGAAGCATAATAAACTTAAATAAAAAACCTTAAAATGACCAAACAGAAATTAATTTATTTTACTTGTCAAGTGCAACATTGTAACGGTAACAGTTGTCAAAACAATGCGCTCGTATAAAATACGTTGTTTTTTTGTCCTATTTAATATTTTTTATTTTAATATTTTTTTTTGTGTTTTGGATTCATATAAAATATAATTTTAGTACGTTTAGCAACAATGTGAAAGCGCTCATTTGTGCTGCCATTTAAGGGCTGACATGTGCAGCAAACGCACAGACTGGCAGACAATTGGATGGACAGACGGACTGCACAAATAAATAATACGAGCACAGTGTGGCAACACTGGCAGCAAAAGGGAACAAAAGTGTGTTTTTTAGTTTTAACAAAAACCAAAAACAAAATACGTCATGTCTTCTGCAACTAAATGGCAATATTGTAAAGCCAACGCATGACTGGACAGACATAGAGATAGACATTGAGACAGACAAAAATACATAGAACTGATGGACAAACTGGCAGACAGCTGGCAGTACAAACAACAGACGGATGCAGGAAGATGGTGCAAAAGAAGTGACTGATGGACGCATAGAATAGCCAAACATATGAAAAACATTTGAAAAATAAAATAAATTAAAAAACTAAAAGCAAGAAAAATAAAAGAAATAATGTAAAAAGTGAGCAAAAAGTGTTGTTTACTTAAGAATATAATTATTTTAAAATAACAAATGAATTTTTTCTGACGATGTAAAATGTAAATGTTTTTGTAATGAAGACATTACTGATAAAAAAAAAATAGAATTGTGAATATTACGGCCAGTACGGTCAGTATTTTGTACATCAACATAACTCTCTTTTTGTTTTCTAGACTCCCAATATTTCCGGAGCACATACTGATGGTAACTTTTGATTAAAGATTTGGGTATATATGTAATTAAACCATAAAAGCAAAAATTAAAAATTTTTTTATCGAAAAAAAAAAAAAAATGTTTTGTCGACAAAAACGCCCCTTAGGAGGCGTGTCCGGTATGGAAAAGTAAAGGGTCGTTTAATAAGAGCTCTACAAAAGTTTTTTTCAGGGGTTTTTTACGGGGACGCTACAAAAGTAGAGCGACAGGGACAGCAAACGACGCCATATTTCTTGCCGCTCTTTTGACATTTCTCTTCAGTAAGGTTTGCCATTTCATGATGGAAAGATATACGAATTCGAATTTCGGTAGTAAATTTTAATAATTTTGACTCATTGTTGGCTCGTATATCTTTCTATCATGAAATGGCAAACCTTACTGAAGAGAAATGTCAAAAGAGCGGCAAGAAATATGGCGTCGTTTGCTGTCTCTGTCGCTCTACTTTTGTAGCGTCCCCGTAAAAAACCCTTGAAAAAAACTTTTGTAGAGCTCTTATTAAACGACCCTTTACTTTTCCATACCGGACACGCCTCCTAAGGGGCGTTACAATATATGCACAAAGTTAATATACCCTGTACCTCATAGGTGTAGAGTATAACAACAATTTTCAAAAATTTTCGAAAAAAAAAAATTGTTGAAAAAAATGTTGGACACAAAACATCAATGTTCGAAAAAAGTTTGGACCACAAAAACAAAGCAATTTTCGAAATCATCATTTTCACAAAAAAATATTAGAAAAAGAAACAATTTTCAAAAATTTGCGAAAAAAATATTATTGTAAAAAAAAATGTGGATACAAAAGATCGCAATGGTCGAAATCACCATTTTCAAAAAAAAAAAAAAAATCGACAATAACAATTTTCGAAAAAGTTTGAAAAAAATGTTAAAAAATTTTGACTGCAAAAATCACGCCATGGTCTAAATAACCATATTCAAAAAAAAATTATTGACAAAACCAACAGTTCGAAAAATTTCGAAAACAACACGTTTTTGTCACACAAAAGACAAAAACAACGCAATTTTCGAAATCACCATTTTCCAAAAAAATTATCGAGAAAAACAAAAGTATTGTTAAACAAATTTTCAGACGAAAACAACGCAATTTCGAAAAAAAACATTTTCCAAAAAAAAAAAAATATATATACGTATATAAAATTTAAAATGCAATTCACCTGATAAATTGTTTGTATTTGGGTGCTTCTGCAATCTCAATGGAATAGATTCACCCAAAAAAGTTCCAATGACGAACTTGTATTTTGCAATTAACAATTGATATAAATTAGATCAAATTTTTTGAAATAAAAAATATAACTTAATCAAAGACCTTTATATTTTTTGAAATATAATATCTCTCAGTGAAAAATCAAATAAAAATAATTCGTTTTTTCTGGTCTCTTGCGAAATTAGTTTATTTTAGATCAATTGGTTTACGCATTTTATTGATATTTTAAAGGCGCAAGTATCATACATTTTTAAATTGAATAAATTTGAATTGATTTTTTAAATCTCTTCTGCCGCTTCCCCAAATTAGGTCTTTTCAAAAAAAAAATATATTTTATTTCACATAATTTCTATTTGAAATGAAACAATTCCAGTTTAGTTCTTCCAATTTAATTTCAAACCTTCCTAAAGCAGCGTCGGTAGTTCAGAGATCAGTATATTAGGTTGCGAGTTGAAAGGTTCCATGTTTAAATCTGCGCTGGGGCTAACAACATATTTTCATAGAATTCAATTAATTTCAATACGGATTACTATTAAATTATTTTCGAGTTTATATAAACGTATATATTTTTAAATACTATTATTTTTTTATGATTTTTTTTATATGCTGTGTAAAACGGTTTTTCTGAGTGCAGTACATTTACCTTAAGTACCTCTATTTGTTCTGTAACAAAACATAAAAATAAATAAAAATAAAACCTTTTAATATTAATTCTTTGTTACTTTGCAGGCACCACTTTGGCACAGCGTCCCGGCTTCCGTGTGGGTACTGGTCACCCCGTATCGCAGCGCCACATGCCGAAGCGCACCACCGATCCGCCACCACCCGCCGTCGATTATGTGGCCACCGATGAGTGCCCCGAGCCGACCGGCTTCTTTCCCGATGTCGACCAGTGCGATAAATACCACGCTTGTGTGTAAGTAGTAGTTGGGGTAAAAAATATGTTGAGATGGTTTTGCTAAAGGTCTGGGAGGTGCGCGTCTGTAGGGCGGATTTTAGGGTTTGCTGAATGGCAGCGCGATAATTGTGCACAGTTGGCAACACTTGTGCGCAATTGTGTTGCTGAAATTAGAATTAATGTGAGCCATGAAGCAAAGATAAATATTTAGTTTTGAAATTGACGAACTTAAGCCGCACAGCACAACAGACGTTTGTGGAAGTTGCACGGAGTAGGAAGTTTCAGAGCATGAGGAAAAATACTAAGTATTATGTGAGAACTATGAGTAAAATAATTATGAGGAAGATATCTTTTTTTTGTATTACTCGTAAAATTGCGCCAGACGTTTGAGTAAATGATAGAAATTGGGTCAATATGAACAAATTATTCAAATAATAATTAATTATTTTATAATGGTTTTTTAGGGGATACTTGTTTATTAATGTAGTTTTGTAATTAATTGTATTATCTAAAGGGTACTACACACATTTTTGAGCCGCACAATTATTTTGCAAGAAAATTATTCACTTGAAATTTCGTTCTCGAGATAATTCTATAAGAGGTAATTCTTTCTGAGATAACTCTATCTGAGATAACTCTATCTGAGACAGTTCTTTCTGAGACAAACCTTTCTGAGACAAACCTTTCTAAGACATTTTTCTGTAACTCCTCATCCCAGGTTCAATTCTAATCCGAGAAAACTATGCACTAAAAAAATCTTTTTCGAGGCAATTTTACTTGGGAAGAATTACACGAGGAATAACTGTCTCTGAGTAAAAATATCTAAAGAAGAATTATTACGTCGAAAATTGTCTTTTTAGGGAATTGTCTGGTATAGAATTATCCTCTTTGAAACGTCATTTTTTCAAAGAAAAGGAATCATAAAGTTATCTCTATTTGAGAAACTTATTCATCATGTGGTACTAGTTGTGTATATTTTTTTTTAAATTTCGTCGTTGTTAAAGTGAAACTCACCAACTAAATTTTAGAATTTTATAAAACGAGGTTATATTTATGTATATTTTATAGAGAATATTTAATAGAGAATATTAAGAATATGTCGCTAGTTTGCTAAATTAAAACCTTCAACAGTAATACATAATTCTGCAAATTGACTAATTTGTTGTACTTGCTAAAAACGGAAAGAGAAAGGGCTTCAATATATTTGGACCCAGCAGAAACATTTCATAAACAGCACTCAATTGAAAGCCGTGCACCAATCGTGCTCTTCATTCGTTCATTTTTCTTATTGCTTTTTCAACTGCTCATTTTCTTCTTCTTCTTTACTCCAACTACTTCGTCTGATACAGCGATGGCGTGAACACCGACCGCCTCTGTCCCGACGGCATGGTCTTCAACGACTATAGCATCAGCGAGGAGAAGTGCGACCTGCCGTACAACATCGACTGCAGCAAACGGTCCGAACTACGTGAGTATACGGTTAATGGCGCCATTAACGGCGGCACGTTATGATCTAAGTGAGAGGAAGAGTGAATGTTGCTGAATGAGAGTTTGGTGGGATGTTCAAATTTAGAGCTGAAAGTCGGTTTGAAGTAACTATACAAATTGATACTTGTATCATGGGTAACCAGTATTTTAGATAAGCTACCGACTACTTTGTCTCGAATATGAAAAACTTTCATCTTACCATTTTCGGGAGACAATTCTTTGAGGAGATATTCCTCAAGACAATGTTTGTGGCACCTGAGGCAACTTTTTCCCAAAAAACAAATACCTAGTGAAAAATATTTTGACCAATTCTCAATAATGTGTGGACACATTTTTTAGAATTTCCCTGATTATAATAATATTATGGGAAAGAAACGTATGGGGTAGAATTACCTCGGAGTAGAATTGTCTGTGATAGTATCGGGGACGAATTGTTTCCGTAAATGATTATTTCGGGAAAGAATTGTAAATAGGAGAACTGGCTGAGGCAGAGTTATTCGATACAACATGTTGTGCGAAGGTGCTAGTTTGGGTACGCATTGTCATGTGAAAGAATTGTTTATTCTTTCCCGATAATTTTTTCTCATGTAGAATTGGTAATGAATTACCAGAGAATTGTCAGGATACCCAATATCGATACAGAACTTCGAGGAGTATTATCTCAGAAAGTATTTTTGGTAACGAATATATGGTTAATAAATGTCACGACCATGAATTTTTGTTTAGAAATTAAACGCTCTGGTGATACCTTATAGTTTGGGTAAAAATTATCTATTTTTCCCGGTCAATTAGTCCTCATCAAGATAACTATTACGTGGAAGAATAATTGGTACATAATTGTCAAGAATGATTTGGTCAACTCACGAATCGATACAGAAGTCCAGGAAAGAATTTTCTGGAGAAGACTTGTTCTTCAGATTGTACGGAGAAAAATTGTTTTTGGTATTATTATTCGGGAAAGTATTAACGGGGTAGAAATTCATTGTTTTTTTTTTTAATTAACCAACGTTGAGATTATGTTTCCTATTTTTGGAAAAAAAAACTTATCTCTCGACAATTCTCCGTCATAACAAAGAATACCTGGATATTGCTAAAGAATTATCAAATGAAAATATATTTGGAGCAAAATTTAATTGTAAAAAATTGTCCGGGTAAGAAATGCAACGGGAATAATGGTCGGGTTAAGACTATATCCTCAAGACACCAATTCTGTCATGAGGAAGAATTGTCTTTATCCGACAATTTTTAGCGAGATATTTCTTGCCAGGACCTTTCTTCACAAGAATCTTTTGTCCGAATTCTGTTATCAAAAATGTCGGAAAAAACACAAATATATTGTGGGATTAAAGATCGGTTTTTTTCTGAAATGTGGGAAGAGCGAAATGAACTGCGACGGGGTGGGTTTAGTTCGATGCCCGAGTGTAACTAACGGTCAAATTATCTAGTGGCATCACTCTAATACTTTCCATCGGTTCAAAGAAGAAAATAACTAATTAATTGTTATAGGTACCCCAAAATTATGCAGCACTAGTGAAATTGGTTGGTGTGGGGGCGCCTGATGAAGTGTAGACGCGTTCGCGTGGAAATTTAATTGAAGCACATAAAAGGGGTGTCAATGGATTGTTATGCTTTATTGAGTTTGAGGGGAGCCCCCGGTGGAGCAGTGATACGATACGATACGATACGACAAGAATGGACGTTTATTGGAGACCTCTTCCGTGTGCCCTATGTCCATGAGTGTTTAATAATAAATTGTTATTTTTTGGTTTTTGTTGTTTTGCTGATAGTCATCATTTGTAATTTACTCACATGCGCCATTTTGCAATATTTTTTGGCGGAAGTTTGATTTCTGATAAAGCAGGCACACTCGTTGAGCACGAAATGTGTGAGAGTGAGAGAGCGTATATATCGCACACTTTAGTCACATGTGTTTCCATGGGAGTGTGTGTGTGTGTGCGTGGCATGGACGCCGTTGTTGTTTTTGCTGATTGCTTTGTCTATTTTGCGATTGTGTGCGTGCCAGTGATTTATCTCAATATTGTTTGCTTCTCTTCCAACAAAACAAAATAAAACCAAATAACGCAAAAATATTGCGGAGTTTTTGTTCAACAAAATAAAATAAATAAAAATAAAATAAATATTAAATGTGGGTCATCAACAGTGGCGACAACTGTTGTTCAAAATGCATCTATGCTTCTTTCTTGTGTTTGTATATTTGTGTTCATGTGTGCGTGTCGAATTCAGAACAAGTAGCTCACGTGACATTCATTTCAAATAGGTAAAAACGTCAGAAATTAAAAATTTTGTAGTATTTGTCAGCATTGTGTATGATTAGCACGTGCGTTTGCAGCAAATAAAGACAATAGTTAAGTTTTGTGACTAAGGTAAAAATTTGTTAAATGTATAATTAAAATAGTTCTTTAAAATGTATATATTACGACATACTTTATTTAGAAATAGGTTTTATTAAATCATTTTTTAAATTTTGCATTTATTATATTCTTTTAATTGAGCTGTTGTTTGTTGTTTTCATTTATGTTTTCATTTTCAGTTTTTGCTTTCATTTAGTCATTTCTTAAATTTATTTAAGCATTTATTTAAGCTTTATATAAGTTTTAACATAAGCTTTAATATAAGCTTTTATTGAAGCTTCTTTTTTAAATATTTACAAAAGCTTTTATGAAAGTTTTCCTTTTAAGCTTTTATAAAAATTTTATTTGAAACTTTTATATTGAGCTTTTACTAAAGCTTTTGTTTTAATATTTTTAAAACTAGCGTTCTTTCAGAGAAAGATCGCTGATGAAGAGGCTTGGCTGCCTCTGAAACAGCTGTACGATCTGCCACTCAATGCATTTTGTTTGTTGTTTTATTTGTTGGTACAAAACACCCAATTTGTACCGACTGGACCTTGAGCACGTTAAGACAATATCTTAAAATAATCAAAAGAGGTCGTAAAACAAAAAAAATTAATTTTTTTAAACTTTTTTATATACATTTTTAGTTTAATGTGTACTTTTTTTAGGTTTTTATGAGCTTTTATGTAAGCTTTTATTGAAGCTTCTATTTTAAGTATTTATAAAAGCTTTTATTGAAGTTTTTCTTTTAAGCTTATATAAAAGTTTTTATTTGAAGCTTTTACTAAAGCTTTTGTTTTAATATTTTTTAAAACTTTTTAAACCATAATTTTAATCTCTTGTTTGATGTTGTTTTGAATTTGCTTTTAAAGCTTTCATTTTTTAAATATCTTTAAGCTTTTAAGTGAAGTTTTTTTACAGTTTTAAGCTTTAATTATTTAATTTAATTTAAAGTTTTAACTTTAAGCTTTCATTTTTAACTTTGTAAAAGGTTTTTATTTTTATTAAAACTATTCGTTTGTCATAAAAGGTTGCTCCGCTTGCAAATTTATTAGCTTTTTTTTTTAAATTTATTTTTATTTCAAATTAATGTTAGAAAATGTTAGTAATTAACACTACTTTTTTATAATTACCTTTTTCGATTAAAATATTTTTTTTTTTATTTTTGATTATTTTTTTGGTAAAAGCTTTTAAGTTTTTAAAACAAATCTTTTAAATGTTCAGATTTTGAACAACAGATTTTTTATATCCAAATAAAAGCTTTTATTTTAATTAAAAGCTATTATTTTTTTTTTGTTTATTAAATATTATTAGGAAATATATTCCTTTGGAAAACATATTTTTTTAAACTTTCTTGGTAAAATACATAAAAATTGCATGACATAAGAAGGATACATCGACCATAGTTTTGAATGAATTTTATAAATGATGAGATTTTTTTAACAAAACAGTTTTTTTAATAAAATTATTAAAAAAAGTTTTTAGCGCTGCAATTGGTCTTTAAAATTCCTTTCGGAAGCTTTTAACTCTTAATGAGATTTCATGCAACACTTTCACAAATTGCTTTTTGTCAAATAATTTCGAGATTGCTACTTCATATTTTTTAATGCGCGCGACAATAAGTAGTAGTATTTAATTATTTGATAAAATGAATCGAAAATGTAAAAATCAAATAAAAGCTAATCTTCGAAAAGTGCTACTGCAACTGATTATAAATTAAAAACAAATACTATATAAAAAATGTAAAGCAAACACATCAAAATCCGTATTAAATGGCAGCCACATCGGATAACTCATGTTAATGTGGGTGAGTAATACAAACTCACACACATACACAGAAAAACATCATCACACACACAAAGATACACAGCCGCGAATACAGAGAAACAAACACAGACACACACACACTCACACAGAATCGACGTCGCAATGGAAAATCGCAATGAATGCAAATAAATGCGAAAACTTTTTTAATTCAATTTCAGCAACACAAACACAAACAAATTCCAAGACTAATTTATGCAAAATGCGAAATTGGCAACAAACACACCCAGAGCCAAACAAACAGACAGACAGACGCAAATTCAAAATGAAAATAATGAAAATTAAAATAGCATCAAGTTTATTTTTTTATTTAGGGCCCCCAAGGAGAGCGAGAGCCGTGGCGAAACTCATTCGCAAAGAGTGCAAAACTCGGCGACCACAAGTTGCGCCAAATGTAGTTAGCGAAATTTACACTCACAAAATGAAAATGTCGAAAAGTGAAATATATGAAAATATTATTAAAATATATGCAATTGAAAGAAATATTTTCTGCAGAGTATTCTTTTCGAGATAATGATAATTCTTCCCGATCACCTTAGTTGATTGACAATCCTTCGCCGGACAATATTTCCCTGAGGCAGTTTGTCGTACTGAAAATTCTTCACCGGATTTTCTATTTGCCTGCAACATTTTTCAACTGCCCATTCTTCAATATTTCCAGAGACAATTCTACTCCGATTAATTTTTCGCTGAGATTATTTTTTTTTTCAGATGATAAATTTTCTTTGGTTAATTCGGACAATTTCTCCAAGAGACAATATTCTTCAAAAATTTAATTGCTGAACAGCTTTTACCGGATTCTTTCCGGACAATGCATTCTCGAGATGAGATTTCCAGAGACAATTCTTTCTCAAACCATTCTTCTTTGAGAGAATTCATCATGGCAAAATTCATTCAAAATTATTTCTTGAAAATGTTACTCGGATAATTTTTTCCAGAGACAATTTTATCCCAAAGCATTCTTCTTTGAGACAATTCATATTTGGTAAATTCATTCAAAATGATTTCTTGAAAATGTTACCCGGATCATTTTTTCCAGAGACAATTTGTTCCCAGTTAATTATTCTCTAAGATAATTTTTTCGGAAACAAATTTCTATATAATGCTTCGCCTGACAATTGTTTTCCGAGACATTATTCTCAGCGACAATTCATCCCCCAACAATTCTTTCCTGAGACAATTTTTTAGAGTATAATTCTTTTCGAATAATTCATACCCGAGACAATTTTGCCCAGAAATAATACTTCATCAAATAATTTATTCGTTGTCAATTTTTTACTGGATAATTCTTTCCCGTAAAATGTATTCTCGAGCAAATATTCCCAGAAACAATTCTTTCCCGAACCATTCATCTTTGAGACAATTTTTTCAGAGACAATTCTTTTTCGGATAATTCATGTCCCGAAACAAATCATGATAGAAAATTATTCCCCGGACTTTAGTTCACCGATTATTCGCTGAGATAATTTATACAGAAACAAATTTTCATATAATGCATCCCCGAAAAATTGTTGACAGAGAAAATGTGTATACAATAAAAATTATTCCCGAAACAATTTTTATACAAGACAATTATTATTCGCATAATTTTCCCATTATTCTTCTCTAACGAAGTCTTCTCTAATAATTCCTGACACATTTTTATCCTCAACCCAATTATTTCTCAAACAAATCTTTTTGTCGTCAATTATTTCTATCAAGACGACTCTTTCCAGTGACAAATATTTCCAGAGATAATTATTCTCTGGGAAATTATTCCTCAGACAATTCTTCCCCAAACAATTCTTCAATTCTTACCCGGAAAATTCTCTAGAAAAAAATGAAGAATTTTAAAATAAAATATAGAGAGATAAGTAGTAGAAAAATTAATATGCGAAATTTAAAGAATTGTAGAGAGTTCAAATAATGGGTCATAATTAATATAAATATACTAAAAGTAGCCGCGGTAGCTCAGTGTTTAGTTGATTACGTTGGACTACGAGCCGAAGGGTCCCCGGTTGAAGCCTGGACAGGGGCTAACAACATCTTTTTATAGAAACATTTTTCTATACCGCGCTACCTCTCGGCAGTAAATGGCAAACATACGAGAGTAAAACATTGCCTATTAAAAGCTCTCACCCGCCGTTCGGATTCGGCAATAAACTGTAGGTCCCACCACTTTGAGTAAAAATATAACACGCACAGCTCAAAATGGTGAGAGAGCTCGGCCTAAGTTCTTATAGGACTGTAGTGCCAAACTATTTTTATATTATACTAAAAGTTAATATGAAAATACTATAATGTTTGATTGTTTTAGAATATAAAAAAAGTAGAAATTCATTACTATTTAAATTGATTTACAACATGTATAAACTATTTTTTATTTGACTCCAAATTTTTCCAAGTGAATATTTTAACTATGTATACATTGAGCAATTTCTTTCAACCGGCTTTACTGCAAAAACCAACATCATAATCAGCATCAACATCATCACCTTCATGAACTTCAAGAGTCAGAAATACTTTTAATTTAAGCAGCAATTTTAATTTAAATCATTATAATCAGTTTTTGCTCATTTT
The DNA here is from genome assembly GCA_951804985.1 of Dryomyza anilis. NCBI lineage: Eukaryota > Metazoa > Arthropoda > Insecta > Diptera > Dryomyzidae > Dryomyza > Dryomyza anilis. The sequence continues at coordinate 114,321,475 of OX638131.1, read as the reverse complement.
TCCTAGCTGCTTAGAACGGTCCCTATAGATATGTGTTATTTGTAGCAAATCAGACTAAGAATTATCGGTGCAAATATGAAAAATATATATATAGAATGGGTCGTAACATTTCTAGGATTTTGTTGATTTTGAATCGGGAAAGTAGTGTCACGGGAAAAATTGTCGAGGTATGAATTGTTCAATGAAGAATTGTCTAGGATAAGAAATGTATGGGGAAAACTGTAATAGGGGTTGATTTGTCTGTGAATAAATTGCCGGAAATTGCCTGGGGAAAGAATTAATTTGGGAAATATTTGTCTCAGAGAAATATTGCGTCTGGGAAATTGCCTTGGGCAAATAAATAATCCAGGTAAAAATTGATGGGAATGAAAAGAACATAGGAATTGATCAAAGAAGAATTGTGTTAGATCTTTCCAGAATTGTGTTGGAACTGTCCAGAAAAATTGTCTTGAGAAAGAACTGTCTTGGGGTTGAATTGTCAGTGAATGAATTGTCAGGAATGCATTGAACGCGATAATATTGTCTGGGGAAAGAATCGATTTGGGAAATATTTGTCTCAGAGAAATATTGTTTCTGGGAGAATTTTCTTGGGGAATAAATGATTCGGCTAAAAATTGGTGGTACTGATTCCGACATGATTTGGTCTTCGAAAAGAGTTTGTTCGAGAGAGAAATTGCCTAGAAAAAGACTTGTCGACTAGGACTTGCCGAGTAGGAATTGTCGAGTAGGAATTGTCGAGTAGAATTTGTCCACCACTCATTCTTTAGCTATCAAACCTCGACTGATGTTCCCTCTAAAACTGCAACATTGTAGGTAGTAAGTATTTTCAACGCAGTTACAGCAAATTTACTCTCCCACGCTTAACGCACATCAAAAACCAAAGTCGTCGGACTACACGAGAATTCACGACCGTCGCCTAATCACTTAATTGAAGACATTGTTGTTTGCCCCATGCAACATTCGCATGAAACTTTTTCGCATTTTCACACGACAAACACAAATGGCTCCTCGTCATCGGCGTCTTCGTGCCGTGGTCCGTCGCACAGACCCCACCCCTATCTGCATTAATTCCTCCATTCCATACTACGGTATTCTAATTTGTGGCACGGCATGGCGGTGCGGATTCGACTGACTCGTTTAATTATGCATCACACGTTCGCACAGAAATTGGCGTCTTCGAGATGTGCGTCGATTTTTTGATTTCCTGGGCAACGCGTTGCTCAACATTGTTACCAATTTTCAACTGCTTTTGGCTTTTATGTGTCAAACGTTTGTTTGTACTTGTCACCGGAATAACAAAAACAAAAAAACAAACAACATTTAGCGCCAGCATCACGTAGTATTTTTGGTTTTTTCCCTACACTAATTTTTTGTTTTTTTGTACACTACTGCACAAATTTTTAGTTTCTTTATTTTGTTGTTTTGCATGTCCGTCGCATTAAAGCTTATTTAAAATTTTATTTTTATGCTCATTTTTATAGACTACTTGTTTTATACAGCATTGCCATGCTTCGCAAAAGACAGACTGTATCTCTTGTTGTTGCTGTTTTTGGTCCATGGGTCGAACTACGTCGATCGTCTTTTGACCAAGCGCACATTAAGTGGCTTTCGCATCAAGTTTTATGGCTTAATTTGTGTAGTTTGTGCCATTGTGCGGTTTTTCTAGCAGAAAGTTGCCTTATTTTAAGTCTGGAATTTAAGTGAAAATTTATGGCGCGAAAAGCAAATAAAATAAAATAGAAATAGAGCAAATTGCTTTGAAGCGTAGGAATGAGACGTCAATATATCAGTAAAATGTCTTAAAAATGGCACGAATTTTAAATAACTAAAAGAATTATAATTTAATACAGTTTTGTTGTTTTAAATTTTTTAAATCTTAATTTATAATAATTTTTCTTGCACTCAATATTTTCTTATAATCCATAACAATTCTTTACCTAGTCAATTTATTTTTATTTTCTGTCACACATTTTAATAAATAATCTTTAACATTTTTAAAAATCATTTTTTATTATTTTTAACAGCATCTTAAATTTCATAAGTGCATTCCCGAAAATAGCAAAATATTCAATATTCCCAACACCCATCAGTTTCAATTTAGTTCCATTGAGACCTCAAACACTGAGTGCATTAACCTCACTCTAAAATTTTGTCATTCAATTATGTCAACGTGTTTGTGCCTCTTTGGATGTTTTTCTGTGCTTGTTGACATTATTGGTCATTCGACAAGTTTGGAAAGGTGTCTACAACGTATGCAACATGTTTCGAATCAGAAGTCTATATATTTAGCACTCAAGTGAAAATTTGCGTGTCGTAGATGCAGCAACTTTTCGTTGAAAGCGGAAACTATCAGCCACATGTACCACCCTATAAAATGAATCATGTTCACCCCCTTTAAAGTGCCACATATAGCACCAAACTTTATACTACATTTATCATAATAGGAAGCATTTGCTCTTCCATATTTTGTACAATATTTTGTACCATATTTAGTGCATACTTTGTGCCATACTTTCTACCATACTTTGTACCATACTTTGAACCATACTTTGTACCATACTTTGAACCATACTTTGTAGAATACTTTGAACAATATTTTGTACCATACTTTCTACACTACTTTGTACCATACTTTGAACCATTCTTTGTACTTTACTTTGTACTATACTTTGTGTCATACTTTGTACCATACTTTTACCATACTTTGTACCATACTTTGTACCATACTTTGCACCATAATTTGTGCCATACTTTGTACCATACTTTGCACCATACTTTGTACCATACTTTGCACCATACTTTGTACCATATTTTGTACCATACTTTGTACCATACTGTATACCATAATGTGTAGATTACTTTACACTATACTTGGTACCATACTTGGTACCATACTTTGTACCATACTTTGTACCATACTTTGTACCATACTTTGTACCATACTTTGTACCATACTTTGTACCATACTTTGTACCTTACTTTGTATCATACTTTGTACCATACTTGGTACCATACTTTGTACCATACTTTGTACCATACTTTGTACCATACTTTGAAACATATTTTGTATCATATATTCTACCATACTTTGTACCATACTTTGTACCATACTTTGTACCATACTTTGAAACATATTTTGTATCATATATTCTACCATACTTTGTACCATACTTTGTACCATACTTTGTACCATACTTTGTACCATACTTTGTACCATACTTTGTACCATACTTTGAAACATATTTTGTATCATATATTCTACCATACTTTGTACCATACTTTGTACCATACTTTGTACCATACTTTGTACCATACTTTCTACCATACTTTGTATCATACTTTGTACCATACTTTGTACCATACTTTGAAACATACTTGGTACCATACTTTGTACTATACATTGTACCTTACTTTGTACTAAATTTGTGATATAATTTATACCATACTTCGTATTTAGTACCGTATTTTGTACTGTATTTTTTCGATTCTTTGTATCTTGCTCTGTACCATACTCAATTTTGTTCTCAGTTTTGTACTATGTTTTCTTTTATTCACTGTACCATTTGTTTGTACCAATTATTGTACTACCCTCTGAACTGTACTATGTATCACCCTCTTTACCAACATCTGCAACATATTCTACATCATGTTCAACCTCATCCCCTCATGTATCACCTTGTGCTCCCAAACACTTCCCCAGTTGCTCTTGCTCTCTGTTGCTCCATGGATGTCAACAACTTTAATGACATTTTACAACATGTTCCAAAACAACAACAATCAATGAAAATGCTCTAAAAATAATAACAGTTTTCTGCCATGCATTTTAGCCAAAGTTAACATGAAAACTCTTGACCTCTGGCACATATTATTGTCTCGCTCTTTCTCTCCTTCTCACTCACTCAGACTCTGTATCGTTTTTCAGTCAACTGCTAATGTGTTCTTTGTGATTTTTTACAAAAGTATTTTTTCTCTCTTTTTAATAATGCAAAACAACAACTATAACAGACGGTTGGACGTTTGGACTAACTACATGCAGGAGCTTTGCTCTCTTGGCCTCTACTTACGTCATTTTGCTTTGAATACGTTTTTGTTGTTACTGTTTATTTTGTTGTTGTTGTCCCTTTAAAGCGTGTTGTAGTTGTTTTACAGAAATGCTATTTGTTGTTGTTGTTGCAATTTATTTGTGGTCTATTGGATCCAAGAGTAAAACAAGCGGTTAGTTCATGACTCACCAGAGCATTAGAGTCATATCGAATGAAACAGAGGTGCCACATCATTCTGAAATACGGAGGAACTTTTGTATTGAAGAAAACATTATTTTTATTAGGATTCACTATAAATTCAAATATTCACTGAAAATTCCATTTTTTCAATACAAATTGTTTTTTTTTTTACTAAAAATTAAATTTTTCACTAAAATTTAAATTTATCACTAAAAATTATATTTTTCATTAAAAATTAAAATTTCTACGAAAATTTAATTTTTAACTAAAAATTTAATTTTTCACTAATAATTTAAATTTTTCACTAAAAATTATATTTTTCACTAAAAATTCGATTTTTAACTAAACATTAATTTTTTCATTAATAATGCAATTTGTCACTTTAAATTAAAATTCAATTTTTAACTAAAAATTCAATTTTTTACTAAAAAATCAATTTTTTCACTATAAATTCAATTTATATTTAAAATTCAATTTATCACTAAAATTTCAAGTGTTCTATAAATTAAATTTTTCACTTTCAATTAAATTTTTCACTTTAAATTAAATTTTTCACTAAAAATTCAATTTTCACTAAAATTCCATTGTTCATTAAAAATTTAAATTTATACTAATAATTAAAATGTTCATTGAAAATTCAATTTTTTATTAAAAGCTGATATAGAACGCCTGCTGAAACATTTATGACCGATAGCATTTTTGCCCTGCAAAGCATTGATGATATTTTCATACAAATGTCATCCGATTCATGTATGATGTAGCATTAACGATGTCATGCACGTCAGTCACAAATTAATGACTTTGTTGTCAATCATGTCATTTCCTGCTGGGTTTGTTACCTTGTTTAATATTTTGTGATCCGACACTGGCTCTCACTACCCTTACCACATATTGGTTCCAATTTGTCTCTAGTTTTGTTGCTCTCTATTTTCACTTAACTTTTCATAAAATTCTTGCAAATTTCTGTCGACTTTGGCGGTTGGTTTACCGCCGGTTGTTGTTGTCATGTTTGTTGTTAAGTAGTTGTTGTCCTTGTATTTATTGTTGTATTTAAAATGTCCAACTAAACCAAGTTCTGACCACCAACAGGTTTTCATGTAGAACAACTTGTCTCTGTTATCAACGTAGAACCATTTTATAAAAGTGATAATGTTTGTGTGTATTTCTAGTTTTATTATATGGGGATGTGTGTCTGTCTGAGGCTGAGTATTAAGTGCACACTTCCGGCAACCGGAAGTGCATGCGATAGGTGGTTTCAAGCATTAGCTGTGCCAAGAACACGTTGTATGTGATTTTTCGCTTCATTAAGAATTCTCCTAACATTTTATATTTTATTTATATTTTGTAATTTTTTAAATTTCCGCATCTTAGAGACCCCTCAACCTTCGGAGCATTGCCCGCGCAAGAACGGCTACTTCGGCCACGAGAAACCCCACACCTGCGACAAGTTCTACTACTGCGTCGACGGTCTCTTCAACATGATCACCTGCCCCCAGGGCCTCGTCTTCAACCCGAAGACCGGCATCTGCACCTGGCCCGATGAGGTTGGCGTCACCGGTTGCAAGTCGGAGGACATTTTCGAGTTCTCCTGCCCAAAGGTGGCAGATTCCGTTGCAGCGACGCATCCACGCTACGCCGACCCCGACGACTGTCAATTCTTCTATGTCTGCGTGAACGGCGACACTCCGCGTCGCAACGGCTGCAAGTTGGGCCAAGTGTTTGATGAGAATAAGGGCACCTGTGACTGGGCGCGCACCGTGCCAGAGTGGTGAGTACTGCTGGGTTGTGGTGAATTTTAGGCATTATGGTGAAAATATATTAAATAAAATTTATTTATCTAGCGCCGACTGGTACAAGGATCGTCTAACCGATGCCGAGCTGGAAGCTCTCGAGAACCCGCCGACCACCACCAAGCGACCACAGCGCATGCGCGGCCCATCGAGGAGGAAATCGCCTAAGGCGGCACGCACTGAGGACGAAGAGTAGAGCCGGGCGAGAACGAGAGTGTGTTCCACACATGGTTTAGCTTTAAGTGAAATGTTTAATTTTTAAAATTACAAAAATAATTAAAATATATTTGAAATTAAATTAAAATAATCATTATTTTTTTTAATTATATATTTAAAAGTATAGAAAAGATTTTAATGTAGATTAAATTATTAAATATAAAATATAAAATATAAAATATAAAATATAAAATATAAAATATAAAATATAAAATATAAAATATAAAATATAAAATATAAAATATAAAATATAAAATATAAAATATAAAATATAAAATATAAAATATAAAATATAAAATATAAAATATAAAATATAAAATATAAAATATAAAATATAAAATATAAAATATAAAATATAAAATATAAAATATAAAATATAAAATATAAAATATAAAATATAAAATATAAAATATAAAATATAAAATATAAAATATAAAATATAAAATATAAAATATAAAATATAAAATATAAAATATAAAATATAAAATATAAAATATAAAATATAAAATATAAAATATAAAATATAAAATATAAAATATAAAATATAAAATATAAAATATAAAATATAAAATATAAAATATAAAATATAAAATCTAAATTGAAAGTAGTTTTAAACGACATCAGAACTACAGAAAATCATTTTATTAAACGGATGCAAATCAAAGACATAAAAATCAGGTAAAGAATTTATCTAAATCCAGAAAAAGTTTTTGACGTCAACAATAATTTCCGCTGGATGACCACAACGTATTTATTTTACGACTTTCGCATATAATTCTTATATAGTTTCGAATTCATTCAGTTGCAGCTGCGTCGCTCAATGATGCGTCTTTGAAGCTCTCTCTCTCTCAAGCAAACAAACTCCACGTGGTAAAAATTAAATTACAAAAAACGAGCGAGGAGTTAGGGAGAGGAATGTAGCAAAGCATGAGACAGATGGCTACGATAAGCAAGACGGCGACAGCTTTCATTCAACTGCGCCACAGAAACGAGTTCGTTCGTTCATTCGCTGTCCGAAGACAAACAGCTTCGGTGGAATTTCGTGGCAAATTTACGATATTTATGCAATTGCTGGATGGAGCGCCGTGGTTTCTGCAATGTTTATTTGGCGTTGGCACCAGTGCTGGCTACTGCATCGTAAATGAAAATGACGGAAAATTGAGTAAACATTAAGGCAGCAGAGAATGAGAAAAAAGGAGCAGAAGAAGGCGAAGTTGATAACAAAACGTATGACGTGTTTATAAAAAAATGTCATAAAATTGATTTGTGTGCGTGTGTGACCCATTTCTTTGAAGAAAACATAAACAAGACGTGTGTCAGAAATGACGCAAACCGTCAAATTTATATATCCTGTTCCCACACATAAGGAAGCATTAGTGGTGCTTGTTTGCCACAGGGTTTTAGAGCGTAAAAACTACACGTACTTAAAATTATTTACAATGTTCTCAAGGTCTATGTTTTTTAATTTTTACTATTTCCAGTGAAATAAAAAAAGGATTTTATAACCAGTAACATTAACTTAAAATTTGTATTTCTGTGTTATCTAATAAAAGTCATTTTTTAAATTTGGCTAAAGTATTAAAATATGAGAAAGTGTTGAAAATTTAATAAAGATTTAAGAAAATTGATAAAATTTACGAATATTAGTTAAATTTCTGAAAATTAGTTAAATTTATGAAAATTATGATTTTTTTTTTATATTTAAGAAAATTATGGAAATTTTTACAATTATTAAAATTTACGGAAATTATTGACATTTTAGAAAATTATTAAAATTATTGGAAAATTATTGGAAATTTAGAAAATTATTGAAATTTAAGATATGTTTTGAAATTTAAGAAAATTATTGAAATTTAAGGAATTTATGGAAATTTACGAAAATTATTGGATTTTTAGAAAATTATTGGAATTTTAGAAAATTATTGGAATTTTAGAAAATTATTGGATTTTTTGAAAATTATTGGAATTTTAGAAAATTATTGGAATTTTAGAAAATTATTGAAATTTACGGAATTATTGAAATTTACGAAAATGATAGAAATTTTGGAAAAATTATAGAAATTGTAGAAAATTATTGAAATTTGAGAAAATTATTGAAATTAAAAATTATGTAAATTTTTTAATATTTCAAATTTTAAATAATTATTGAAATTTACCAAAACTATTGAAATTAAAGAAATTTAAGAAAATTACTTAATGAAATTTTTGAAGTTTTGAAAATCATTGAAATATTCGAAAATTATTAAAATAAAAAATCATTTATTGTTGAAATTTTAAAAAATTATGAAAATTTTATAAAATTATTTAAATTTTAAAAATTATTGAAATTTAAGAAAATTACTGAAATCCAAAAAAATTATTGAAATTAATGAAAATTAAAGAAATTTATGAAAAATTATTGAAATTTTAGAAAACTTATTGAAATTAATGAAAATTAAAGAAATTTAAGTAAATTAAATAATGAAATTTTAGAATTTATGAAATTTAGAAAATTATTGAACTTAACCAAAATATTGTTATTTTAGAAAATTATGAAAAATTAATAATATTTTTTAAATTTTGAAAATAATTGAAATTTAAGAAAATGATTGAAATTTAAAAAATTTATTGAAATTTAAAAAATTTATTGAAATTTAAAAAATTTATTGAAATTTAAAAAATTTATTGAAATTTAAAAAAATTATTGCAATTTATTGAATTTAATTAAATTATTAATATATATAAATTTTTTTAGAATTTTAAAAAAATAGTTGAAAATTCTTGAAATTTAGCAAAATTATTGAAATTGTAGAAAATTATCGATTTAATTGAATTTAGTGAAATTTTAGAAAATTATCAAAATTCATAATAATATTTTCAATTTCAAAAAAATATTTAAATTTATAAACACATTTAAAATATACGAAATGCTAAAAATTTGGACATTTAAATAGTTTTAAAAATTTCTGAAATAACCCTGACAACTAATCGATTGCAATAATATTAAATCAGCAACAATTAATTTATTGAAATTCTTTTAAATTACAGCAAATGTAATCGCAGCAAATTATCAAATGAAATGAATTGAATGCATTGCATACATTTAGGCGCCTTCGCAAATAGTTGAATAATTGAAAGTGCTGCATAATTTGCGCCGCCTGCATTACTTAAGCAAGTAGCTAATACTATTTATTGCTGTTGCTGATTTTGATGCTGCTTCTTGAGCTGCGTCGCACAAAATCAATGCCCGACAACTAGATTCAATTTTACTTCTACGCAGAACTAATAAAAACCGTAGAAAATCAGCGCAGTTGGCGAAACAAGTTGCAAGATAAGCAATCAATGTAGCCAGGATGTTGTTGCTATGGCTGCATAAAAATTTCAACCGATTGCTGATGGAAATTCCTTCGGCAACAATGTTGTTGCTGTGGCGCATGTGTTGTTGGCTGGCTGACTGACTGGCAATGGAGGCAGCTTCACATATTCATGGCATTCGATGGAATTGCATTAGCAGCCAGTGTCTGGCAGCAAGACGTCGAAGTAACAAACTGACTGACAGACGGATTTACAGACGGACTCACGAAGCAGTTGCAGGCGTTGCCAGAGTTTGCAGCAGGCAGTTGAATATTTTTGAAAACCGGTGACTGCTGTTGGAAGGCACAACATGAGATTTCTTTTCAAAAAAAAAAAAGAGTTAAAAAAAACAAAGAGAAGTAGACAAAGAAAAAATGAAAGAAACAAAGAAAAAATCTACAAACTACATCAGGATTTGTTTATGAATTCATAGATAAATTGACAATTTTCATTGCTGCATAGCAACATTTCCGACAGTTTTTCCTCATTTTTTTATATTTTTTACACTACACTAAAATTGTTAGGGTATATTTATTTTGATCAGTCATTTGTAAATCCCAACAAAAGGTGTTATTCATATGGAAAAGTGCGATAAAATGTTCAAACATAAATATAAAATATCGAAAATTTAATTAATCTTTAAAGTTACTTTTATTAAACAAATATTTCATCATTTTGAATATCGCCTTTTTAAAGTTTTAATTTTTTTTTTAACTTCACTTATATTCGAAGACTTTCGATTCCCATTTTTCATTTTCGTTTTTTGAAATTTTAAATTGCAACATATCGTATCAGACCCTTGATCAACGCAACGGCAACATCTTTAAATAGCTCATGTGACCTAACCTTACCTACTTTTTAAGTTTTTCTTCTTTTTTATAGCAAAAATGTTTTACATATTTTTTCCCATCTATATTTCGCATTTTCTGGTGCTACCATGTCGCTCTTGTGCTTTCAACGAACGACTGCCTTGATTTGATTTTGCTGCAGTTTTAACACTGACTGAATCGAACGAAGCACATTGTTTTGCAGTAATGAAATGAATTTTTACTGCCAAAGATTGCGATTGAGTAAAGTGACATAAAAACCTCATAACATTCTTTTGCATCTACGATGTATGTAATGTGTTTAGTTTGAAAAGACATCGTATTTTTTGCAGCTCGCTTTAATTGAATTGCTTTTTATTGAATTTCATAAATAAAGTTATTTAATAACATTAAAACTATTTCTATACGAAAGCATTTCAATTAAATTTAAACTTTTTCAATCAAATTTAATCTTTTTCAATTTATTTCAATCTGTATCAATCAGGTTTAATGCTGGGAAAACTGCAAAATGAAATTTGACGCCTTGTTTTTGAATAATTTTCTAGCTTTTTATTACGAAAATTCAGTCTATGGAATCTCTGGATTGTGTACAAAATAAAAAATGTTTGGTTTAAATTATAACAGATAGTTTTATTAATTCACTTTAATAAACAACTTTACTAATAACAAACTCTAACAAATGCTGCATGTCCACAATTTAACTTGACATTTATCATATGAGATGCACTCGACCACTTTCCAATCACTACTGAAGTGCTTTGCCTCAGATGCGGCGCCCTTATATACTGCATGCATCAGTTCGACAAGCTTCCACATGTTTCGAGAATCTTCTACTCGCTTTGTGAATGACGCATGCTATTGGCATCTCATTCGTCTCATTCGTGCTGATCTTCTATCTCTTTCTCGCACATTGCCCCAGTGCGCTGAATGATCTTTCGTCTCTTTCTAACACATTGCTTAGTGCGCTGAATTGTTTTGCGTTTCATTTACTCTTGCACAGTGGAGCAAATTACCTCTTTTCGTAACAATATAATTGTTACATTTATGTTAAACAAAATGTTTGGTATTTTTCTGAAATATTTCAGGCATATTTCCGGTAAATTTTTGTGGCAGATTCACGCCATATTTTCGGAGTGACACCTTCTATACAACCTATACTTTTAAAACGATATAACTCGGCACTTACACCAGCTAAAATGATGAAAAATAAACTCAAACATAAAATACAAAAGCAAAAGAAAAAGAAAAACACAGAAACAAAAACAAAAGTAAAATCAAAAATCTAAAATCTAATTGAAAAGCAATATCAAAAACAAAATCAAAAATACCAAAACAAGAGCATATATACAAAAAAAAGCAATAACACAAAAAAGCAACAATTTAAGATCAAAAACGAAAACATAAAAATAAAAACTCAAAAACAAAACAAAAGAAAGCAAAAACACAAAAACGCTAAAACAAAATAAAAAACATAAAAATGAAATCAAAAATATGGAAAAAACTTAAAAGTAAAAACTCAAAAACAAAAGAAAGATTACTAATGCGGAAAAACAAAAACAAGGAAAAACACAAAAACGTTAAAACAAAATCAAGAACATAAAAACGAAATCAAAAATACAGAAAAAACACAAAATCAAAACCCAAAAGTAAAAATGCAAAAATAGCAAAACAAAAAATGCAAAAACACAAAATCAAAAATACAAAAACAAAAGCAAAATGAAAATAAAAAAAACAAAAACAAAAGCAAAATCAAAATACAAAAGTAATAGCACAAACACAAGAAAAATGCAAAAACAAAAGCATAAGAAAATAAATAATAGCTAAAAAAAGTTAATTTCAAAAACAAAAACAAAGCAAAACAAAAACTGGAAAAACACAAAAGGCTAAACGAGATTATATAATATATATTTTTTAACAATTTCTAATGGCGGGAATTCCGGACAAAATTACCCTTCTTTCAAGGTCATAATTTTAAAAAATGTGTCACGTTTGAGGGGTTTTCACGAACGTGATTTTTCACAGAGAAACCGATTACACGACAAGATTCAGCAACCGTTAAGGGTTAAGATGTGAAAATATGAAGACGTTGGCAACTCTGGAAGTTCCTTTTTTGATCCGTTTTTCAAGGTGATATGATCACGTTTGAGGGGTTTTCACGATAATTCACGAACGTGATTTTTCACAAAGAAACCGATTACACGACAAGATTCAGCAACCTTTAAGGGTTAAGATGTGAAAATATTGAGACGTTGGCAACTCTGGAAGTTAATATTAAACCAAACATTAAATTTTAAATTTTAATTTTTCAATATTATTGAGAACTTCTTGTTACATATTTTAAAGATATTTAAATTTATTTAAAATTCATTCAATAGCATTTAATTGCATTCAACTATTTTCAATGACTTCCAATTTCATTTAAATTTTACAATGGTATCATACAGCAAATTTACTTATTGAAATTATACACTATAAAGAAAGGACGTAATTATAGAAATAGCTGTTTTTGCCGAAATTCGAGTTCGAAAATTGTACAATAACATAATAATTATAAATCGAATTAGAAAAAAAAATATGTACACCAGAATCAAAAACTACATTCAATTCTTAGAATAATAGACACCAAAAACATCCATTTTGCAACGTTATTGACCTTGATAAAAAAAAGTTACCTCCACAAAGAAAAGTTGTGTTTTTTTGAAGCATCATAATTATGTGAACATTTTGAATTTCGAAAAAAAAATCAACTTATATTTTTTTTTAATCTATTAAAAGGTGTAAACTAAATTTCCTGAAAATCGAAGAAAAAAATTTAAAACCCTGTCGATTTGATATGGAATTACCCCCATATACAAAAAAACTACCAATCATTTACATTTCAATATTTGTTCAGTTAAATCAATCAATTAAATTTAGTATTTCAAAATTTGTTCTAATTTCTAAGTGCAAAAACATGGATAGTTTTTTTGTCAACTTATGATCATAATGATGATTGGCACAAATGCAAATAAATATGTTGTTGATGCAATTTATTCGTGTATTAAAATGCTAAAATTGAATTCAATCCTTTGGCTGGCACATGTAAAATGATGACATAGTTTAAAGGTCACATTGCAGTGATTGAATGAATGAATAAATGCTAAAGCGTTGCAATCTTCGAACGAACAATGACAACGCTAATGCATCAATCACACCATATATACCACGTTGCATTATGCATCAATAATTTAGCCATTGATTATGTGGAATCGTGCTGCGAGGCCACGGCAATCATCGCCAAATCAAGCCAAAAGCAGATTCAGTTCATTTCAATTGCATTCAATCAAAGCCCAGGCAAATGCCAAACGAATCAAAGCAGCAGCAGGACTAAATTGAATGAAAATTTGCATCAGGCATTGAATGAGTGCATAAAGTTATTGATTATGTGCTATTATAACTAAAACAAACATTAGCATTAAAAAATTATAAGAAAAGAAAAATATGCATTAATAACATATTACAGTGATGCGCTTGACGTATGAGTGACACTAATTGAGTTTAAATTTGTTTTGATTTAATTATTTAATAAATATTGTTGTTTAAAATTAATAATGCATATTTTTGATTTATTTTAAGACTGCATTTTTATGCAAATGGTAATTTAGAAGTTGTCCACGTGAAATTAATTCGATTTCAAATGCTTCTGAGTTAATGCATATTTTAAATATGCAAAATATGCAATTGAGAATTGCAAATGTAAGCAAATGTGTCATGCATACATCCATGACACTCATTCAGTTGATAATATTTTTGAATTTGAGTGTGCATTTAAAAGTTATTAATGCATATTTTATGCATATTTTGAAATATAAATAAATAGTAATCATATTTAAGTGTATTTCAAAGCATATTTTAAAGTATATTTCAAACTGTTTTAATAACTATTAAAAAAAAATTTTAAGCATTTTTAGTACAAATATTAAAGCCTTTTTAAAGCATGTTTTAAAGCTAATTTTAAAGCACATTTTCAAGCATATCTTAAGACACACATTATTGCATATTTCAGGCCAATCGTTGAGCATTTTTTTAGAGCATATTTAAAACATAATTTTAGGAATATTTTATTAATTTTGCAAAGCATATTTAAAGCATGTTTTAAAGTATTTTTAAAACATATTTTATAACATATTTTCAAGCATTCTTAAAGTATATTTTAATTTATATTTTAATGAATATTTAACAGAATTTTTAAAGCATGTTTAAAAGCATATTGAACAATATTTTAAAGCCATATTTTAAATTATTTTTAAAGCATTTTTTAAGCATTTTTAAACCATATTAGAAATTAACTTTTAATGCATATTTGAAAGTCTATTTAAAAGCATATTTCGAGTATCTTTTAAAGAGTATTTTAAAGCATAAATTAACGATTAATTGTAGTGATATTTTAAAGCATAATTAAAAGTATATTCAAACCTGTTATAATGACTATTTTAATAAACAAGTTAAAGCATTTTTAAAGCAAATATTAAAGTATTTTTAAAGAATGTCTTAAGGCACCCTGCATTGCATATTTCAGACCAATCATAAAACATATTTAATATATAATTTAAAGCATATTTTAAGTATTATATAAAGCATCTTTTAGAGAATGTTTTAAAGCATATTTTAAAGCATGTTCTAAAGCATTTATATAAATATAATTTAAACGATTTTTATCAAAATTTAAAACATGTTTTACTGCATAATTTTAAGAATATCTGAAAGTTTATTTAAAAGCATATTTTATATTATATATTAATACATTTTTATAAGCATATGTTAAGGCATATTTCAAATTATTTTTAAAGCAATTCTTAAAGAATATTTTTAAATACATTTTAATGCATACTAAAAAGTATATTTTAGAGCATATTTTAAAGCATTTTTAAAGTATATTTTAAATGCATTTTTTAAAGCATTTTGAATGCATTTTTAACTCATATTTTAAGGAATATTTTAGGGCATACTTTAAAGCAATTTATCAATTAAATAATATGCGTTTCTATATAACTCACATAATAATCATTACCTGCCATTGTCTAGACATTTTACCCAACAAACTTTATACATAATAAGTGCTATAAATTGCCTGCAATGTCTTTAATATTGTTTAAATTTATGACTTTGTTAACTAATAATATTCTGCTTACATGCATTATCAGGGGGTAACTGAAGATAACAAAAAAAGGATAAATCAATACTTAATGCGCCAGAGTCTCATTAAATGTTGCTACATTGAGGCAGTGCAATGAACACTACTTAATTAACAAATTAGCCAAAGCAACATCAAATATTTGGGTCATCATGACATATACGAATTATGTCATTTTGTAATATGCGGTGCAGCTCTGCCATATTCTTTTGCTGTGTAAGTCGTATTTCGTTGACATTTGCATTTTTGCGTTGCAGTTTTTTGTGAAATAAACTGTGCTACTTCTTCTATTTGTGCTTATGCTACTGCTTAAGCTAATCAATGTTGCTAATCTTGGCTTTTTGAACTGCAGCGCTTTACGTTGGCCACTGGCTGGCGGCCAAATCAATTTCAGACAGCGCTTGCTACGCATTTTCTGACAGCTTATTTAAGAAATTCTGCGAATTGTGGTTGCAAAAAGCAGGAAAATTCTGAAAAGAGACGAAATTCTGCAAAGAAAAATTAAATTAAATAAAAGAAATATATAAAAAGAGAAATGTAAAAAGAATTGCAGTGAGTTTAAAAGCGCATATGCCTTTTAATGCAATGCAATTGTGTCAATGATTTTGCTACGCATTGCCAAATTATTTTACAACTTCTGTAAAACATGAACTCTACAAGAAGAAGTAAAAGTTGACATAAAAGTCGTTTTAAAATTGATTTTTGTGCCGTCAAGTAAAAGCTGGGGATGAAAAAAATAGTAGAATGCATAAATAGTATATATTTTTATTTAATTTTTAATTATTTTTAATTATTTTTAATTATTTTTAATTATTTTTAATTATTTTTAATGATTTTTAATAATTTTTAATTATTTTTAATTATTTTTAATTATTTTTAATTATTTTTAATTATTTTTAATTATTTTTAATTATTTTTAATTATTTTTAATTATTTTTAATTATTTTTAATTATTTTTAATTATTTTTAATTATTTTTAATTATTTTTAATTATTTTTAATTATTTTTAATTATTTTTAATTATTTTTAATTATTTTTATTTATTTTTAATTATTTTTAATTATTTTTAATTATTTTTAATTATTTTTAATTATTTTAAATTATTTTTAATTATTTTTAATTATTTTTAATTATTTTTAATTATTATTAATTATTTTTAATTATTTTTAATTATTTTTAATTATTTTTAATTATTTTTAATTATTTTAATTATTTTTAATAATTTTTAGTTATTTTTAATTATTTTTAATTATTTTTAATTATTTTTAATTATTTTTAATTATTTTTAATTATTTTTAATTATTTTTAATAATTTTTAATTATTTTTAATTATTTTTAATTATTTTTAATTATTTTTAATTATTTTTAATTATTTTTAATTATTTTTAATTATTTTTAATTATTATTAATTATTTTTAATTATTTTTAATTATTTTTAATTATTTTTAATTATTTTTAATTATTTTTAATTATTTTTAATTATTTTTAATTATTTTTAATATTTAATCTCTTTATTTTTATTTGTTTTAGTTTTTGAATTCAATTATTTCAACATATTTATTTAATTTCATTTATTTTTTATCAATAATAGTTTCAATTTGTAATTTTCCGAAAATGAAATAATTATTTAAAGCACGTCACTCACACGCCATGAGAAACCCTTTCAATTTCAGGCACGTCTACGTCATGTGGCGCCTGCTAAACTGCTGAAAACCCATACAGTGTTGCATTTGTACACACAGATTATATTGTTTTTATTTAAACAATTGCATTAAATTGTAAATAAAATATGCAAAAATAATAAAAAATTAAAATCAATTTAAAATTTCAAAATAATAAATAAAATTCAATATCTAAATGTTTACATTGTGCACAAAACAGCAAAAACTTGTTAAAACAACAACGTGCTTGTTGACTATTTTATGTTGTAGTTGTTTTTGCATTTTGTTATCTATACAAACAGTTATCTCTATATATATAAAATACTATATAAGCCATGCACTCACACACACTATTAGTGCGCAAATATTTAGCAGCATCGGAGTTTTTTTCTGAACACTGAACAAACTGAAGCTACACGGTAAAAATGTATAGAGGACAATAAATTTGCTATTTATAACAATATCTTTACATATTACAATAATTTTAAGAAGATTTACTAATCATTTACATTTTAGTCAATGCAATTAAATACATTTGTTGTATTTAATAAAAATATATGATTTAAAGTTATTTTTTACAAAAACAACAAATAACTTTGTAAAGCTAACAAAATTGATCACTAAAATTACAAATGTGTTTGTGTTTCTTTCAAATGTCAAATGAATTTAATAAAAATTTGAATATGAGTAAACAGGATTTATAGATTAAGTATATTTATTATATTAATAACCATATTTTTTTTCAATTAATTGTTTATTATATTAGAAAAATATGTAAATTTAGGTATTTTGTAATGAAATCAATATATTTTAATTTGTATTTCTGGCACAACAAAACCAGTATCATCAAATAGCAAAAGATTCTGATAGTTTAAACAAAAAATAATTGAATCAACCAAATATTGAGAATACATAAATTTAGTCAATTTTGTTGGGGAAGCTGAGGTAAAATGGGAAAATGCAATCTTTGAAATGTTATTGCATTTTTAGACAAAAAAAATAATATTTTGTTTCGAAAATGAACTTTTTTGATAAACCGCCCAAAAATCAATTAAAATTGTATTCTGTTAATGATCTAAGTTATATAATGAATCACTTCAAAAGACTTTTAAAAAATATTTAAATGCATTTTTTTTAAAGGCGTATCAAAACGTTTCCCACTTTGCCCTAGTCATCCTTAATAATAATATTACGTTTTTAATTATTCTTTTAAGAGAACAAAATTATTTACTAAAATAACAAATGTGTTTTGTTAACTAAATCAATAATTTGTTATATATAATAGAAAATATGAAGATTTAGTTAATTTTGTAATAATAAAAATACATATTAAATTATATTGTTTAATATAAGAAAGTTATTTACTAAATTGACAAATGTTTTTATAAATACTAAAATTTTATAATATTAACAAAATATTTGCAGTCAAAATTATTAAATTCATTGAAAACACAATTTTTACCATGGTGCTATGATGGTTAATATTAACATTAATCATTGTTTAAATTCTAATGAATTGCATAAATTAATGAAATGTGAACTTGGCAATATTTATTGCTTCCTCAATATTAATGTCAAAACTCTTTATTAACTGATTTTGACAAAAATCATTTATAAAATTAGAAAACTGTTTGTTAAGTTAATAATATTTTTTGAATGTCTTGTCTTGAATAAATTACCACATTATTTGTTAAGTTAATAAATTTAAATGTTTTCTTAACATATGCCTTTCAAATAATTGCAAAACTGTTTAATAGAGAATTAATTCATTTGCGGTCTGAGCAAATTTTGTAATGTTAATAAATGTAATAATATAAATGCTATTCATTTAATGGAAAATCTGTTAAGTTTATTAATAATTTCGCTGTCTTAGCAAATATCGTTTAATTAAATACAAAATTATTTGTAAAGATATTTAATATATTTACTTTTCAAGAAATTATAACATATAGTTACGAAAAGAGGTAATTTGCTCCACTGTGCAAGAGTAAATGAGACGCAAAACAATTCAGCGCACTAAGCAATGTGTTAGAAAGAGACGGAAAATCATTCAGCGCACTCATGCAATGTGCGAGCAAGAGATAGAAGATCAGCGCATTAAAAACACATAAGTGCAAATGAGATGCCAATAGCATGCGTCATTCACGAAACGAGTAGAAGGTTCGCGAAGCTTGTCGAACTGATGCATGCAGTATATAAGGGCGCCGCATCTAAGGCACAGCGCTTCAGTAGTAATTGGAAAGTGATCGAGTGCGTCTCGTGTGAAAACAATGTCAAGTTAAATAGTGGACATGCAGCAGTTGTTAGAATTTGTTATTAATAAAGTTGTTTATTAAAGTGAATTAATTAAGTTATTTGCTATAATTTAAACCAAACATAAAAGTGTTTTTATTTTGTACACAATCCAGACATACGAACTTGTAGGACAGTTTTCCGTAGACTGAATTTTCGTAACAATATTAATGACAACTTAACAAATAGTAAGTTAATTAATTTATTTGCTATTGTATAATAGAATAGATCTTGTTGTTCAGGTCAATTTCTGTCTTTAAAAAATTTGGTTTTAATTTTATTAAACTTTTGATTAATTTATTTGCTATATTAGCAAATTTTCTTAAGATAACTAATTTTCTGTGAATTAGCAACGCCAATTTTTGAATTTATAAAGTCTATAAATAAAATGCTGTTTGCACAAATTTCGCTCTATTAATGGAACAACTGCTTGTTAAATTAATTAATATATTTGCTGTTTTAATTTTAACTAATTCTAACTAATTCTAACTAACAAATTTTTTTCAGTGTTTGATTAATGTGTTACTGTGTATGTGTGGCTGTGCATGTGTATCAGACTCCTGATGAGATGTAAAAATTAACAACAACAAAGAAGCAGCAGTAACCAAATACTAAATTTGTGAAAAGATTGCGCACACAAACACATTGCTATTTTTTTTTGTTTTTCGTATGTCAGTCACACAAACAAAGCACCTATTGACATTTACAACACATACTACAGCGGAGCCACAGAGGCGAAAGGCGTTTTTTAGCCTGCAGCCTAATTTGATTCCTATTGTTTGAGTCACACACACACACACACAAATTTTCACTAGCACATGCACAATTTTGTAATTTATATGAAAATATTTTAAGCATTTTGAATATTTGTATTTGTCTCTGTTGTCTACTTTTAGGTCAGCTTCTATTTTGCACATAGATTTTCATAAATTGATGCCAAAACAGCTGTAAAAAGCATGTTTTGTATAATGAACACAAACATTTATAAATCTGTGCATGTATTAGTTACATGTGTGTGTCTGTGTGTAACCTATATTTTGGATTTGGATTTTATCATTCGTCAGCAGTTCATTTTGCAATTGCAATTCACAGCGCACATTTTAGATTCTTCATGCTCATTGCAAAGGACTCCAAATACACTATACATATAAAATTTATTTTGTAAAATTTAAATTTTAAATAAAATTCCATTCTTCAATAAAAATTCGAATTATAATCAAATTCAAATTCGAGTTTTCACTAAAATTCAAATTTTTACTCTTACTTCAAATTTTCATTCTTACTTTAAATGTTCACTCAAAATTAAGTTTTTACTCAAATTAAAATGTTTAACTCAAACTTAAATTTTCATTCAAAATTTAAACTGAAATTAAAATGTTCACTCAAAATTTAAATTTTTCACTAAAATTAAAATTTTCACTCCAAATCTAAATGTTCACTTAAAATTCAAATACATAATTCTTGAAACTCAAAATTTTAATCATAATTCAAATATATACTCAAAATTAAAATATTTACTCAAAATTCCAATTTTCACTCAAAATTTAAATTTTCACTCATAATTAAAATGTTCATAAAAAATTTAAATTTTCACGCTATCTTCAAATGTTCACTCAATATTTGAATTTCCACTCAAAATTCCTTATTTTTACTCAAAATTCATATTTTTATTCAAAATTCAAATTTTCACTCAAAATTCATATTGTAACTCAAAATTAAAATTTTTCATTCAAATTTCAAATTCTCACTCAATTTTACTCAAAATTCAAATTTTTACTCATAACTCAAATTTGTACTCAAAATTTGAATATTCACTCAAAATGTTTCAAATTATCACTCAAAATTGAAATTTTCACTTATAATTCAAATTTTCATACAAAATTTAAATGTTCACTCAATATTTAAATTTCCACACAAAATTCAAATGTTCGCTCAATATTTAAATTTCCACTCAAAATTCAAATTTTTACTCAACATTAAAATTTCCACTCAAAATTCATATTTTTACTTAAAATTCAAAATTTTTACTCAAAATTTGATTATTCTCTCAAAATGTTTCAAATTTTAATCAAAACTCTAATTTTCACTCATAATTCTAATATTCACTCATAAAGCAAATTTTCACTCAATATTCAAATTTTCACTCATAATTCAAATGTTCACTCAAAATTCAAATTTTCTCTAATCATTCAAATTTCCCTTCAAAATTTAAATGTTCACTCAAAATTCAAATTTTCACTCATAATTCAAATGTTCACTCAAAATTAAAATTTTCAGTTAAAATTCAAAATTTTCACTCAAAATATGACTCATAATTATAATATTCACTCACAATACAAATTTTCAATCAAAAATCAAATTTCCTTCAAAATTAAATCGAAATGAAATTTTCACTCAAATTAAAATATTCACTCAATATTCAAAATTTAAAGTTTCACTAAAAATTTAAATTTTAAAATGTTTCTCTTAAATTCAAATTTTAATAATTTCAAATTTTAATTTGTGCGTTAGTGTATTTTACACAATTAGTTATAGTCATTGTTTTAATGCAGTTGGCATTTGTGTCCTTTGTCTGCAATAAATATCCTCAGAATGTGCAAAATAATTTGATTTCGTACAGATTGCAGTCGACTGACGGACTGAGCCTTAAATTCTTCATTGCCGACGGAGACGACTTAAAGTAGCCAGGACATTGGCAGGAAATTCACAAAGCAGATGCCTGCAATAAATAATTAAATTTCAGTAGTCTCGACAATAATTTGCTGTATTTTACAACAACAAATGTGCGCAATAAATTACAAAAACAAACATTGACCACTATGGAATGGAGAGGCATAAATTTGCGGTGCTCCATACGTCATGCGGACCCAAAAGTGGTATGACATACATACTTAAACAACTAAATGCTGGTCAACGCACAACATAAAATCTTAATGAATGAATTAATTAGACGAGGAAATGAACACGTTCAATGTGGTAATATAAAAAAAATAGAAGAAGAAAAAAAAAAGAATCCGAAGGCTACAACAAACAGTGTCAATAACTCTGACACTAAAATAAACAATTTGACGAGGCACAGCATTAATTATGCCGACGATTGCAGCAAATTAGCAGCAACTTATGTCATGTTCTTGAAGTAGACAAGTGAAAAAAAGAGGACTACAACAAAACTAAGCACTTAATGAATTGTCAAAGTAGTTGTTGAGGGGGGCAAAAAAATGGCGCAACAAATTAAATTCTATTTATAGGACATACACGTCGAAGTGAGGTTGCCAGCGAAGCTTAAGGATCTTTTGGAAGCTTTAATTAATGCAGCGCATAATATTTATATGGCAAATAAAAAAATGCTGTCGTTCGGCGAAAATCTCTCGGCAATCAGGATAATCAGAGCAACACTTGCGGGTGTCAAAATTGATAGTGATATTCGAGATTTTTCTTGGAAGAGGCTGCATGAAACAGAAGAGTAGATGATAATAGGGAACAAGTAGCAATAGAGGAAATATAGGAAGGAAATCGTAAAAAATTATCAAAGAGAAAGCAGTAAAATATGAAAAATAGGAAATAAGGAAAATGCAGGAAAACTAAAAAAAACAAAAAAATTGTTAATTAGCACAAAAACAAAAAAAATGCAGTTTCAAAAGCCGAACTATAAAACAGAAGATGAAGATGCGCCAAGCAAGAAGTAGTAGTGAAAAATATACATTTTACTCTAAAAATTAAATAAAAATCTAATAGATCCAAACCATAAAATAAAAGAAGCAGAAGTTGAAAAAACAAAAATTTGGAACAAGCTGAAACAGAATAAAAACAATTAACAACAGAGGCTAAAATACTAAACGGAGAAAGGCTACTGTTGCAAAATAGACATGCCTAAAATTCAAATTCAGCCATAGTTGAAGAACAGAAAAAGAAAATGGACAATGAAATGGAAATTCAATGTTTCACTAAAAATTCAAATTTCCACTACGAATTCAAATTTTCAATAAAATAATCATTTTTTCACTATTTTTCACTCAAACTAAAATGTGCATTAAAAATTCCACTTTTCACTAGAAGATCCAATTTTGGTTAAAAATTCAGTTTTACAATAAAAATTCAATTTTTAATTTAAATTGAATTTTTCACTTAAAATTCAAATTTTCACTAAAAATTAAATTGCTCATCACACCGAAACTCACCACACCTAAATTCACCACATCAAACTCATCATACTAGAACTCACCGCACTAAAACTCACCACACTGTAAATTACACTAATATTTCTACGGAGGAAAACTCTACGGGGAAGAATTCAACCTGGAAGAATTCTACTCGAAAAATTCTACGGGGTAGTATTCTGCAGGGAAGAACAGTCTGACGTAGAGTTGGCTTTGAGAAAAATTATTTTGGCGGTGAATTATTTTTGTTTGGGTTAATCATTTATAACACCAATAAAAACGATTTGGGAAAGTTAGGTCACATGGGTAAGTTCGGTCACATGGGTAAGTTCGGTCACATGGGGCGGATACCCTACACCTTTGGTGGGGATATTAACCCTTAGAATAATATTCATATATCAGAAATTTACGTCTTATATCCCCATAATTTAAAAAATGTATATAAAGTATAAAAAACTAAAAAAAAAAATGAAAAATATAATTGGGCGGACCACGCCTATATTTAAAATTTTGAAAGGCTAATATTTCATAGATTTGATTTTAATAATTTACGGATCAAATTTCCACTATGAAAACCCGGGAAATAATGAAAAAAAAAGTGGGCGGATCACGCCCATATTTGGACCACATATTTTTAGGTGAATTATAACAATACGTTTTAAATTTTATACCTATATCTTGAATACTTTTCGAGTTATTAGTTCCTTAGTTATTAGTTCCTCAGTTCCTACTTTTGGCTAAAATATATTGAGACGAAATTTCATCGCATTCTGATCAGTATTTCTCAAGTTATTCTGTATTCGGACAGCA
The DNA here is from genome assembly GCA_951804985.1 of Dryomyza anilis. Taxonomy (NCBI): domain Eukaryota; kingdom Metazoa; phylum Arthropoda; class Insecta; order Diptera; family Dryomyzidae; genus Dryomyza; species Dryomyza anilis. Next base: position 114,296,993 of record OX638131.1, on the reverse strand, counting down.
AGACAGCAAGACAGCAAGACGGACAGACAGACAGACGGACATGGCTAAACGGACTCGGATAGTGATGCTGATCAAGAATATATATGGGTGTATTTCTTTATTCGTTCTGAACGTTCAGAATATTCCGTTTTAAATATTTCTATTACTTTAATTATTCCGAACGTTCTGGCTTATCCGAATTCTGTTACTTTATTCAAAACAGAACGTTCAGAACGCATTCTGTTTATTCTGAGTTCAATCATAGAATACACAGAATAAAACTGTCAAATTAGAAATTATTTACACAAATTAAATTTATTATTTTAATGAAGTCGCGTCTGTCGCATGATATTGGTGGTTTGTCGCGTGTGTCGTAAGATATTGGTGTCCTTTTTTAAAAATTATTAAGAACTGCATATTGCGAGGACATATATATATATATACAAGATTGTGGCATTGCAAAATGCAAGTTTGGTACTGCAGTTTTTAATCAGCATGTACGGAACCTCTTTGATTAAGAAAAATATGTGAAATGATGTACGATGCATTGTTATGTGCTAGAATTTTAGTGACATACCTCCAAATTGATAAGCAACGTTTTTAAAAAGTTAATTTTAATAAGTGTTTGATTTTCAAATGATAGTTAATGTTTGTTTACATTTTTTAATTCTGGTTATTCTGAAACTGCTACTTTATTCACAGTATTCTAGATATTCCGGATAAAATATCAAACTATTCTGTTCATTCTATTCTTATTCCAGAATGAATAAAGAAATACACCCATATACTTTTCCATACCGGATACGCCTCCTAAGGGGCGTTACAATATATGCTCAAAGTTAATATACCCTGTACCTCATAGGTGTAGGGTATAAAAATGTCCACAATGAAGCACGGGTCTCTGCTAGTTCAATTATAAATTTAAAATAAATAATTTTTCAGTAATAATTCGATTTTTCACAAAAATTAAATTTTCATTCAAAATCAAGTTTTGACTACAAATTCAATTTTTCACTAAAAAAAATTTTTTTATTTAATATTCAGTTTTTCACTCAAATTTTGTTTTACCTTAAAATGAAATGTTTCACTTAAAATTAAAAATGTTCATTTAAAAATTACTAAAAATTAAAAATTTCACAAAAATTAAATTTTTTACTACATGTTCAAAAAATGCAATTTTTACTAAAAAAAAATTAAATTTATTGCTAAAGTTAAATTTTTCACTAAAAATTCAGTTGTTCAATAAAAATTACAATTTTCACTAATCTTTCCAAAATTCACATTTTTACTACAAATAAAATTTTTTACTAACAGTTAAATTTTTAACTAAATTTTTCACTTAAAATTAAATTTTTACTTAAAAATTCAAAATTTAAATTTTCACTAACACTTTCATTTTTAACTAAAAATTAAATTTTTCACTACAAGTTAAAAAAATTCAATTTTTTACTAAAATTCAATTCACATTTTACTACAAATCACTAACAATTAAATTTTTCACTAAAAATTCAAATTTTCACTAAAAATTAAATTTTTCACTAAAAATTCAATTTTTCACAAAAAAAAACAATTATTCACAAAAAAATTCAATTTTTCACAAAAAATTCAAATTTTCACAAAAAATTCAATTTTTCACAAAAAATTTAATTTTTCACTATAAATTAAAATGTTCACTAAAAAAATTCAATTTTCCTTAAAATATCCAATTTATCATTAAAATTAAATTTTTCATTAGAAGTGAAAATGTTAAATAAAAATTTAATTTATATTTTTTTTCTCGTAAATTTAAGTTTTTCATTCAAAATTTTAAAAAAAGTAGTAGAAAAAAATCACAAAGCTTCTATCGACAGCCGACGACAATGTGTTGATTTAAGGCACTCAATCTTTTGTCGCATGACCTCGTGCGGTCACGCTTTAACGCTTTTAATGGTCTGTATGTTTTTGTCGCAGTAGCGGCAGGAGCAGCTTCCAATGCGCATCGATGCGTGCGGCAGCCTGTCACATTTGCTGTCGCTCATGGCAACAACGTTTGACCCAGGCAAATGAGCAAAATAACCAATGAAAAAAAACGAGAGAAAAAGGTCTTGCAGGTGATTAATTGGCCACGCAGCAAAAACACATGCTACTTATTAAGCACATACACAAATACACACTCACACACACACCAATACATGTCCTTAAACACACACATGTCCTGGTTGCCGTCAGCAGGTTGATTTTTTTTGGTGCAAAAGGCGTCGCAGTTAATGAAACCTGTCGCAGACGTGTATTTTTTCTTTTTTGTTAAGTGAGAATTAACCTGGGGCTAAGTTGTCGAATTTTGATGAGGCAGAATGTCAAGTTAAAATTGTCTGGCAGTAAATTGCTAAATAAATAAAATGAAATATTTTGCATAGCCTGGGAGCCAATTTAGCTCCCAGAAACAAAAGCAACTACAAAACACAACTAATAAAATCGACAGCCATGCTAAACAGCAACGTAAAACAAAAGTGTTTGGCATTTTAAATGTGTTCTGCGCATTGTTTATGTGACTTATATTTTAAATCACACAGTGTGAAATGCAATTTGGTTGCGCCCAAAATGCTGCAACGCAAAACGATGCTGGTGGTTGGTGGCTGCGAACAATGTAGACTTCGAACGTTGCAGTCTACAAAGTGGCCACAAAATTTCGTTGGTGCAAAAGCAAAAACGACAGATGACGGCGCATTTATTTTGTGAATTATGAAAATGACTGGAATTCAAGTTTATTGCATGCGGAAAAAGACGAATTACAGCGAATGAATAAATACGCGTGGTATAAATAAATATTTCTCATTGTAAAGAAGGGGCGAACACTATTCTGACACAGAGTGAGCCAGACGGAGGGATATAGAGAAAGACACACAGATTGATGCTGCTTGTGGGATAATGTTCGCACAGCTGTTTGAAGTAAAATAATTACACGAATATAAATGATATAAGTGGCTTTTCAATCAGCTGGCTTGATAATATTTTAAGCTCTTTCAAATCTTAACAAATAGTCAAATCCTTTAATCTAATAAAACTGCATAGTTTTGTTTTAATTTTGAATTTTGGTTATGCTTTTGTATTTTTTCTTTAGAAGTTATTTATGATTTTCATTATATTTTGAGTTTGTTTTGTGTTCTATTTTTATTTGCTTTTATTTTTGTAATGTGTTTTGGAATTTGATCTTGTATTATTTTGCATTGTTTCTTTAGATTTTAGATTTTGGGTTTTGTTATCTGTGTATTTCATTTTGTGTTGTTACTTTTATTTTTGCTATTATGTCTTACAAAAGTTTTCTGCGTTAAATTTTTTTCATTATGACTTTTTTTTCTAAGTAAAGCAAAAACTTTTTTATTTCGTGCTTCTTTATTTTTTGCTATTTTATGTTTCTTTTGATATTTGCTTTAGATTTTGTGTGTTTTATTATATATTTTGTCCTTTGATTTTAGGTTTTTAATGTTTTTGCTTATGTTTTTACATTGCTTTTATTTTAGGATTTTTTTTTATTTTTGCATTATTTTTTTAGTTTTGTTTTTGCATATGATTTTGTATTTTTCTAATGTGTTTTCTTTTGATTTTGTGCCTTTACTTATCTCAACGCTTTTGATTTTGCGTTTGATTGTGTGTTTACATTTTTTTTCGTTTGATTTTGAGTTTTTGTATTTTTCTTTTTTGTTGTTTGAGTTTTTGTTTTTACTTTTCTTTTCATTATGTTTTTTTTTTGTTTTAATTTTTATTTTTGCTTTCGTGTTTTTTCTAGGCATTCATCATTTTGAGATGTTTTCCATTTTTATTTATTTATTTCGGGTTTTTGTTTCTTTTTTTGAGTCATTTGTTTATACTTCTGTTTTTGCGTTTTGAAAGTATAGGAAAGTTTAGGTTATATCCGTCCACATACATATATGTCACGCTTTAAACTACATAGTATACTCGTGTAAAATTTCAGACAAATCGGTTCAGCGGTTTAGACGAGATGCAGACGAGGAGACATATATATATGATTTGATATGATTTGATATGATTTGATATGATTTGATATAATTTGATATGATTTGATATGATTTGATATGATTTGATATGATTTGATATGATTTGATATGATTTGATATGATTTGATTTGATTTGATATGATTTGATATGATTTGATATGATTTGATATGATTTGATATGATTTGATATGATTTGATATAATTTGATATGATTTGATATGATTTGATATGATTTGATATAATTTGATATGATTTGATATGATTTGATATGATTTGATATGATTTGATATGATTTGATATGATTTGATATGATTTGATATGATTTGATATGATTTGATATGATTTGATATGATTTGATATGATTTGATATGATTTGATATGATTTGATATGATTTGATATGATTTGATATGATTTGATATGATTTGATATGATTTGATATGATTTGATATGATTTGATATGATTTGATATGATTTGATATGATTTGATATGATTTGATATGATTTGATATGATTTGATATGATTTGATATGATTTGATATGATTTGATATGATTTGATATGATTTGATATGATTTGATATGATTTGATATGATTTGATATGATTTGATATGATTTGATATGATTTGATATGATTTGATATGATTTGATATGATTTGATATGATTTGATATGATATGAATTGATATGAATAGAAATGATTTGATATGATTTGATATGATTTGATATGATTTGATATGATTTGATATGATTTGATATGATTTGATATGATTTGATATGATTTGATATGATTTGATATGATTTGATATGTGTTTCAATATGTTGTGATATGATTTGTTTTGATTTGATATGGTATGATTTGATATGGTATGATTATCTTGTAGATCAGTGTAATCATTCCGTTAATGACTGAATTTCTAAATGCATCAATTTGCATAAATCACTTTTTGTTCCGCTTTTGCTTATTAGCTGGCTGCCATGCGATTTGCCCTAAAAACACATTTTTTGTTTGTTTTGCTCAATATTAGCAGCAACAGCAGCGGCAAATGCCAAGCGTCGCATTTTGTCGTCCCTTGAGATAAATCACATGAATTTATTATGATGACGGCATAAATCACTGCGAAATTTCACTTTCGCTCGTACGCCAAAAAGTATGCAACGGCACAACAGTCACTATATATTGCATACTTTTTGGCTTTAAATTGTTTTCGTTGCATGGTGACTGTTCAGCGAAGCAGATTTTCATGCGCGTCTCAGGGAGAACATGTTTAATACGTAAATAACACAAAATATCATAATTTAAATAATAATTTGCTTTATTTTGTACATGGGTAGTGTACAAATTTAACTTAAAAATATGAAATTCAATGTTTTTAAATAATTTTTAAATCTTTTGTTTGTTTGTTGGTAAATTTAATCTAAAGTTGCTAAATTTAAGTAATTTATAGCATATTAGATAGACTAATGAGTTTTACGCTTTTGTTATAATTATTGAGTTTATCGTTCTGAATTTTTCGTAATTTTAACAATTTTAGTACAATAATATTTATAAATTTTTATATATACCGGCATTCTCCAATTACGGCTCGTAGTTCCAATTAAATAGAACGAATTTATTTTTTGCTGTTTCAGAATTCAATTTTACAATACAAAACAAAATTACTTCAATCGAATTTAAATTTTGCGAATAGATTAATATTCCAAACTCATTGAGAAGCATTAAATAAATTAGTGAAAAACCAAAAATTAAAGAAAATAAAAGAAGAAAACAACAATGTTCGAAAATTTTGGAAACAAAAAATTATTAAAACAAAATTTTTGACGAACAAACAACGTAATGTTCGAAAACAATATTTTCGAACAAAAAATTATTATTCGACAAAAACAACAATGTTCCAAAAAAAACAAATATCAAAATTATTTCAAAACAAATTTTTGAACAAAAATAACGCGATGTTGTATACAAAAAAAAAAACAACAAGGTTCAAAAATTTCGAACAAAAAAATGTTGACAACAATGTTCGAAAAATTTCGAACAAAAAAACGTTGACGAAAAACAAGGCAATATTCGAAAACAACATTCACAACCAACAAATAAATGTTACTGGACAAAAAACAATGTTCGCAAATTTTCGAAAAAATATTGTAAAAACAATGCAAATTTCGAAAATACAATTTTTTATTCGACAAAAACCACAATGTTTGAAAAATAAAAAAATGTTATAAAAATAACAAAATTCGTAAAAATAACACAATGTTCAAAAACAACATTTTCTAAAATAAAAAAATTAGGTTTCTCCTATTTATTTTTGCAGTAAAAAAAAGTGCGACTAAATGAAATTTAAACACAGAGATTTAAAATAAAGGTTTTTATATAAATTTTAACGAAAGACCTTTATTTCATAACCAAAGACCTATTTATTTTAGATTTAAATAAATCTCTGAGAAAGAGATTTATATTTTTAGAAAAATAATAGGTCTCAGTGAAAGACCAAGTAAAACTAAAGGTTAATAGTTATTTCTGATCTCTCGAATTTCCCGTAAACTGTATTTTATTAGATTTAAATATAAAAATTTTAAATGATTTTTAGAGGTCCAAAAATATAAAAAAGAATAAAAAAAAACTATAAAAATTTGATAGTTTAAATCGAATATGATTTTATGCTATTCAAATATAAAATTTATTTAAAATTTATTTTATGAGTTCTGAGTATTGCCTATGAATAAAGTGTGAAATTGGAAACTATATTTTCAATACGATACACATTATAAATGTGTCGTATAGCTTTTGTGTTAGCCTATTGTTGCACTGTGTATGTGTGCGTGGCTGTGTGAGTGAATGTGCGTGTGTGTGTAGGACAAAACCACTGCGTATGACATGCAAATAGATTTTTTTGTTTGTTTTGTTTTCGAATAACGTTACGTTGTGTATTACTTCGAGTTCATAATTTTCAAGTTAATGCAACGCAAGGGAGGCAGACGCTTCAAATGGCATAAAATAACTTTGCATGTTGAACATTGTTGTTGTTCTTTTTTTGTATTTGTTGTTTTAATATTTTAGCTGTTTTTGGTTGTTGCCTATTTGTGGCTACAACCACTACAGCATGGCTGTTGTTGTTGGCGGTTATGAAAATTTCATTTTGGCTCAAACTGTTCGAGCCATTCGTGCTGTTGTTTTGAGGCATATGTTGTGGTGGTTGCTATTGTTGTTGCACATAGCCTATAGTTATAAATAAACGAAAAAAGCATAGACCCCATACCGCCTCGCCCAAAAAGGCTTCTAACCTCATTAGACAGACGGTCCTGCGTAGGCGATGCAGAAGGAGGCGGAAGCTGTGGCAATCGAACGACTATAATGAGTGCTTTTGAAGCTGACTTTATTATTTGTTATTTGCAAATGGCAGCACATAAAGATTTTTGTGTGGTTAACCAATGAATTACTTACTTACTTAAATGGCCCTTACAACCGTGGGTCGGTTTTGGCCGCTGAGATGAAGCCGCGCCAGTCGGATCTGCTTTGCGCGCGCTGACGCCAGTTAGAAATACCAAGCGTTGCCAGGTTGTCCTCAACTTGGTCTTTCCAACGCAGATTTGGACGCCCTCTTCTACGCTGTCCACCTTCGAGTTTCGATTCAAGCACCTTCTTGGCTGGAGTGTTTTCATCCATTCGTTCGACATGACCTAGCCAGCGAAGCCGCTGGATCTTGATGCGCTTGACTATGTCAATGTCGTCGAATATCTCATACAGCTCGTGGTTCATCCTGATTCGATACTCGTTAGCAAAGCAGATAGGGCCAAAGATTTTACGGAGAATCTTTCTCTCGAACGCTCCCAGTACTCTCTCATCGGTGGTGGCCAGCGTCCATGTTTCTGCACCATAAAGTAGGACTGGCATGATGAGTGACTTGTAGAGCGTTATTTTTGTCCGGCGAGAGAGGGCTCTGCTTCTCAATTGCCTACTGAGCCCAAAGTAGCACCTGTTGGCAAGAGTTATTCTCCGTTTGATCTCCAGGCTGACGTCGTTGTTGCTGTTTACGCTGGATCCCAGATAGACGAAGTCCTTCACAATGTCGAACTTGTGGGTGTCAAAATCAGCTTTTTGTCCAAGACGCACGGACTCTTTTTTGCTTGTTGACACAAGGAACTTCGTCTTGTCCTCGTTCACCGCTAGACCCATTCGACGCGACTCTCTCTCCAATCTGGAGAATGCTGCGCTGACTGCTCGTGTGCTCCTGCCAATGATATCAATATCGTCGGCATATGCGAGCAGCATGACACTTTTGTTGAGGATAGTGCCGCTTTGACGGAGTTCGGCAGCTCGAACTATTTTCTCCATCAATAAGTTAAAAAAGTCGCACGATAGGGAGTCACCCTGTCTGAAACCTCGTTCGGTATGAAATGGCTCGGAGAGGTCTTTTCCTATTCTCACTGAGCAACGTGTGTTGCTCAGGGTCATCCTGCAAAGCCTTATAAGTTTCGCAGGTATACCGAACTCAGACATTGCGGCGTATAATCGTTCCCTTATCGGAGTGTCGAAGGCGGCTTTATAGTCGACTAATAGGTGGTAGGTGTCGATCTGTTTTTCTAGGGTCTTTTCCTGGATTAGGCGCAATGTGAAAATCTGGTCTATGGTGGACTTTCCAGGTCTGAAGCCGCACTGATAAGGTCCAATCAGTCTGTTGACGATGGGCTTCAGTCTTTCACATAATACGCTCGATAGAACCTTGTATGCGATATTGAGTAGGCTGATCCCACGGTAGTTGGCGCAGATAGTGGGATCCCCTTTCTTAAGGATTGGGCAGAGTACACTGAGGTTCCAGTCACTTGGCATGCTTTCATCCGACCATATTCTGCTTACGAGCTCGTGCATGCTCTCTATTAGCTCTTCGCCTCCGGTCTTAAACAATTCTGCAGGCAGGCCATCAGCACCTGCGGCTTTGTTGTTTTTCAGCCGAGCAATGGCTGTTCTGACCTCGTCATGGTCGGGTGGCGGAATCTCAACGTCGTCATCAAGTACTGGGGTTGCCGGGTTTGCTTCTCTATCGGTGGAATTGAGGTCATCATCACCGGTCAGCAGTTTAGAGAAGTGATCCCTCCATATTTTCAGTGTGCTCTGGATATCTGTCACTAGATTTCCGTTCTCATCTTTACAGGAAGAGGCTCCGGATTTCGAACCTCCGGCTAGGCGTCTTATTTTCTCGAAGAATTTTCGAGCCTCATTCCTGTCCCCATGCATCTCAATCTCCTCACACTCACGTCTTTCTGCCTCGCTTTTTTTACGCCTGAAAAGACGTCTCTCTTTCCTCCTCTTCTCTTTGTATCGCTCCTTCGCAGCTCGCGTAGCTACTGACTGCAGGGTGGATTTGTACGCAGCGTCTTTCTCTGCAGTGGCCGCGCGACACTCTTGGTCATACCACTGATTCCTCAGGGGGCGTTGGAATCCAAGCACCTCTTCGGCAGCCGTACGCATAGAGCAGGAGATATGATTCCACTGCGCGCTTATATCATCGAGAGGAGGAGTGCTTTGTCTAAGCAGGTGTGAGAGTCGAGTGGAAAAGGCTTGCGTTGTCTGTTGTGATTGCAGCTTTCCGACGTCTAGCTTTCTCTGCGTTTGGTTCCGTACGTTCTTCGCAGCGCTTAAGCGTGTGCGGACCTTGGCTGCTACAAGGTAATGATCCGAGTCCATATTGGCACCTCGGATTGTGCGTACGTCCATCACGCTTGAAGCGTGCCTTCCGTCAATCACAACGTGATCAATTTGATTTCGAGTTTTTTGATCGGGCGACAACCATGTGGCCTTGTGGATATCGAAATGTTCGAATCTAGTGCTACTAACTACCATGTTTCGTGCTGCGGCGAAGTCGATTAGCCTCGTTCCGTTATCGGAAGTGTTGGCATGGAGGCTAAATTTTCCGATTGTGGGACAATAGATGGCTTCTCTGCCCACCTTGGCGTTAAAATCGCCTAGCACGATTTTGATATCGTGGCGGGGGCAGCGCTCGTATGCGTTGTCTAGGCGCTCGTAGAAGCGCTCTTTTGTCTCGTCATCTTTCTCGTTCGTCGGAGCGTGTGCACAAATTAGGCTGATATGGAAATATTTAGCCTTGATGCGGATTGTTGCCAGCCTTTCGTCCACGGGCGTGAACCTAGAGACAAGGTGGCGGAGTCTCTTGCCGACCACAAATCCACATCCAAATTCGTGTCTCTCCGCATGGCAGCTGTAGTAGATATCACAGGACGCTTGTTTCGAACAGCCCTGTCCCGTCCATCGCATCTCCTGGATAGCGGTGATGTCAGCCTTATATTTTTCGAGGACATCTGCCAGCTGGATAGAGGCACCTTCCCTATAAAGGGTCCGGACATTCCAGGTGCATATCCGTAAATCATGGTCCTAAAAACGTTTGCGTGGGTCGTCATCGTTGTAATCGGTCGTTATCCGAGGCTTCTTTTTTGTTTTCATTGGGCGCATAGGTTTTTTCCGTGGTGGGACCCAAACCCAACGCACGAACCCTCACTCTGAGGGAGATGCTCGCCACTCACTTTAGCCGACTTCTACACCGGGTGGTGTAGAGCGCCGTTTCCAGGGACTTCCACGAGGAGGACTTCCACCGAAGTGGAGGTGTCACCATTTGACAATTTGTCAATTCTGGTGACCAGTGAGTTGACTTGAGACGACACCGACAAGGATTGCGCTGGCTTCGCCATGTTGAAGCACTCAGACACGTTGCCTTGTGATAATCGCCCCCATAGTACCCCAATGAATATTTATAATTTTTTTTGTAAATTTATTTCATATGTGCTGCAGCGATGTGGATTTCGATGTGTATTCGAGTTACTCAATACGCATCGTTGAACTTTTTAATTTATTACAGCACATTTATCAAAGGGTTTTATTTTAGCATTTAAAATACAACTCATTTTCAATAATTATTTACGTATTTATAGATATTTAATTCATTCCCTCATTGATTAATATTTTTCTTGTTCAAGTAACACATGACGTATGCGCAATATTAATTAATTTAATTTTTTTTTGTGACTATTTAAGGATTTCAATTAAATTTGTGTATTTTTGTATAAAAGAGTATTTATTAAGTTTTCTAGTGATATATAGGATGTTTTTAAGGTATCTAATTTGCATTAAAAAACATGAAATGTACTTAAAATTTGAAAATTTATTAAACACTCATTAATATACTTTGCTTACAAACTTTAAAATAATATTTACAATACATTGCCCAATAATTTTTAAATTGTACATTTTTTGTGTTTATAATTTTTACAGGGTGTTTGGTTCATTCATGTCAATAAAAAAAAAAAACAAAATCGAAAAATGTCTAATTTTAAATACAGATTGTCTAAGAAATGCATATTACTTACATTACCTAGTCAATAAAATCAGTTATCCTATTAATCTATATATATAAAACTCTTGGTCCGTCTGTCGGTCTGTCTGACTGACTGTCTGTTTGTTCCAGCATCACGTCTAAACCGCTGAACCGATTTAACTGAAATTTGCCACAGGACACTAAGGAGTCCGGAGGTTGTCATAGGCTATATATGGAGGGATAGGACAAAGGGGCGTGGTACCTCCCATACAACCTAAACTTTCAAAACGACATAACTCAGCACAGACACAATCTAAAAAGATGAAACAAAAAACTAAAATTCACCACACTAAAACTCACCACACTAAAACGCACCACACAAAAACTCACCATACTAAAACTCACCACAATAAAACTCACCACGCTAAAACTCACCACACTAAAAATTCACATTACTAAAACTCACCACACCAAAATTCACCACACTAAAACTCACCACACTAAAACTCAACACAATAAAGCTCACCACACTAAAACTCACCACACTAAAACTCACCACACTAAAACACACCACACTAAAACTCACCACACTAAAAATTCACTAAACTAAAAATTCAACACACTTAAACTCACCACATTAAAACTAACTACACTAAAACTTCTATTGGGAAAAACTCTACCGGGGAAGAATTGTACCGGGAAGAGTTCTACTGGGAAGAATTCTGTGGCGAAATATTCTACTGTCTGAATTGTCTTTGAGAAAAGTTGTTTTGGCGGAGAATTATTATTTGGTTACTACATTTATAAAACCAATAAAAACTTCCACATCGAATCACGGGCCCCTGATATAAAAAATAATATTAATGTTTTTTTATATTAATAAAATCGCTTTATATCTATGAATTCACAAAATCTTGGCACGAGTCGTGCACGGGTCCAGCTAGTATTATATATATTAGTTAAATATGATATTTTTGAAAAAATGGTACATATTAGCAAATCTTGCTGCCTTTAATATATTTGTATTTAAAATATTTTAAGCATTATTTCGAATTTTAAAAATCTATAAAATCTATTAATTTTAGTTTTTTTTATAGTAAAAATTATAACAAATAAAAGTAACTTGCACAAGTTATGAGCAACATTTGTAGTATTCTTTTTAATTTGCAATTGTCCCAGAACAACAATTATCTGTTAGTATTTTCGCAATAACAACATTGTCTAAGTCTGCATTTTAGGTTAATTAATATTTATTTATTTTGCCAAAAAAAAGCTACTTTTACTTCCTAATTGAAGCACTTAATTTTTGTGCATTAATTGCAATTATTTATTTTTCTAGTTTATCTGCAACTATTCTGCTTTATTCTAATTTCCTTCAGTTTATACTAAATCTTGAGCTTTTCGTGCACCTAATAAGTTATAAAATAAATAGAAAACTAGCCTCTTATTTTAGCTGACTAATATAGCGCCAACATTAAAAGTGGGGGGCGTCGGGCGTCGCATTAACGCGTTTTAATTAAATCCCATTTATTTTTAGTGTCAACTCAAGGAGTTGCACCATATTTTATGCCCCACATTAAATTATTAAAAAGCAGCCAAGAGTGAATTAATTCCACGAGGGAAGTTCCTGGGATTCTTGAAGGTGTTGGACACGCGTTGAATTTATGCGTAGCTAAAGTTGATTCACGGGAAGTTGCACGGCATGATGTACAGCAGCTGAGGAAGTAGTTCGAGTAGTAGTTCCTTCTTGGGACTGACTGAATGAGTCAGTGAGTGAGTGAGTGAGTGAGTGAATGAGTGGCGGGCGGGCGGACAGACGGCTGTAAAATAAATTTCAATAAACAACGCAGCAGACAGCACTTAATAAAGCATGCTGCAGCACTTGAAGTTTATGCGACTTTGCGCGAATTAGGTTAACGATTTATTTAGATTTTTATTATTCATACCATTTAAATTCGAAAACTAGGTAAAGTGACAAGAAATACGAGATAAATAACAAGGAAAGCATAATATTTCCGAAATTATTAAAATTTTTCCAAACTTTAAATAATTTAATAAATAATTTAAAAATTTATTAATACTATCAACGTTTATTAAATTCTACAACATTTAGTAAAATTTAGTAATATTTTCAAAATTTGCAAAATTAACTAAAATTTGCCAAATTTTGTAAAATTGTCAAAATTAGTACATATTTTCAAAAATTGATAAAATTTTCAAAATCTAGAAAAATTTTCAAAATTAAGTAAAATTTTCAAAATTCAGTTCAAATTTCTAAATAAAAGTAAAATTTTCAAAATTTACTTCAAAAGTTAGCAATATCTTCAAAAATTTAGTTAAATTTTACCAATTTAGTAAAATTTTCCATATTAAGTAAAATTTTCCAAATTGAGAAAAAATTTTAAAATTAAGTAAAATTTTTAAAAATTGCAAAGTTAACTAAAATTTTTCCAAATTTTGTATAATTATCAAAATTAATACATATTTTCAAAAATTGTTAAAATTTTCAAAAAGTAGAAAATTTTTTTTAAATTAATAACTTTTCTAAATTAGGTAAAATTTTCAAAATTTAGTTCAAATATTAAAAAAAAAAATTAGCAATGTGTTCAAAATTTAGTAAAATTTTCCAAACTAAGTAAAAATTTCAAAATTTAGTAAAGTTTTTAAAATTTAGTAAAATTTTTAAAATTTAGAAAAATTTTCATATTTATTAAAGTTTTCAAAATTTAGTAAAATTTTCCAAATTAAGTAAAATTTTCAAAATTAAGTAAAATTTTCAAAATTTTGTAAAAATTCTCAATTTACTACAAATTTTCAAAAATTATTAAAAAATTATTCAAATTTTCAAAATTAAGAAAAAAAATCCAAATTAAGTAAAATTTCCAAAATTTATTAAATTATAAACATTATTAAAATCTAATTACAATTTAGTAAAATTCTCAAAACATAGTAAAATTTTCAATATTTAGTAAAATTTTCAATATTTAGCACAAATTTTCAAAAATTATTAAAAAATTATTCAAATGTTATAAATTAAAAAAAAAAATAGCAATATGTTCAAAATTTACGAAATATAGTAAAATTTACCAATTTAGTAAAATTTTCAAAATTGAGTAAAATTTTCAAAATATAGTAAAATTTTTAAAATTTAGAAAAATTTTCAAAATTAAGTAAAATTTTCAAAATTTAGTAAAATTTTCAAAATTTAGTAAAATTTTCAAAATTTTGCAAAAATTTTCAATTTAGTACAAATTTTCAAAAATTATTAAAATTTTCAACATTAAGAAAAAAATTCCAAATTAAGTAAAATTTATTAAATTATAAACATTAATAAAATCTAATTAAATTTTCTAAATTAATGTTTAAAATTTAGTAAAATTTTCAATATTTAGTACAAATTTTCAAAAATTATTAAAAAATTATTCAAATGTTCAAAATTATGAAAAACATTCCAAATTAAGTAAATTTTTTTTTTCTAATTAAAATTTCAAAATTAAGCAAAATTTTTAAAATTAAGTAAAAATTTCAAAAGTTAGTAAAATTTAGTAAAATTACAAAAAATTTATTAACATTTTCAAAACTTTGAAGAAATTTCACAATTTTGTTAACTTATCAAAATTTAGAAAATATTAGTAAAATTTTTATAAAATTTTCCAAATCTATTAAAATTTTAAAATTGAGTAAAATTTGTTTTATAATTTTCAAAATCAAAATTAGGTAAAAATTTAAATATTAAGTCAAATTATAATAAAATTTCCAAATTAAGTAAAATTTTCAATATATATTGAAATGGCTAAAATTTACTAACATTTTCAAAATTTGTAAATGTTCTAAAAAATATGCAACATTTAGAAAATTATCAAAATTTAGTACATTTTTTTTCTAAATTTAGTAAACTATTTAAATTTGGTAACGTTTTTCAAATTCTATTAATTTGACAAAAATATTTTAAATTTAGTATATTATTTTAAAATTGTAGCTTCGGTGACTCCATTGGTTAGTGCGAGGGACTACGAGCCGAAAGGTCTCGAGTTCGACTTTTTTTATAAAAAAGTATTGCTCAGTGAGGAGTAAGCGGAAAAAATTTGACTCAGGGTAAAGTGGGAAACGTCTCTCGGAAAAGAATTGTATTCGCGATGAATTGTACTAAACAAACTTTATCGGAAAAGAATTTTTCGAAGAATAGTGTCGAAGAAGAATTATATTGCGGAAGAACTGAATTATAGCAGAATTTCGTGGGAAATAATTGTATTGGCGAAGAACTGTCCAGCGCAGATATATACGGAAAATAATTGGCGTTGCAGGAAAAAAAAAACTGTATCGGGAAAAGAATTGTCTAGGAGAAAAATTGTCATGAAGACGAATTGTTTAGGAAATAATTATCTCGATGAAGAATTGTTTAGGGAAGTGTGTTTTCTGGGGTAGGTATGTCCGAAAAATTGCCTTGGAGAAGGATTGCACAATTTACCGGGGAAGAATAATTCTCCCAAGAGAAATTTTCCGCGGAAGAATAATTCTCCCAAGAGAAATTTGCGGTGAATTTTCCGCGAACTATTTTTGACCGCGATCTTTTAATCAGCTACATTTAAAATCGTGTATTTTGTTTTTCTGGAAGTTTTAAAACACCAAAGAAGATCCAAAATAACACAATTTTTAATTTCTATTTATGTTTGACATTTTTTAATTTTAAAAATCTAAAATTAAGAACCTTCTTTAACATATTCATGACGTGTATTTTGTCCATGTTTTCTATGCAATGAATGCTTCACAAATAGTTTCAATAGTCAATACAAACTATGCCATCGATTTCGTTCTACTAGACGGAGATGATTTCGACAGACGGTTTTGCGGACTGACAACGTTCGTTGTACAACGTCATCACGTGCCGGCACTGTTAATTGAATCGCAAACATGGCCCCAGTCGATGCCGACCGAGTAAATTGTGCCACCTAGTGTCATATTCAGCTGTCTGTCTGTCTGCTTAGCCTGCAGGCGAAGACGCGTCGCAGCAACGAAGCATTTATGAGACTGACTGGCTGCATCCAATGGCTGAGATTGTGGTTGTGAAGGATGTTGTTGCTGCTCTATAAAAGTAGACGAGAAGTTGCTATTGCTGGTGATGATTATGTTGCTGTCACTGCGACTGATACTGTTGAGTCAACAATGTGACGATTTAATTTGTCGGCTGACACCTTGGATTAAGAATGCGTAACAAGTTTCGATGCGTTGATGTTGCCACCTAGTACGACATACTCAAATGTTGTATGTATTTGTAGCATGTGTGTGTGTTCATTAATGTGCGTGTGAAATAATGCTGCTGCTTTTCCGTGTCTGTTGTCTCTACGTGCAGCACTCTTCTCACTTGAAGTTGCAAAAATTGCTATTAAAACTAATAGCAAAATATACGGAGAGTGCAAAGTTTTTGTGAAGAAGGGGCTATGTTGGTTATTTTTAATTATGCTGCAATATGTGGATGATTTTCTGTAGTAAGCTGTACTAAACAAGTGTTTCAATTAAAAAAGTTTACAAAACAAATCATCGGCTTACATTCAGCTTTATGCATTTCTAGTTTTATAAAGATTTTGTAATAAAATAAAACAATATCAAAAATTTAAACATAATTCAAGCAATACTGTTTTTACTCCAAGTTTAAAGTAAGATGAGATGAGTGACATTTATGTAGTAACCCAACAGGGAAACGAACCGGTCCACAGTGTATCCAAACGCTCTTAAATCAGGTGAAATTCAGTATTGTCGGAACTACTCGACCGATTTTAAAAATTTAAAAAGTGTTGTACAGAGAGAACTTAAGAAAACTTAAGTTTTGAAATTAGAGTTTGTATCGTTAATAGTTATGGATATAAAAATCAGTAAAGTTGAAAACTTTTTCATGAAAAATCTTTCAAAAATTGTAAAAAATCCAAAAGTTTTTCCGATTTTTAAAATTCTTTTGTTTATGGAAAGCTTACATTGAGATCTGTTGGCAAGAGTTATTCTCCGTTTAATCTCCAGGCTGACGTCGTTGTTGCTGTTTACGCTGGATCCCAGATAGACGAAGTCCTTCACAATGTCGAACTTGTGGGTGTCAAAATCAGCTTTTTGTCCAAGACGCACGGACTCTTTTTTTTTTTTTTCTTGCTACTTTGGGCTCAGTAGGCAATTGAGAAGCAGAGCCCTCTCTCGCCATACAAAAATAACTCTCTACAAGTCACTCATCATGCCCGTCCTACTTTATGGTGCTGAAACATGGACGCTGGCCTTCACCGATGAGAGAGTACTGGGAGCGTTCGAGAGAAAGATTCTCTGTAAAATGTTTGGCCCTATCTGCCTTGCTAACGAGTATCGAATCAGGATGAACCATGAGCTGTATGAGTTATTCGACGACATTGACATAGTCAAGCGCATCAAGATCCAGCGGCTTCGTTGGCTAGGTCATGTCGAACGAATGGATGAAAACACTCCAGCCAAGAAGGTACTTGAATCGAAACTCGAAGGTGGACAGCGTAGAAGAGGTCGTCGAAATCTGCGTTGGAAAGACCAAGTTGAGGACAACCTGGCAACGCTTGGTATTTCTAACTGGCGTCAGCGCGCGCAAAGCAGATCCGACTGGTGCGGCTTCATCTCAGCGGCCAAAACCGACCCTCGGTTGTAAGGGCCATTTAAGTAAGTAAGGTTATTAACGTTCACGTATTTCCGATATTAAATTATATACAATAAAATGTATATAAATTGTAAATAGCTCGAACAATACTTATGTATAATTCATACACACAAAAAATATTGTTTCTTGTAAACACTTTCTTAAACAATCACAAAGTGTTTACAAGCTCATTTGTAGGAAATAATCGAAGTGTTTCTCACTAATGATCAGTAATGTTTCCCAAAAATAATTGCAGTGTTTCCCACAAACACGAAAAGTGTTACCCCTAAATACGAAAAGTGTTTCCCACAATTATTTGAAGTGTTTCCTGCAAACACGAAAAGTTTTTCCCATAAACACGAAAAGTGTTTCACACAAATATTTGAAGGGTTTCCCACAAATATTTTAAAATTCGGTTGTGTTTGGCAAAAAATACTTGAAGTGTTTCCGGCAAATATTTGTAGTGTTCGCCAAATTCAGTCAAAGCAAAAAGTTTTTTTTTTATTGCATAATGCCCACTCATTTGCGCAACATGTCGCAGTGTGCATGACACGGATAAGTTCAATAGTTCAAGTGATGCATCTTTTGTGACAAGCTGTACGATTTTTGGGGCAAACACTTTCAATGTAGCATTTTTGCGAGAAGCTATTGAAGGCAAACACTTTTAAAATAGATTGCGTTCTGGGAAACACTTAGTGTTTGCCACAAAGAAATATCATGTATTTATTACTTATCTTAAACATTTTCATTATTTATTGGTAACAAATGAGTGTTTGGGACTAATAATTGAAGTGACGATTATAGAGTGATCTTGGGAAATATTTGTAATGTTTTTAAGAAATTAGATATTGTTTTGTTCAAACACTAGAATTGTGTAATTGTTTCCAATAAGCCAGAATTATTAACGACTAAGAATAAGTAGCCAATATGTATTTATCAAAAGTAACCGATTGATTCCCACAAGTATTTTATAAACATTCATTTTTTAGAGTGTTAAGCTCGAATCACACGATTGAATAAACAGTCAACTTTTGAATTCTTTTTCAAATAATTTTAATATCAATCGTGTGATTGCCAAATTTTTGTATGGAAAATAAGGCAAGCACACGATTGATATTTCAATTGTTTTGAAAATTGATTTAAAAGTTGACTGTTTATTCGTGTGATTCGAGATTAAGTATTGATCGAGCGTTAATTTTAAAAATTTTTAAGAATTAATTTTTGACAGATACGTAGTATCATAAATTGTATTTATTAACCCGAATATATATATATATATATATATATATATATATATATATATATATATATATATATATATATACATTTTTTTTGAAAAATATAAATAATTTATTTTTTTGATCCGTGTTACATAAATTTAAATTAAAATACTATTTATGAATTTTAAAACTTATGAAACTTCTAAATTCTAAAATGCATATATTACAATATAACTATTTCGATTCCATTTAATTTTTCTATTATTTTTTACATATTAACCAACGCTCAGTGGAATAAAGCTGGATGGGATTTCTGCAATATGTATAACATACAATTTAAAAAAAAATAACTTATAAACAAAATGTGAACAAAACCCAACCTTTTCAAGTCTCCAACAATGTAAACAAAACTGCCCCAAAATTTTTGGATTTATTGCTAATTTGCTAACGGTTTAATTTGCACCTTCACCCCAACACTACAACATCTTTCAATTGCCTCTTTAATATTTAATGTGTAGCTGTAAACGTGTCTGACGGCCTTTTGCCTGCTACCTTTTGTGGCCCTCCTCCTCAATGGCGTAGCTCATTCTTTCTTAATTTATATGCATTGTTATTAGCAATTTTCCAAGCCATTCAATTTAATTTCAGAGCAATTGCTGGTACCGTCACAAACATGTAGCCTGATGAAAATTGATTTTAATTTGCGGTGCGTGCATAACATAAATATCCTGACATACAGCGCAGGAAGTGTCGAGATGGGGTGCGAGGCGAATTAGGACACGTAGCAAAATGTTTCAAACAGTTCTATTATATGAAGCATACTTTTAGGCAGTTATATTAAGAGTAAAAACTTCAATTAACTAAGCAATTAATTGATTAATTGCTTTCAAAAAGGTTTTATTTAAAAATAATACTTTATTAATATTAATAAATATTTTAAATAATTTAATTGTCTTTAAAAAATCATAAAAAAATCATTTGTCTCTCATAATCATATTTGCGCCTGCAAATAGGCTATATTTTTCTGTTGTTGCTCGTGAAATCTCTAAATGTTGTCAACAGCAAATCACTTGTTCAAGCAGTTTGAAAAATGCCAGACATACATGTGCTGACATGCAGTATTAGATGCGCCTGGCAAAAAGACATCCTTTGCATCATGTTGCATGTGCAGCTCAAAGAATAAGAAATCTGCCTGCCATCCAGGACATCAGACATCAAGCGACAATCGCATCAGTTAGACAGACTGTCTCCTCGCATTCATAATTCAGCGCATTGTCTGCTGGCTGATTGTGCAGATATTCACGCAGGTGGCAGCTCTACTCAGTCTCTACAAATTTCCGAGTATCATTCGATGGTACTTTGATCCTTTGGCGACAAACACACAGTACACAGTAAAAATGCGAAATGCATGACATGTTAATCAAATGCACTTTGATTGTTGTTGCAGTGACTCAATTGCTTCTTGCTGCACATTTGTGCTTTTCGGTTTATTACACTGTGAAAAAAATGGTAGATTTAGTAATAAAAAGTATCAAAAATGATCAAAAGTAGTCAAAAGTACAAAAAATATTAAAAGTATCAAAAGTTTCAAAAGTTTCCAAAGAATCAAAAGTATCAACAGTATTAAAAGTATCAAAAGTATCAAAAGTATTAAAAGTATCAAAAGTATCAAAAGTATCAAAAGTATCAAAAGTATCAAAAGTATCAAAAGTATCAAAAGTATCAAAAGTATCAAAAGTATCAAAAGTATCAAAAGTATCAAAAGTATCAAAAGTATCAAAAGTATCAAAAGTATCAAAAGTATCAAAAGTATCAAAAGTATCAAAAGTATCAAAAGTATCAAAAGTATCAAAAGTATCAAAAGTATCAAAAGTATCAAAAGTATCAAAAGTATCAAGAGTATTAAAAGTATTAAAATTATCAATGATAGGAAATGTAGCAAAAGTAGCCGAAGTTGCAAAAGTAGTAAAAGTATAAAAATTAGTAAAAAGTATAAAAATATTAAAAGTATCAAAAGTAACAAAATTATAAAAAGTAGCATAAGGAGAAAAAGTATCAAAAGTAGCCAAAATAGCAAAAGTAGCAAAATTAGTAAAAGTATTAAGAGTATCAGAGGTATCGTAAGTTGCAAAAGTATCAAAAGCATTAAAAGTATCAAAAGTATCAAAGTATAAAAAGTATCAAAAATATCAAAGAGTAGCAAAAGTAAGTCAAAATGGCAAAAGTGAACATAAAGTATCAAAGTATGAAAAGTATCAAAGAGTAGCAAAAGTAAGTTGTCAAAAGTAGCAAAAGTGAACAAAAAGTATCAAAATTATCAAAAGTAGCCATTGTATCTAATGTAGAAAAAGTAGCTAAAGTAGCAGAGTTCTTAAGTAGCAAAATTAATAAAATTTCAGAAGTAGCAGAAGTAAAATTAGCAGTATTGTCGGCCTCAGGAGGCTGGACTTGCATTCTAATGGTCTCGAATTCGAATCACGACATGGGCATAGGCGCTCGTGCTGATATTAACTGCAAAACATAGGGAAAAAATTTCACACTACATTAGATATAATCAGTCTGAGTGCGTAAATCTTAGTACAATAAAAAGCAGAAGTAACAAAAAAAGAAATAGTAATAAAAGTACGAAAAGTAGCAAATACACCCAATGTAGCCAAAAGTAGCCATAGTAGCAAAAGTATTAAAAGTGTTAAATATTCTGTCTGCATGCTGGGAATGTTCCAAAAAAAAAAACACAGAATTATCAAAAGTAGTAAAAGTAGAAAAAAGGTAGCAAAAGTAGCAAAAGTAGCAAAAGTACAAAAAGTTCGAAAAATAGCATATGTAGAAAAAGTAGTTGTTTTCATAAAACATACTATTCCTGTGCTTTCTTCTAGTAATATTCCTCATTTTTTTCTCTTGTCTTTCCTGCCACTTATACGTTCTATGCTTCGATTCCCAGGACCTTCTTCGCCTGCACTCAATCGTGTCAGCAGCAATTGCAATTTTGACTGCACTTGCCTGCTGTCTGTCTTTGTTTGCTGCCATCCACTCACACACACACACACATGCAAAAGCAGACACACACACAGTCATACATAATAACATCAGTGTCTGTTGTATACTCGGCGGAATAATAATAGACTCGTCTGTTGTAGATACTTCAACGTTGACATTGACAAGTGAATAATTTGAATCGCTTCGCCTTTTGCATTCGCACCGTCTCGTTGTTCATACGACGGCACACGGAGTCGAGTCGTCTTGTAGAACTTCGATATATTCTGAGAATTCCTGCAGGATATCATAGCAGAGACGTAGCTTAAGTAGTTCCGGTAATGTGTTATTCGAAGTTTGTCTGTAATTTTTAACTTTTGTTACTAGTTTTGTTTTAGAATTTCTTGTTTTTAGGCAAATAAGTGAAATAGTGATATAAGCTCTTAAATAATTGTTTTGTCGAATTGCAAATAATCATCTTTCACTAAACCCGGAATTTAAATATTTATTTTTATAGCCAAAATCGTAATCGGAACTGTTATTTATTAATAATTAAATTTGATAATTAAATTCTCCAAACTAAAAATTTCAAGATTTTATTAAATCCCAATTTATAATAAAAACTTCAAACACCAAATTCAAAAAAAAAAACACTGAGGTAAAAAGGTGTTAAAATTAAATTATTAAAATTAATAACAAACGATAATAAAATTTCATTTAAATTTAAAAATAATTCATTAAAATTAAAAAAAAAAACATGTTATACACAAAATTTAAAACAATTTTATTAAAATTAAAAAAAACTATGGCGCATATTCATAAACAATTTAAAGTCTACTTTAAAATTAAAATCAGCTTTTTGACATTTTATTATTTGTGAAAATTGTCGAACAAGTCGACTTTAATTTTAAAGTTGACTTCAAATTGTCTGTCAATATGAGCCTATAATTTTAAAGTTGACTTTAAATTCTCTATGAATATGCACCAATGTTATCAATTTTTTTAAAATAAAGGATTAAATTGAAAATAATGTTTTTTAATTTTAAAAATTGTGTTTAATTTCAGGTTCAAATATTTGTTCTTTATTTTAAAGTATGTTTTATCTCAGTGTAGTAAATTATGAAATACAAAAAATCGTATTATAATTCCAAAATACAAAATTTCTAATTACATATCCAAAATCAAAAATATAATTGAAATCCGTGGTTAAATTGTAATTTCCTAGCTGAATTTAATAATAGAGCACCCGCACTTCCGCGAAGTTCGTCTAAGGGTATAGTTTATATTACTTGAATGTCATACATTTGAATTTTGAGTTCATTATTTAAATTTCATTTTTTTCTTTTAGCCTAGTAATATCCTCAGTACTTACTATGTAGCCAAAAAGGTGAAAGTGTTGCTAATTCATAAATCAACTCTCATGACCTATGCCCTGCAGACTTAATCGTTCAAGTCGTTAAAAAGAAGGTCACGACATAGTTCAATTAATCAGAGCCTGTCAGAAAATCAATATCAATGCCAAAATTTAGAAAAATACCCTATAAAAATGAACTATTATTTCGTTCGAATAATAAAGCTGAAACCAATGATGATGATGGTGATAGTGCTGGTGATGATGCCGCTGATTCTGCTGATGCACTCACTCAACTTCAAGAATAAATATTTGACACCGTCGTCGACGACAACTGATTTATTTATCTAATGTTTCAATGCATTTTCCGCGCCATTTCTCGTTTTTTCTTTTTTTTGTAATTCTTCTAAATTTTATTTTTATATTCTTTTTTTAATTCATTGCATATATTTGCAAATATTATATACCTGGCAACTTTGGCTTTTACCGTAAGCAATGCATTTGATTTGCAGCAACCAATCATGATCGAGTGATTGAGTGAATCACAGAAGACTGTGAGAGCGACTCAGCGAGTGAGCGACGACTGACAGCGAAAAGTGTTGATAGATTGTGTTGGTTTTCTGCAAAAAGTGTCAATGCAGAGCGGGTGAAGGGGCAGCAGTAGGAAGGTGTGTTAGTCACACGGAGTAGGTGTTAAGTGAATGAGTGAATAACTCAGTCTGTGGCTGAGCGAATGAATCAGTGAGACGACGACGACATCTTAGTATTGCCGTTGTTTGCTTAACGCCGCAGCGTTGCCAACTGCTTAAGTTGAGCCGCATTTCCTGTCAGCAGCGCCACTTCACACCATGGAGCTCGACTGAAGCAGCAGACGCAGACGGAAGCTTAATATGCAATCAATCATGGCGACGAACATGGAAAAAGTATAGAAAAGGAAGCGCGCCTCGTTGAGTTGGGTTTTCGTTCTGATTGAGTTGAATTTATTTAAGTTGCGGTGCGGTGAAGCATGACGTTGGAGAAAAAGAAATGCAATTCAATTTTTTTTACTACAATTTAAAATGATCACTAAAATTTAAGTTTATAATAAAATAAAATTCAATTTTATAAATAAAATTCAATTTTTCAGTTAAATTTTAAATTTTCACCAATATCAATTTTTCACTACAAAATTCACATTGTTTCTAAAAATATATTTTTTATTACTAAAAATAATTTTTTAACTAAAAAAAAAATTTACTTAAAATTATTTTTTTAATAAAAATTATTTTTTTACTAAAAATTATTTTTTTTAATAAATATTAATTTTTTACTAAAAATATTTTTTTTACTAAAAATTAATTTTTTACTAAAAATTATTTTTATACTAAAAATATTTTTTTTTACCAAAAATTCAATTTTTCACTAAAAATTAAATTTTTCATTAAAGATTAAATCTTTCATTAAAGATTAAATCTTTCATTAAAGATTAAATCTTTCATTAAAAATTAAATTTCCATTTTCAATTCCATTTTACACTACAAATTCAACTTTTCACTAAAAATTTAATTTTTCACTAAAAATTCAAATTATCTCTAAAAATTCAATATTACTAAAAATTATTTTTTAACTAAAAAAAAAATTACTAAAAATTATTTTTTTAATAATAATTAATTTATTACTAAAAATATTTTTTACTACAAATTAATTTTTTATTAAAAATTATTTTTTAAACTAAAAATATTTTTTTTTACCAAAACTTCATTTTTCACTAAAAATTCAATTTTTCATTAAAGATTAAATCTTTCATTAAAGATTAAATCTTTCATTAAAAATTAAATTTCCATTTTCAATTCCATTTACACTACAAATTCAACTTTTTACTGAAAATTTAATTTTTCACTAAAAATTCAAATTATATCTAAAAATTCAATTTTTCACTATAAATTAATATTTTCACTTTTTATTTTTTTTTATTAAAAATTAAATTTTTCACTCAAAACTCAATTTTTTATTAAAAATTAAAATATTTCACTCAAAACTCAATTTTTTAATGAAAATTCAATATCACTAAAAAATTACTTCCTAACTAAAAATTCAAATGTTCACTAAAAATTCTGATTTTCACTAAATAATTTTTTTTTTTTACTAAACATTTTGAATTCCAAATTCAGTTTTATAAACAAAATAAGTTTTATGCATAAATCTCAACAGTGCACAGAGGGCTGAGAATTAAAACTGTTGTCCATAATTCACGATATTTGGTACTTTAATGTTTTCGAGGTCTCTGAAAAGGAATTTGATATTAAAAATTTGAAATTCAAAATGGCGGATGAAAATTTTAAATATTACTGAATTTTAAATAAACACCTGTATCTAAATTTTATTTCGAAAAAAAGCCACTTTTGAATATTTTACTAAATCAAAAATGACAGTAAATATAAACGTTGATCTCTCTTTGTTTCGATACAATTTATTTTTTTAATATATCTTTTAAACTTTAAATCTTATAGGACATTAAAAGTTATGAAAACAGTGTATTTTATTTTTTAAAATTTTAGAGCCGCTAATTTGAATTTAAAATTATTAACATCAGATTCGACGTTTCTGGCACATTTATAATACGTAAACCGATTTTCATGATCATAGCATCAAATTTAAAAAAATTAGACGCCATATTGAATCCACCATTTTGAGTTTTTATTTGTTGATAACATATTCTAAATCGGCGTTATCGAAATTATATGAGTACAATTTTTGTTATACAAATTAGAGTTATAGTTAAGGAAATATTTAATTTTGGCCAAAATATCTAGTTCCCAGCCCACTGTGCAGTGTATTACTTTTTCTACTACATAATATTTTTTTTCATTTATTTTCATTTTTTTTTCTTTTTATTCTTTTTTATATTCTGTACATATGGACAATACTGCTGCATACTTTCCTTGGCATTAAATGACGGAAACGGAAGTTCATTAAAATGCAATTTACCGTTAGAGTAATGTCTCCTGTTGCCTTCTTTACCTACTTTACGACTAGTTTCCTATGTACTTCAGACACTTGAGACACTCACAGAAATAAAAATAAATTACAACGGATTTTTTGTGTACTTTTAAATGCTTGATGAATATTTTTTGTTGACTGCATTTTGTCGTCGTCTATTTGTTGCTCCTTAAAAATAGTCAAAGGCAGCAATATCAACAGCAGCGCCAACAACAACAAGATTACCAACAACACCAGCGATTAATCATCAATACTGTCAACAACAACAACTTCTTAAGTGTGTCTGGCTCTAAGTTAATAAATTTACACACAATTTTTTTTTTTGTTTTATTTAATAAATTTTTGATTAAAAATTCTCAACCTTTTAATTTATATCAAATTTCATAGAAAATGTTTAAGTTAATGTGAAAATTTAATAATATTTGTACCTAATAGTATTTTTTACAAATTTAATAATATGAATCAGTTAATAGTATGCATCATTTTATTGCAAATTCTTCAATTAATAGACCTGAAATTTTAAATTCTTTTAAATTTAATAAAAAAAAACGTTTAGATTACTGTGAAAATCTAATAAAACTAGTACTATAAACTTAATAGTATTGTCCACATTATTAATGGTATGCCTTATAAATAATTCTAAATAATTCAATTAATAGTACTGAATTTTAGAAATGCTATCAAATTTAAAGAGACTTTTCAACTATAAACCTAAAACATCATAATAATTCAAACCATTTTAATAGTATGAACTATAAAACATTTAATAATATTGAACGCAATAGTACTGAAATTTACAAATACTATTAAAGTAAATACACAACTTTTGAATTATATACAAAACTAATTACTACTTTTACATTGAAAACTATGGGTTACCAATTAATTACCAATTGGGACATTTTCTTCTGACTGTATTTTGTATACTATAATTTTAAACCTTTAAATTTTTCTAGGTCTTCTTTTTTTTATTTTGCCGTCGTTTATTTGAAGAGCGTCGTGATTTATTTAGTTTTCTCTTCGCTAAACTTAAGTCGCAGGAGTTGGTTAACAAATAAAATGCAAAAGAAGGCGTCGCAAATTGCATTTGATTGATAGCGTGCGGTAAATGTCACTTTGACGTTTGTGCAATTGACAAGGTTTTAATTTGATTCAGTTGAGACGTTGCAGCGTCGTCGTCTCAAGTTCGTTATATAAACAGGAAGCATTCGTGAAACGTATACTTCTTTATCTTGTTTCACTTCCGGTAGAAGAGGTAATCAAATAAAACTAAGAAAATTAATTGGAAAGCCTTAAACCAATTAAAAAAAAATGCAAACTTCATTATATAAAAATCCAATTTTAAAAATAAAACTCCCAGCAAACATTTTGAGTCATTTAAGACTCTTAAATGTGTCATATTTATGAGTGTTTCCGTCATATATGAGCACTTAAAAGAGTCCAAAAAGGCTCCCGACTCCTGAGTAGACAGCCCCATTTTATGAGGCCAAAAACCCTCATATTTCTGACTCTTTATTACTCCTTAAATACTCATATATGAGCACTGAAAAGATCTTAAAAAGGCTAAAGAAACTTGGGTAGTGCACACGCTTTAAAGAGCGCAAAAATCCGCGTATTTTTGATCATTTTAAAATATTCTTAAAACATTCACATTTCTGAGAATTTCCAGACACCACAATTACTTCATTTTTGGAGTTTTTCTATCTTCAGAAATATAGAATGTGTCTGAAATTAATCCAACATAGTACATGTTCATGTTTATCTTAGTCCAGATTGTAGGTTTGTCTGTTGAATTTACACTAATATTTTATTATTTTTCATTTGATTTCAAATTCAAAACGAATAAAAGTAAATCAATTTTATTTAAACAGTAGGTTCCAAAAGCCAGCATAAATAAGATACTTTTATGACTCTCTTTTCTGAGTGCTTCTAAAATATTCTTAAATTTGATGATTTTATGAGTTTAATTTAAGGGGGCTCCTAAAGTGCTCATGAATGGGACTCTTTTATGAGTCAAATTTTGGAGCGTTCCTAAAACATTCTGAAATATAGAACTTTTATGAGTCTATTTGATGATTTTTGATGCTTTTGGGAGTCTAAATTATGAGGGCTCCTAAATAAGTCCTAAATATGAATCTTTTATGAGTAATATTTTTGAGAGCTCCGAAAACATTCTTAAATGAGATACTTTTAAGAGTAATTTTTTTGAGGGCTTATAAAACACTCAAAAATTAGTCTCCTTTATGACTCCAATTTCAGAGCGCTCCTAAATTGCTTAATGGGTTAATTCTTAACAAAAAAAAATGCAATTGTTTATTTAAAAATTTGATTTTTACTCAAAATTTCACTAAAAACTCAATCTAGGTATTTAAAACTCTTGTTCCGTATGTCTTTTCTGTTACGTCAACCGATTTGACTGCAATTTCGCATAAAGATATTATGAAGTCCGGAGGATGACATAGGTTATATATGGTCGAGATTGGGAAAAGGGGGCGTGTTACCTTCCAAACAACCTAAACATTCAAAACAACATAACTCGGCACTTACGCTAGCTACGAACATTAAATAAAAAACTCAAATACCAAAAAAATACACAAAATAAAAATACTAAAACAAAACAAAACAACACAAAGAATAAAAATACAAAAAATTTGCGCAAGACAAAAGCAAAACACAAAAACAAAACAACAATAACAAAATTAAGAACACAAAACAAAACATAAAATAAAATAACAGCAAAAACACAAAACAAAATCAAACGCAAAAAAAAACAAAAGAAAAATAAAAACCAAAAAGCGAAAACAAAACAACAAACGCACAACAAAAAGGGAAAAAACAGTAAATCCAAAAAATATACACAAAAAAAACAAAAAAAACATAAGAAATGTATTTTCAAATTCAAAAATAAAAAGTCAAACTTTCAAATAAAGGCAAAAATACAAAATGTATGAAAATATTTGATTTAAGAGAAATAACTACTTGGCCATACCGGGTACAAAATACAAGTGTTTCAATAAAATTCAAAATTAAATAATTCACTTTTTCACTCGAAATTATATTTTTCATTAATAATTACAATTTTCACTAAAAATTCAATATATCACTAAAAATTGTATAGGTTAGTGCGTTGGACTGTGAGCCGAAAGGTCCCTAGTTCAAGCCTGGACTGGGGCTAACAACATCTTTTCATAGAAACATTGTTCTATACCGCGTTACCTCTCGGCAGTAAATGGCAAACCTACGAGAGTAAAACATTGCCTATGAAAAGCTTTCACCAGTCGTTCGGATTCGGCAATAAACTGTAGGTCCCACCACTTTGAGTACTAATATAACACGCACAGCTCAAAATGGTGAGAGAGCTCGGCCTAAGTTCTTATAGGACTGTAGTGCCAAACTATTATTATTATTATCACTAAAAATTAAAATTTTTACAAAAAATCAAAGTTTTACTTTTTTTACTACATATTAAATTTTTTTAATAAAAACTATATTTTTCACTAAAAATTAAATTTTACACTAAAAATTAAATTTATCACTGCAAATTCAATTTTTCACTGTAACTTAAAGTTTTACTCAAAATAAAATTTCTCACGAAAAATAAATTTTTCGCCAACAATATAATTGTGAGTAAAAATTTTCATTTTAACACTAAAAAGATGAAAACATTTAATATTTTACGATGAATTTGGTTTGAGCTAAAAGTAAATTCTTATGTAAAAATTTAATTTTAAATTATGCTAAAAATGCAAATATAGTAAGAAATCTTTTTTCAGTTCATAAACTCTGCAAATTAAGTTTATTTTTAATTTGACACTTGAAACGCCATAAACGTAATAATGCCGTGTAGCTAATTAATCATTAATGAACAGCAATAATTTTGTCACCAGCAGTGGCAGCAATAACCGCTTGGCAACAACTGCGACGTGCAATAGCAACAACAACAACAACAATTATTTATTAACAACAATAATAATTAAGCTCATTATGTTGTCGCAAATGACCTCAACAAACAAGACACTCAATCGTTCAATCAGTAACTACTGCCATTACATTGACTTCGGTCGTCTTTCTCTCCAGCCCCGTCCGCAGCCATCTCTATTCATAGCCCCCAAACCCTGCCCCACCCTTGCTCTATTCGTAGCCCCTCCCCCCCAAAACTCATTACAATTCAATTCAGTTCAATTCGACTTCGATTCGTTTCGATTTTATTTGTTTTGCATGCGTTGAATTAGAGCAGCGTTTGCGCCGTTACCACATTCATTCACGCACTCGTCTTGTGCACGGCTTTCGAGCGCCCACCAACACAACAATGTGGCAACGCCTTGAGATCACTGTGTGGCATTATATGATTGAAAAAGAAGAGGGCAAACAGTGGAATTTAAATGAAATCTTTAAAAATGACAAAAAAAAATATGAAATTCAGTTTTGAAAAAAATATTACATTTTAAATCAGAAATTAAATTAAAATTCATATTTGAATTTAAACGCAAATCAAAATTAAATTTTAACGGAAAATTCACTTTAATATTAAAAATTAAACTTTTCACTAAAAATTCAGTTTTTTACTTAAAATTTATATTTAACTTAAAATTCTTTTTTTAACATAAAATATTTTTTGAATTTAAAATTCATTTTTGAACTATAAATTTAAATTTTGAACCTTAATTTTGAACTTTAATATTAAAAATTAAACGTTTCACTAAAAATTCTGTTTTTTACTTAAAATTTATTTTTAACTTAAAATTCATTTTTGAACTAAAAATTCATTTTTTAACTTAAAATAAATGTATGAATTTAAAATTCTTTTTTTAAACAAAAATAATTTTTTAACTTAAATTCGTTTTTGAACTCCAAAATTTTTTTTTTTTATTGAAAATTCAGTTTAATATTAAAAATTAAACTTTTCACTAAAAATTTCGGTTTTTACTTTAAATTCATTTTTGAACTAAAAAGTCAGATTTTAACTAAAAATTCTTTTTTGAACTTAAAATTCTTTTTCAACATAAATATCTTTTTTGAATTCAAAATTTGTTTTTTCTGAAAATACCGTTTAATACTAAAAATTCGGTATTTTACCTTAAATTTACTTTTAACTTAAAATTCATTATTTAACTAAAAATTCTTTTTTGAAATTAAAATGAACTAAAAATTTAATTTTTAAAATAAAATTCCTTTTTGATTTCAAAATTGAATTTTTAACGGAAAATTCACTTTAATTTTAAAAATTAAACTTTTCACTAAAAATTTAGTTTTTTACTTAAAATTTATTTTTAACTTAAAATTCATTTTTGAACTAAATATATTTTTTTTTTCTAAAAATTCAAATTTAAAATAGAAAAATCCACTTTAAACCGAAAAAATGATTTTTTTTACTAATTATTTAGGACCTTTAATATTTTGTTTTCTTATCAAAAATATTTCACTCAATACTTGGCAACCATTAACACAATCAGCAGCAGCAACAAAATCTTCTCTTGCTAAAAACATCATTATTGAATCTCGATTATTGAAATCGCTTCATCCTGAACCGCATTGCAATACATTGAACTAATTAATGTCAGCAACATAACGTAACAGCAGGCAGATCATCGACAGCTACAGCATAATCATCGTCGTCGTCCCGTCATCATCAACATCATCACTGTGATGGTGCGAATATTATCGTCGCAGTCGTTTGTGCAGCATTCGGCGACGAGTCATTTGCCCCCATGCATCGTGTGCATCAACCATGCAACCCTCTTGGTTCAGCGTTCAATACACAGATGAGTCAATCAATGAATGAACGACGAACGAACGAATGACTCGCATGTGCATTTTAATGAGCTGTTTATAACTACTGCAGCTAATGTCGGGATGTGTTATGATGTGTTTTAGATGATGATATAGATGTTGTTAAGGCTGCTGATATAGACGACGATGATGATGTTGGTTATGATGTTGCTGTGGTCGTTTTGTTGTTGCCAACAGTTGCTGTCATTGCGCTCAAATATGGCTATTCGTTGGTGAGGTAAATATACGGGCTAATATACCTACTTATTGTCCGAGAAAGAGTTGTCACCGTGAAGAATCTACTCTGAAAAAAAGAATGTCGTTAAAGAGTTGTATTGAAGGATGATGAATTATTAAGTAATAGATTGTCAACAGAAAAATTATTCCGGAAGATTTATCTTGGACAAGAATATTCTTTGAATAGTGTTGTCCAGATTTAGAATTTTCCAAGAGAATAATTGTACCGGGAAGAATAGTCTTGTATTGGGGAAGAATTCTCTCGCAAAGGATTTTCTCGATTAGTATTTTATAGAGACTAAATTAAATTTGAACATTACCAAATGTGGTATTATTAAAATGTATAAATGGTAAAATATTGAAATGGTGTAATAACAAAATAGTAAAATATGGGAATAGTAAAATGGAAAAAGGTAGATAATTGTGAAAATGGAAACAGTAGAATTGGTAAGCTGGAAAATTTGTTTATTTAATATTTCATTAGTGGTGCCAGAATACGCAAACATGACTAGTTTTAAGAACAGCCAATTACAATGACATATATTTGGCAATTGGCAGCTTAAAATGTTTAATGTCAAATGAAATTCCATAGACATTAAAAATTCAAATGTTTACCATATATTTCAAAATCAACGTGCTGCAATATAGAAGAAATTAAGGATTAAAATTTAAATAGTTTTGATAAACAATAGGTGTATATTGTATATAGGGATCCTTACGTTATGTCGAAAAAAATATGTTGAAATATAAAAATGTCGAAATTTTAAAAGCTTCAAAATGCCGAAACAATGTTTGGCCGAAACGAAAAATGTCAAAAAATATTTGAAAGCTAGAAAATGTCGAAAAAAACCGAAATAGTTATATGAAAATCATAAATAAACCGATATCCAAAACCGAAATATACGGTTTCGGTTTTTATACCCTACACTAAGAGTGAAAGGGTATATTCAGTTTGGTACGCCGTTTGTAACACCCAGAAGGAAGCATCTCCGGTATGGAAAAGTATATATATTCTTGATCAGCATGACCTCCTGAGTCGATTTAGCGATGTCCGTCTGTCCGTCTGTCTGTCTGTCTGTCTGTCTGTCTGTCTGTCTGTCTGTCTGTCCGTCTGTCCGTCTGTCTGTCTGTCTGTCCGTCTGTCTGTCTGTGTGTCTGTCTGTCTGTTGAAATCCCTACTACTTTTAAAATAGAAGAGCTAGATACATGAAACTTATAACTTAGATTACTAATATACCTACTCTGTATGTGCGAAAAAATTGGCGAGATCGGTCCATTGTGACCTATGATCCGACCACTTATGTTCAAATACCTCATATAAAATGTACATATAAAGATCAATTTTTATGTATACGTGCTTAGGTAAACTTTTTTGGTCAAATATATATTGATGTCATGCTCAAATACATGATAATAATGTTTTCCGGCGAAAAGACTTGTGGTTCACAAAAAAAAAATCGAAATTCGGTACACCTACCCATTTGTAAATATGGGTATCAAATGAATGGAAATTCTTCAGCGATTGAATGTTAGTAGTTATTTTCAGGATTCGTATACCCTGGTGACCTATATATCACTTTGAATAGTAACCACACATATGTGTAGGGTATTTATAGTCGGCTTAGACCGACTATAATTTTGATAATCCTAACTATCATAATTACACCTACTTTTAAATTTCCCATGTGATCTAACCTTCCCAACTGGTTTCCGGTTTAAAACGGTTTTTAAAAAAGTATAAAAAGAAACAGAAACGAGTTGGGAAAGTTAGGTCACATGGCTAAGTTCGGACACATGGGACGGACTTTTATAGACGGTCGGGCCCGACTATGGAATACCCTATGGTGAAATTAATGAGGGATATTTAATTACATTACCTTTTTAAAGTTCTTAATTATGCTGAATACCCTGAATAGAATACACAGCACAACGTCCATCGGAAAATCATACTTAGATCGCGGAAGTATGATTTTCCGATGGACGTCAAGATTCTAATTACTACCTCTTACTCAGTTCTTTCAGATTGCCTCATGTTTTTTTAGTTATTACGTAAAACAAATACATGGCAATTCTCGTGTTTTCTACATATTTTGGTTTATAACTTTTTACAGATTTGAGTTTTCACATTTCTCTTGTATTCCATTGAGAATACTTCAGCTAATATTTTTAAATAAACCACATGAAATTCAGATTGATCTGCCCAAAGTTATGACCAGTCAAACGTAAAAAATATGAATTTTAAGGTGTACATATTATTTTCTGCATAACATCTATAATAATAATAGTTTGGCACTACAGTCCTATAAGAACTTCGGCCGAGCTCTCTCACCATTTTGAGCTGTGCGTGTTATATTTGTACTCAAAGCGGTGGGACCTACAGTTTATTGCCGAATCCGAACGGCGGGTGAAAGCTTTTCATAGGCAATGTTTTACTCTCGTAGGTTTGCCATTTACTGACGAGAGGTAGCGCGGTATAGAAAAATGTTTCTATGAAAATATGTTGTTAGCCCCAGTCCAGGCTTGAACCGGGGACCTTTCGGCTCGCAGTTCAACGCACTAACCACTGAGCTACCGAGGCTACGTATAACATCTATGATTTCATAATAAAATACAAGTAAATATCTACTGACCTACGGTACGTTAATCGAAACGCAATCTCAACGTATTTACTCCGTATTTCATCCAGTATGACGGTCCGTAAATGTACCGTCGAAACGTATTCTCAACTGATTCTAAATCCGTTTCGACGTACCTCTTTATCCGTTCGTTTCCAGAAAACGAAACGTTTAGGGAATCGTATTCCGTATTGCTGTTACGTATACATCACCGTTAACGGAACCCCGGATTTTTTGTTGAAGACATTGAAAAATATGGAAAATAAGAAATTTTATAATAAAACCGAAAACAAAACCGAATCCGTAACTTGGAACCGGTATACCGAAACCGTTTCGTTATAGAAACTTAAAACCGAAACCGTGATCGAAACGCGAAAAACCCAAAATCGATATCGAAACCGTTCGTTTTGGTTTCAATTGAAACCAAAACCTTGTCGATTTCAATGTAATTTTGGAAGCTAATAAAGGGCATCTAGAGATACCACTATTTCCAGAGATATAGTCGAAAGTATATAAATAAGATACAGTGCTGCAATTTCTTAAAGATATCATTTGCAATTTTATTTTAGGTATTTTCAGTATTTAAATCAGGAACTAAAACTCTTTGGAATATCGGTTTTGATTCCAAGATTTTTAAAAAAGTATATGTTTTCCGATTTTTATTTAGTAACGGTTTAGGTTTCAAAAATCGACACGGTTTTGATTCCGATCACAGGGACTAAAACACTTTGAAATATCGGTTCCGATTCCGGAACCCAACCAAAATTTATATCGATTCCGATTCTAAAAATTGAAACACTGCCGGTTTCGATTCCGGTTCTTTGCGATCTCTAATTTAAATAGCTTTAAGATACTGAATCTAAATGTCTCAAAAATATTTTTAAAAGATACTTTTTCAATAAAATTTTACATTTTCTACCCTACAATTTTTAACATCAATATGGGTAACTGATATTAAGTTCGTGTAACGTATCAATTAAATCCATGGCGCATATTCTGCTCTAAATATTTATTGGCTCTATCATTACCACATACCAACCCATCTATCTGTCTGTCAATCCATTCTTCTGTCCATCAACAAATATCGAGGCACCTCATAAACCATTCAACAAAGCATCGGCCACAACCATCGACCGCCCGAC
Organism: Dryomyza anilis; assembly: GCA_951804985.1. Classification (NCBI taxonomy): domain Eukaryota; kingdom Metazoa; phylum Arthropoda; class Insecta; order Diptera; family Dryomyzidae; genus Dryomyza; species Dryomyza anilis. Next base: position 114,260,769 of record OX638131.1, on the reverse strand, counting down.
CGAACTATCAATGCAACCGCCATGTTTCACCGTCAGCGTCACCATGAACTAAATGAAATTGAAGCCATAATAATTATTTCGGCTCCAATTGACCGAACGACCAACTGTCGGCCAACCAACCGACCCTCCGACGATCCAACCAAGCAACCCACCCAGCGTCCGGTTCTCCTTCGGCTAGCTGCTCGAGTTGATGGATTAATTTTGTTGCTCGTATTGACGGCGGCGGTGTGGCCGACACTGTGTTCTGTGTAACTGAGTGACTTATTAAAATCACAGATTTCGGTTTCATGGCTCGTTATAGTTTTCGATTTTTTTTTTGTTTTTTTATGGCTATGTTGTGGGTGAATAATGGAATGTTTTTGTTATAGATTCTTTATTAGTCTGGTATTTTTCTCATTATTGCTATTATTTACCATGTTATGCACCACATAAATTATAAAGCACAAAAAATAATAATGCGGAAAAGTATTACTTTAATTTACTATGATTGATAAGAATCTTAAGCTTCGCGGATGTCGCCAAACTATTTTTAAATCATTTTTTAATCCGTTTTTTATTTATTAAGCTCTCTTTAATTTAATTTTAATTGATTTCTAATTAATTTATAAAACATAAATCATATAATCTAAAAATATATTATCTAAAAATATAAAAATATAAAAATATAAAAATATAAAAATATAAAAATATAAAAATATAAAAATATAAAAATATAAAAATATAAAAATATAAAAATATAAAAATATAAAAATATAAAAATATAAAAATATAAAAATATAAAAATATAAAAATATAAAAATATAAAAATATAAAAATATAAAAATATAAAAATATAAAAATATAAAAATATAAAAATATAAAAATATAAAAATATAAAAATATAAAAATATAAAAATATAAAAATATAAAAATATAAAAATATAAAAATATAAAAATATAAAAATATAAAAATATAAAAATATAAAACTATAAAAATATAAAAATATAAAAATATAAAAATATAAAAATATAAAAATATAAAAATATAAAAATATAAAAATATAAAAATATAAAAATATAAAAATATAAAAATATAAAAATATAAAAATATAAAAATATAAAAATATAAAAATATAAAAATATAAAAATATAAAAATATAAAAATATAAAAATATAAAAATATAAAAATATAAAAATATAAAAATATAAAAATATAAAAATATAAAAATATAAAAATATAAAAATATAAAAATATAAAAATATAAAAATATAAAAATATAAAAATATACAAATATAAAAATATAAAAATATAAAAATATAAAAATATAAAAATATAAAAATATAAAAATATAAAAATATAAAAATATAAAAATATAAAAATATAAAAATATAAAAATATAAAAATATAAAAATATAAAAATATAAAAATATAAAAATATAAAAATATAAAAATATAAAAATATAAAAATATAAAAATATAAAAATATAAAAATATAAAAATATAAAAATATAAAAATATAAAAATATAAAAATATAAAAATATAAAAATATAAAAATATAAAAATATAAAAATATAAAAATATAAAAATATAAAAATATAAAAATATAAAAATATAAAAATATAAAAATATAAAAATATAAAAATATAAAAATATAAAAATATAAAAATATAAAAATATAAAAATATAAAAATATAAAAATATAAAAATATAAAAATATAAAAATATAAAAATATAAAAATATAAAAATATAAAAATATAAAAATATAAAAATATAAAAATATAAAAATATAAAAATATAAAAATATAAAAATATAAAAATATTAAAATATAAAAATATAAAAATATAAAAATATGAAAATAAATAAATTTTAAAGAAAAAATTAAAAAAAATCACCTTCGTCTGTAGCATCAACTTCATTGACAAAAGTACTTCTAATCCCTAACCTTATTAATGAAAATGAAGGTCAGCAGTGTAATTAATTGAATTTTTGTTTGTCATTTACAAAGAAAACAAAATTCTAGGCCTTTTGCATTAGTTCCACTTAAAACCCATTGAAGCCTTTAGACTTTGGTAAAACGTGAAAAACAGTGATTTTACAAAAAATGTTAATATTACCTTCGGATCTATTAATAATAGCAAGACTAGAAATACCACTAAAATTGTTGCGTATGATCAAAATTTTAAATTTGAACGCAATAATGCTTCATTAAAAATCTTCAAACAAAAAAAAATTAAAATCATAAAAATAAAAAAAAACTGAAAGTGCGTAAATTTGGTACACAAAAAAATCTGCATGAAAAAACACTCAGTCGAGTGTCACACAAAAAAAAACCCCGCTCACAAAAACTTGGAAAATGTTTGGAATTTAAAATGTGGTTTTAATTGAAATGCTGAAAAGACACGCATAAAATACACAACAACGGTAACGAAAAAAAACCGCCAAATCAATGAACTTGAAAAAATGGCGACTAAATAATATTTGACAAAAAATTCAGCTAAAAACGATTTTGTGTTGTTTAAAAAGAAGCTGGCAGCGTTAAACAGGGGCGGTCTGGAATGAGGAATCTTTGATGAACTTTTTATTTTTAATAGGTCCAAAAAATAGGCCCAACAGCTTCATAAAATTGTATTTAAATTACACTACTAAAAATATTTGCCATTCCATACATCAACTTTATGTAATTCGCGGTTGCGGATTTTGACGTTTTTGTGAAAATCTCTATCGTATCCGTTCTCACCCACTGCGTGGAATAAAAAAATATTGTACTGTCAAAAAGTAGTTTGACAAAAATACTTTAACACAATTTTTCTTTAAATTGTCAGGACTAATTTTAATTATATAGTATTGATGTATGGGATGTCCATGTCGAAAGTCGTGTTGAGTTGACTTTAATAAAATGATGTATGAGATATCCATTAGACTTCTGCACAAATGCATTTAAAACACACTTCCAGACATTCATTTTATTTCAAGGCATGTACTATCGCCGACACTATGATTGAAAACCAAATGAAGGTGTTGCTCACAACAACAAAGCACAAGTAGTGTCAAAACAAACATTATTCTTGTAAATGATAAAAATTCCAAATTATCGATTGGTACTTTAAGTTAATGATTTTACACCACTATTTATCTTGCACTAATAAAAAGTTATAGCAAAAAAACGAAGAAATTGGAAAAATTGAAAATGTTGTCATGCCAAAAGGGCGAATCATTTTCGTTTTTTTGATAAACTCTTTATTGGTGCCACATAAAATAGTAGTGTAAAGGCATTAATTGTTTGTTTTTAATGCATCTATCGATTGGCATCATTATTTAATATTATTTTGACAAACATTTTTCTTGTAAATCATAAAAATTCAAAATATTATTTTAAAATAATGATGCCAATCGATAAGTACTTTAAAAACAAACACAGAATGCATTTACAGCACTATTCTATCTTATACCAAAAAAAAAAAGATTCGCCCTTTTAGCATGACAAGATTTTCAATTTTTCGAATTCGCTCTTTTGGTTTTATCTTTTTTGGCTAGAAATATCCAACAAAACCACACACGATTTTGGCACAGTATACTTGAGAAAAAAACTACATTCAAAAATGTAAAAAACACAAATTTCGAGAATTACACATTCGCCCCTTTGGCCTGCTAGTGACATAACGATATTGCTTTTCGACCAAATTTTTGTTCACATTTTTTTTTTTTTGAAAAACAATGTATTTAGTTTTTTTGTTATAAACACATAAATACCGACAACAACATTACTGCCGGCGAACGCCGAGCGACAGATTTGTTGATGTTCGTCTTCTCACTCGTTACTCATTGCAAGCACTTACTAGACTTGTTGCATTTTCAGCGACAGTAGAGTCATTCAAAACATTGAATGTCTTGAAAGAAATGTCTTGACACTACTTGACACCAATGAAACAAGTGAAGTGAATTCGCTGAAGTGACTTCACTATAACACTGTAGACTGCTATTGCAAAGTGCACTCAATACTGTAGAGTGCAGTAGTTCATATTTAGCAGAGGAAACTTCAAATACATTTGTGCAGATGTCTAATATTGATAGCAGAAAATCATTTTGAGCAGTGTTTTTTTTTTCTGAATTACATTTTAATATTGTGATATAAAATTTTTACATTCTGAGTAATGATTAACAAATCTGAATTGCAATTTACGAAAAACGTGAAATCATAAAAATTATTCTGAACTGCATATTTATTGAACGGCCCACCGATTGATGTTTGACTGGGGTTTGTGTAGTGGATCCGTCCCTGCATGAATGTGGCAAAAACCAAAAATACAACAACAAACAATAACAATTGAACCCGATCATTCGTAACTGTAACGCGTGCATTTTAAAAAGGTGTTAACGACGCATGCTAACAACAACAATTATAATAAAAATAACAACAACAACAAAAACAATAAAATTCAATTTTTACAAAAACAACAGCAGATTTATCAACAACGATTTTACATTGACGTTGGCCAAAACTATCTGTGTTGACAGTTAATACAAGCCGTTTGTTGTAGCTGTTGTAATTGTTGTTGTTTATATTTTGGCCTAATCTGCGCTTACTTTTTTCAGCCCATTTTGTTATTGTTATCATTATTAGGTTTATTTTTTAAATTGCTGTCAACGTATTTTCGGTTTCTGTTTTTTTAATGTTTTTTTTTATTATTATTTGTAATACGAACATTTTTCAGTTCAAGTGCATCGCATATGATTTGTGAACTGCATAAATAAATAAATATTTCACGATATGAATGAATTAATTTTGAATAGAATTGCAAAGTAATGCAAAAAATTACACCAAATATTTGCAAATCAATTATGCTATTCATATTTTTGAGGAAAACATTGGAATTACTATTTTATTGAAATTTCTATTTTCGAATGGAACAAATCAAATTCAACATTATCTAAATCGATACCAGATTCAGATTTCCTTTATTTTCAGTAAATTTAATTTCCACGAATCTAAGTATTTGTAAAATCAAAAGTCCATGCACAAATACAAAAAAAATTGAAAAAGATTTGGATGAAAATATAATAACCAAAGAAAAAATAATTGTTTACTAAAATTACAACAAAATCTATTGGAAATCTTGCAACAACCGCATACTCACTGATTTGGGCGTTATCACAACCTCATTTACATCGACTTGAAGGTTGTCACAACCTCATGCTCACTGACATGAAGGTTGCCACAACCTCATGCTCACAGACTATGAGGTTGCAACAAACAAATTAAGAAGTTGTTACAAATATACTTTATCAGTTGTTGCTGCTATCGAATTATTCTGTAAGGCAATTTAGGGTATAACTGCAACAAATCAGTTTTCTATGTTTCGAACATTTTTCAATTGAAAACTATAACAAAATGAGTGGGGAAAGTTAAGTCACATAGGCGGAATATGGAATATGCTACACATTAGTGGGGATATGTTCTAAATAATTTATGAGTCAAATTTCCAATATAAAAAGCGGAAAATAATGTCAAAAATGTAGGGAGATCACGCACATTTTTGGAATACATATTTTTAAATGAATTCTAACAATACGTTTTATATTTTATTACTATCCCAGCAGTAAATGTCATCATGGTCATCAATAATGAATCAAGGACATTAGAAAATTTGTCATTGATGAATATGTCTACAACAATTTCATAAATGACATTGCATTAAAGACGTCATACACCATATGTCATATATACATTTATCAATGACATTGTGAAAACCTTTCATTGATGAAATGTTATTGATGACGTCATTGATGAAAATTAACATTCACGTCACATGGCCCTAAAGGTATGCAGCATTTACGTTGTGAAATGCAATGTGAAATGCATACAACGTACGTCTAGAGGCAGCATTTACGCATATAACTGAAAATTTGCGTTTGATGTCACCCTGCCATATAATTCATAGGCACAAATTTAAGGACCAATTTTTTTTTTTACAAATTAACCAACGCTCAGGGGATGCCCCCTATTCGTGCAATGTACAGTGTTGATCGTAAGAAAGGATTATAGTTTCAAGGGAGGAGGAAAGATGGAGTAGTGTCGGTGGATGTTTGCTTCAAATTTTCCAATATTAAAAATGTCGGGAAAAACAGACGCAGGGAGATTGTTCCACTATCGTATCGTACGACTGAAGAACGAATTATCTCTGTAATGAATCGAGTGGACTACGAAGGGGTGACCTTGGTTCGATGCCCTAGTAAAACGAGAACAGAAGAAAATAATAAAATTGAAATAATAAAATAATAAATAAAATAAGTAAAAAAAATATAAATTAAAAAATAAATAAATTATAAAAAAATATTGTTTTTAACAAAAAAATATATATATATTTATGTATGACAATCATTTGTGACTTCATTGATGAATGACGTGCATGACATCGTTAATGCTACATCATGCAGGAATCAGTGGACATTTGTATGAAAATGTCATCAATGCTTTGCAGGGCGAAAATGCTATCGGTTATCGATGTTTCTGACCTGACATAGGGGAATCATTGAGTAATCATTGGTGACATTTCTTGCTGGAATGTCTTGAATACTTTTCAAAAGAAAATGTGCTTAAAAATTAAAATTGGAAAAAAAAACTTTTTTTTTTGTAAATAAATAATATGTCCGAAAAAAAATTGTTTTTCGAATATTTTTTTTTTCGAAAAATTAATTGCAAAACTTTTCCAAAAAATAAAATTCCACAATATGATGTTTATATATGTTGTATTTTATGTTTTTTTTTTTCATTAATATAATGAAACGTATTCGTCACATACACTTAATCATATTGAAGAACACTTTTTCTTTCATTAATCATATAAAGGGTTTTTCAATAAGAGCGCTATAAATGTTTTTTTCAGGGTTTTTCAACAGGGACGCTACAAAAGTAGAGCAACAGATACGAGCCAAAAACGAGTCGAAATTATTACATCTTTCCATCATGAAATGGCAAACTTTATTGAAGAGAAATGTCAAAAAAGCGGCAAGAAATATTGCGTTGTTTGCTGTCCCTGTCGCTCAACTTTTGTAGCGTCCCTGTTGAAAAACACTTTAGATAATGAATTTATAACATTGAAGTTTTGTAGTTATCAATATTATGAATCGTTCTTCAATACAATTAATAATGGTTTGAAGAACGAAATTCATGAATATGATGATCATGTTTTTTTTCGGTGTACTAATCAGGGACTAAATACTTATGGAATATTGGTTTCTCATCTTATCCGATCGGTTTCTTCACCCAGAAAAAAATACCCTCAAATCCCATTAAAATTAGTCAATAGGACAATTATTGATTTAATAGTATACAAAAAATAAATCTTTCATATAAACTCAATGGCAATGTCATGGTATTTTCTAGTATTTAATGGTATTTTCCGATTAAAATAATAATTTATCCTATTGGCTATTTTTAATAGTAAAAAACTATTATTTATATAGTATTTTTTTCTGGGTGTTCTTATCCGATTCCGATGTCAACAAAAAAAGTATAGGGATTCTATTCCGATATCGGCTCCACACATTTTCTTAATAACGGTTCCGATTCCGCTTCCATATCAATTAAATTAATAAGTAATAGGTCAATAGGACCAACTTACAAAACATATTTTTGAGTGTTCTTATAATAAATAAAATAATTACTAAATTGGTTGCATCAAAATATTTTATTTATGTAATTTTTAGAATATTCAATAGCAATAATTTTATGATTTTGTACTTAATAAAGTTATAAAAATTTGAAAGAGCTACCGTTTGAAGACCACCAACCACACCTACTAAGTCAACGCATAATTCAAAGACGAAACTCTTTAAATTTAGATCTTAGCCCAAATCGGCTTTAGTGCTTAAATCGAAAAATTCGATTAAAATCAACTGAAAACATGCTTAAAATAGGCCTCTATAATGCGGAACTTGCATATGAAGTACTTGCTTTGTTTCAACGTCAATTAATTGTTTGACAATCACAGATACAATTGACATAAACGACTTTAGAAATAACAAAAAAAAGGTACGCAGAACAAAAAATAAGAAAAAGAACAAACAAGAAAATTAAGTAAAGCCGGAAAGCGGCCATTGTATGTGGGTGTCATGGCGTCACAACTGCTAATTCTTGCAGCCCTGTTTATTTTTACGATTTCTTTGTTTGTGTTTGACGTAACAAAATTTGCACTGCTTCTTTTACTTCTACTTTTTCAATTACTATTCCTTTTTCTTCTACTGCTTCTGCTTCTTCTTCTTCTTCTTGTTATTGTACCTGAACCATTAGTTCGAGCTGAGTATGGCTTTGACGGTGTTACTTCTTGTGCGACTATAAAATTGTTGTCACTCGCTGTTGACAGCATCACAAGTTAATTGTCAGCTCATTTGTTTGGTTGGTTAGTTCAACGTTTCGGTAGCGGTATCGTTTTCCAAATTTCTACAAAACAAACGAAAAAAAAAACATCGTAAAATGGCAAACAAAGTAAGTGTCCGAATTTATCGATAGTGATCGATAGTGCGTGTATCGTGTTTTAATTTTGCATTTAACCGTGAATTTCGAAAGGACCGCAAGGACGTACTTCGGTCGTAGTACGTGCTCTCGTCAACTAAAACTGTGCGTGTGTCGAAGTTCAATTTATATGGATGACATTCAAAATTGAGTCGAATTCGTTATTTAAAAACTTAAACATTGAATATATAGAACGCGGTCAATGGTTTTTTTTTTCAAATTACGCACTGTGACTAGAGACAGTGCTAATCAAAATTTGTTTATCTTCGATCGTCAGTATTTCTTTTGTACAACTACAAAAATTCGGTATCGGAAAAATTCGAATTCTGAAATTCCAAAGTCACAATTTTCTGATTTCAGTAAAAAAAAAAAATAAAATTTTACTGTTTTTTATATTATTTTAGCAATGCTAAAAAGGAATATTTTTTGTCATCCGATCAAACTGATCAGTAACTGTTTTCATCCGTAAAAACTGATAGGCATCTGATCCTAACATTTCAAGATCAGTTTTCCACCAGCTAAAACTGACCTTTAACTGGAACCAACAATCAACATTTATGTTTTTTTATCCGAAAAAAGTGATTCTAAAATGCAAAAATATAAAATCACATAAAAGTACTATTATAATCTAAAAATGTTGATTATTCCGTACTAAATCACTTAACTTATGTTTTCATCCGTTTAAACTGATCAATAACTGATGTCAACATTATTAAATAACACAATCAAAGTCATTTTTATAAGATCCAATCATTTATATAATTTATATAAAACATTTAAATATAGAATTAAGAAACTTGTCTACGTTAATACAATCCGAATTAACTGATTATTTACTGATCTTTCAATAGATTTATCAATTTTTTAATAAATTTTATTTCTTAAATAATAAAAGTGATTTATATTAATGTCCTCTTTGTTTCCACAGTTCATTGGCGTCTTTGGCCTGCTTGCACTCGCAGGCAGCTGCATGGCTGGCGTTGCCACCTACTCGTTCCACCCCTCGTACAACACGTACCATGCGGCGGCGGCGGCACCCATCTATCAGCACCAGCAACCGTTGGTCTATCAACAATCGCTAGCAGCACCCGTTGCCGTGCACAAAACTGTTGCACCCACCTATTACTCGGCCAAAACCGTGCTGGCCCCCCAACACTTTGTCAAGAACGTCGTTGCGCCCGCCGTCATCACTAAGACCATCGCTGCACCCGTGGTAGCCGCCGCGCCTGTTCTCAAGCAGGTCGAATTCGAGTCTTCGCCACGTTATGACTTCTCGTACGGCGTTCACGATTCCATCACCGGCGACATTAAGAGTCAGGTGGAGACACGCGATGGCGGCAACGTTCAGGGCTCGTACAGCGTCGTCGATGCCGATGGTTATAAGCGCACCGTCACCTATACCGCTGATGATTTGAACGGCTTCAATGCTGTCGTCGAACGCGAACCAATTGTCGCCAAGTTGGCAGCCGTGGCACCAGTTGTTGCCGTAGCGCCCACACGTGTTGTTGCTGCTGCCCCAGCGACTGTTCTGGCTGCCGCCCCTGTGCAGCATCATCATGTCCTGCCCGTGCAGCAACATCATGTGCTGCCCGTGCAGCAGCAACATGTCCTTCCCGTGCAGCAACACCATGTCCTGCCCGTGCAGCAACATTTCCAATACGTTCCACAGCAACAGTACCACCAACAGGTTGCCTTCGCACACCAACAGCAGCCACAGTTCGTTGCCGCCCAGCATGTGGAACAGCAGCAATTCAACGAGCAGCAATATTATCAACAGCAACAGGAACAAGCGCAGCAATTCTCTGACCAACAGCAACAACAGCAGGATCAAGAGCAGCAACAGCGGGATCAAGAGCAACAACAGCAGGAGCAGCAACAACAGCAAGAGCAGGAGCAGGCGCAACAATTCCAGGAGCAACAATACCAGGAACAGCAGCAACAAGCACAAGAACAACAGGGTCAAGAATATCCACAGGGTCAAGATTTCCCACCCTATCCTCAGTATGAGCAGCCCGCCTTGAACCAAGAAGAGGAGCAGCCAGAGCAGCAGCAACCCGAGGAAATGCAGTCCAATGATGACTCTGAAGTGGTCGAAGCTCGTTCCGCCAACCCCGCCTCATCCAACCAAACCGAAAATAACAACGCCTCCGAACAGCAAATGTCGGAGAAACCCGCTGAAGCCGAACAACAGCCCAGTTCGACCACAACCGCCGCACCCGCCCCAGTGACCGAAGCCCAGGAGGAGTCGGAAACGACGCCGAAATCCGCCTAAATTTACATTTCATTCGAAAAATAACCCATGCTACATGTTGCCAATTGTTTAGAGATTTAAGAAAACCCGAACTTTGTTGAAATTATACGCCTTAAAATAAAAACATTACAAAATTATTTAAAAAAAAAAAAAATAGTTTTATATTTTTCATAACAATGAACAAATTACAAAGTTAATGGTTAACAATTTCTTATAGGATTTTGATACATGGACGGTTTAAAAACTGCATAACCGACCATACAGTGTTGCCACCAAATAAAGTTATTATAAACTTCTTTTATTCCATTATATTCTATTCTAGAATTGAATTTTCGATGAACAATTTAATTTTTAGAGAACAATTATATTTTAATTGAAAATTTGATATTCTTTAGTTAAATTAAATATATAATAAAAAATTTAATTTTGAGTGAAAAATGGAATTTGTAGTGAAAAATTGAATTTTAAATAAATTTTTTTTTTTTTTTTAGTGAGACCTGTAATTTTTTTGAAAAGTTAAATTTCATAGTGATAAATTTAATTTTTAGTTAAAATTTTCAAAATTGAATTTTTAGTTTATATTAAATTTTAAGTTAATATTTAATTTTTAGTTAAAAATTGAATTTTTAGTGAAAATTTTAATTTTTAGTGAAAATTTAAATTTTTAGCAAAAAATTGAATTTTTAGTGAAAATTTGAATTTTTAGTTAAAATATAACTTTTTAGCGAAAAATTTAATTTTTAGTTACAATTTGATTTTTTAGTGAATATTTATGTTTTATTGAAAATTTTATTGAAAATTTTATTTTTAAGTGAAAAATTGATTTATTATTATAATAAAATGTTTAACCTTATTTAAAGTTTGTATCTTTTGTCCAAATTTGTTTATTAAAAAAAGTATATAAAATAGCAAAATATGAAAAAAGCAACATATATTCACAAAAAGATAAATAAAATATGTAGCACAATAAATAACAGCACAAAGTTCTATGTTAAACACTCTGAAAGTACAAAGTTTTGCAATCTGAAGCAGGTAATGAAAATGATGTATGCAATAATGAATTCGTCAAATTGAGAAACTTTTCTGCCATCTATACAAAAAGTACAATAGACAGAAATACGAACTAACCCCTTCTACGTATTCAGAATTTGACTGTAGAATATTAAAAATGTCAAAATTTTGTATTTTACAACAAACAATAGTCTGCGACGCCTCAAGTATTTCGTGTTATAACAAAAATCACAACGACACAGTAAATAATTCAAAAATAACTGCATGACTTCAACTAATATTAATATGTATTAAATAAACGAACCGCATAATCATATAAACGTTATGGTGGGTCAGGGTGCTGACATTCTCTAGTTTTATTTTAGAGGGTTAAATGGAAAATGTAGAGTATTTTTTTGGAGCAATGCGTACACACATATTTTATTAGGCGTAATATTTAGTGGAACGTATAATGTGTGGAACGTATTTATAAAAAAATCTCTTAAATGAGTTCTCTCTTTTGGATTTTCTCTTTTTTGGACAATCAGAAGATTTACAGACACGCCACCGTTTAATTCAGCTATTTGTTTCAAAGGACTTCATTGAGCAACCCACATCTTTGTTTGCAGATTTTACTCTCCGTGCTCTTTGTCTGCTCTTAGTCGCCGAGAGCATCCTTTGATGAATTGTGGATTGTAATACGATGGACATTATTAGAAGGAAACTCTCATAAACCTTCTTCATTATTCTCTTTAAACTTTCTCTCTTGTTTATTTGATGAATTCTTCGGTACTGATAACAAGATGTTCATGATAAGGTTTTAGAAAGTCAGTTTAAAACAACACACTCATTAATATTATCATATTTTCATTATGCATTTTATTTATAATGAAAGTAATTTTATACTGAAATTAATCTCTAATTTTTTATTTTAATTTTAGCAAAGTTTTTGTAGAATGCTTGTTTTTAGAATTTCGAAATTTTTGTAAAATTTCAAAATTAGAATTTAGTAAATTATATAAGTTATATACAATTTTACTAAAAATTACAATAGTCTAATAATCTTCAAATTATAAAGAAACATTCAATATTAACAAAATAAATTAAGTTTCATATTTTAAAAAAAATATCCGTTTTTTTTTTTATAAAAAAAAATTAATTTAATTTTATATATTGCAGTCAGTTTTGTCAGCAATTTTTTTTTTGTGGGAAAAACTGCAATAATCGGAATACAAATACTTTTTTAGAGAAAAAAACTTCAACAAAAAATAGACAATTCGGATCTAATGATATATACGAAAATGATTTTTTAAAAACATTGTTTTTTCTGATAAAACATTTTTTTAGAAGACATTTTTTTCGAATTTTTTTATTTCGAATTTTTTTTAAGGAAAAATTTTATTTTTTTAATGACAAAAGTATTATTTTCAAATATCATTTTTTTTCGGAATTTGTTAAAAATATTTATATTTATTTAAAATATATATAAAGTTGTTTGTTTTTATTCGACCTTAAAATAGAGTAATGCAAAAACTAATTTGTCGGGCTCTAGGTCTACCAAATGCAATATGTATTTTGTACTGGTTCAAAAAACAACAGCTGTAATTGACAAAAAAACAAAAAACTTGTTGGTCGACCGTACAGCTGTATTAATTCAAAATAATATTTATAAATCCAGCAAGCGATCTCCATTCGGTAGCCACTAATTGTTAAAGTTCATATTCAATCGAATATCATATAGCTTTTTGCTGTCATCCTATTTAGTTCAATTTAGTCTGCTCGAAAATTTACTAAATTGAAAAGTCGAACACTGCATTTCCGACAAAAATAACATAAACCTTATAGGAATTATAAATACATATGTGTGTAAATGAAGATACATTTTTGAATGAAAATTTGATGTTTAAGAACATCATATTGAACATTGAAAAAACATTAAATTACAATTCAATGAATGAAATCTTCCATATGATGAATCTGGAGGTTGGTGAAAAATTCATAATTATTATAAATAAAATCATCATATTGAAGATTTCTTTTAAGTGGATAAAATAGCAAAAAAAAGTTGCAAAAACTTGCAAAAAATGTTAATCTGCATTTCTGACAGATTACTTGGTACTGTGAAGCACTGCAAGATCATTATAATACTGCCTACATTTAGGATGAAAATTTTCAAAATATTGCCAGATCAAAATACGAACTTATAGCAGATACCAGAACCAAGAAATAATTGAATTTCAAACCTGACCGGTTCTGGTCTGGGATGACTGGAAATGGCAACACTGATCGTAAGACTAAAAACATCGAATTAAGCAAACATACGGTGTTACCAATAAACAATAAATAATGTCCAACTTAAGATAGTAATCGACTTTTGACATAAATGTGTATGGAAGATTGGTCAAAATGCCGATCATTTGTTAAAGCTGTACGTTATATTTTGATTAATGGTAACGCTAATTGTGTATAGTATAATACGGATTTGAAAATAGAGTTATAAGTAAACTATAATAAATAAAAAAAAAATAATTTGACTCGTTCAACATATTTAAACATATTTAAAGTAGGGGAGACCCGGGTTAAGTCGATACTTTTTTTAATGCTAATTTTGACCACCAATTAACATAGGACAAAAAATAATAACTTAGTTTGATAGATTGATTCATTAGCTAAAAATGTTCCATAAGCTGTAATGATCTAAAATATTTATTTTCCACGAAACAAATGTGACACAACCTCAAACCTGCATCTGAAAATAGGGTGGGGTAAAGACAACACCATCCACTTTTCCCGCGAATGTACATTTTTGCTGATATTTTTCAAATTGATTGTATTATATATTCCAAAATAAAACTATTCGTGTATTATTCACATATTATTCACATTTTATCTGTTTTTTGCAATAACTTCTTAAATCATGGTCAAATGATGGACAAGTCTCCTTATATTGTAAGAATGGACTATTTTTTAAAACTCATAGAACAAAAAGTCATTGCCAACAATTTTCAGTTGCGACAAAATGACTAAACCTCCTTCGTGTCAGCCATCATTGAATTAATTAAGGAATTGTTAATTTTTGATTTGGAAGTCAATTTCAACCCCGCCATTTTTTTATCAATAAACCAATATTAATTAAAAAATAAAATTATTAGTTATAATATAATAATATCTGTTTGGCGCTATGGCGCTCTGAAGAACAAAAACGTTAAATTTTAAAATCTTAGGGTGTAAGAGCTGAGTCTAGTAAATGAAGTAAATATGAAAATGTGAAAATAAAAACAAATTTCACGGTTCCAAAAAAATAGAATTTTGGAACAGAAACACAAATTGAATTGTATTTCAAATTCGATCAAATGATTGTAGCACGATTCGTTAGGAAATATTCCACTATTACAGTTAAGCTCTGCAGCTAGCGCTAATGCTGTTATGACACTAGCTTTTTTTTAATGCTTAAAAAGTATCTAGCATGTTGGAATAAGAGGAGACAAATATATTATGCTCGAAAGTAAAAATGTTTATCCATTTCTTCCAATTGTTGTTTCATTCACACAATACTAGTCAATTCGTGCACTTTTTTTTAAAGCCAGTGTCATAACATCATAACGAAATCAGTTTGATATACATACGTCATTCACCAATAAGACGAACGATGATTTTTTCTGTGTAGCTTACTTTTTATATATTCAAACAATTTTTATAGTTAAAAATCTTTTCAAATTTATTTCTATGAATTGAAGGTTAGAGAATCACTTTTATTATCGTTAAAGAGTGACGGAATCGCGCTGCTGATTTTTTTGTTAGTTTGTATTTAATATACATTTAAAATTAATTTATATAATTGATTGACAAATATTTCTTTTTTATCTTGAAAAAAAAAATACCAAAACATTTTCAATTTTTTTTTAAATTTTCTTAAACATGTGGATTAAAATAGATATCTCTATAATTTATTGTTTAATCGCAAATTATTGTTCATATGATAATAAAATGCCGAAACATCTACAATATTTTTTATTTTTCTTTTTTTTATGAAATAATCTCTTGTTAATTACGGGTAAAATATAACATCTTTGGTCAAACGTTACATTTACGATAATCATAAAATCGTGGTGACGACTGGAAATGTGGCAACACTGATCGCAAGACAGAAAACATCGAATTAAGCAAACTCTCCACGAAACAAAGTCTACACAATTAAACTCTACGAGCAGCTGCGACGAACTTTTTGAATTCAAACGGAATTTAGCGACGAGTGGCGCAACTGTGCAAAATCAGCAGAAATCTGTGCAGAAAATATTTTGTTAATTAAATTTTTTCACATTTTTTGAAATAAGCACTGCTTGCGCAGGCAAACGTAAACAAATTAAGTCAAAACTTTAAGAAGAACAATTTACGCAGCCATTCGAAGAAATATCACTGAAAAGTTAAGAAAAAAAGAGCAACAGGCACGCACTGCAGCGAAAAACAAGAACCAGTCTTAGGTAAATTTTTTTGGAGGGTAGTTTGTTGTACGAAATACATATGTTGTTGTTGTGTCGCGACAGTTATCCGTGTGCGAAATTTTGTGAGGTTAAAAACGAGGTTACTAATTTTTGAAAGGGAATTTTTGTTCAAATTTGCAGTTTTTATTACTGAATACAACAAACAGCAGCAAGATGAGCAAACCTGAGTCTACACGCCAAGGCGCTTACAAAAGCAACTCGATAAATATGACGGTAAGTGGGGGTGCTCCTGTTTGATACGTTTTCTTTACCACAAAGTCTTCTTTTTAAAGTCATCGCGCCTGCGTCGTCATGAAGTCACCGTCGAGCTGCGCAAATCCAAGAAGGAGGATCAGCTCTTCAAGCGGCGCAACATCAACGATGAGGACATCACTTCGCCCTTGAAAGAGTCCAATGGGCAGTCGCCGGTGCAAATGACAGTGGACGAAATCGTGGCCGCCATGAACTGCCCTGATACGGAACGTCAATTCACTGGAATGCAGGCAGCGCGCAAGATGTTGAGTCGCGAACGCAATCCACCAATAGATCTGATGATTGGCCATGGCATTGTGCCGATTTGCATACGTTTTCTGCAGAATTTCGATAGGTAAAATTTATTTTTTTTTATATTACTTTGAAGCAGCTTTTTAATAACTGCCGCTCTGTGCATGTTAAGTCCTTTGCTACAATTTGAGGCCGCCTGGGCGTTGACCAACATTGCCTCTGGCACCTCAGAGCAGACACGCTGCGTCATCGAGCACAATGCTGTGCCATACTTTATTGCTTTGCTGCAGTCAAAGACGCTGACGCTGGCCGAGCAGGCTGTCTGGGCTTTGGGAAACATTGCGGGCGATGGCGCCGCCGCGCGTGACATTGTCATACAACACAGTGTCGTCGACGGCATCTTGGCGCTTATCAACGACGAGACACCGCTGTCGTTTTTGCGCAACATTGTGTGGCTCATGTCGAACTTGTGTCGCAACAAGAATCCGTCGCCGCCATTTGAGCAGATCAAACGCCTGCTGCCTGTCTTGTCGCAGTTGCTGTGCGGCAACGATATTCAGGTGCTGGCCGACGCCTGTTGGGCGCTGTCCTATGTCACCGATGACGAGAACAATAAGATTCAGGCCGTCGTTGATACGGGCGCAGTGGGTCGGCTGGTTACGTTGCTGGCCACCGACGAGCCGAGCATCATTGTGCCGGCGTTGCGCAGTGTGGGCAACATTGTCACGGGCACCGATCAACAGGTGAGTGCAGTTTTTTTTTTCATTTTAAACAAAATATTATAGCAACATTTTTGAATTTATTTTATAAGATGGTTAAAATAATTAAATATATAATTAATTTCTTATTTTACACTATTTATACTAAACATTTAATATGTCCGTTATATCTAAGTTTATTACTTAATAATATAAATTGTAAATCAAATTATAATTCAAATATTCACCATACATTCAGTTTATTTATAAAACATTTTATTAAAATTCGACTTGCCACTAAAATTTTGAATAAAAACTAAATTTTTCAGCTAATATAGCAATTATATTTTAATGTTTAACTAAAATTTTATTGTTCCCTAAAGAAAATCTAAAAATTAATTCTAAATGTTCACAAAAAGTTTAATTTTTCATACAAAATACAAATTTTCGATCAACATTTAATTTTTTAATCCAACCATTTTGTATCAAAATTGAAAAATGTTGTTCATTAAAAAATCATTTTCACTCAAAAATTCACTTAAAACAATAACTAATTTAAATAAAAATATTTCATTCCAATTTTTAAAAACGTAATCGATTATTTTTGGGATTATAGTTTGGTCAGTTACATTGTGATTTGTTGACTATTTCAATTACCATTTGATTTTCTGCTTCCTATTTGTGATATTAACAAATTCTTTAATAATTCCTTTTGTTAACATTTAAATAAATTAACAATTTACGTTTGATTTCATTCGTAAAGTTTCTATCAATTCCGGAGTTGGGAGTACAAACTTGTAAGTCTCTCGAGCACCTGTTTAACGTTTACTTGCATTTGCATTTTACTTAAAATTAATTTAAGCTCTCTCTCTCTCTGTACGCCTTTGCCATAAATATTAATTGGAAAATCCAAGACAGTGCCTGCTGTCGCGGTACTTAAGCACAAAAAGCCCTACAATTTGAATGCTCTTCCAAAAGGTTGCTTGCGCGTATCTATCGTCTCGACGCCTCCTGGCATTTGCATTTCAATCCGCACACTTGACACAGATCTCCACTATCAGTGGACGAAAAGCTACTTTTGTCAGAAATGAATATTTACGAATGCTCTGCAAGATTAGCACGACCAGACCAGAATCAACGTCGCACTGCTTTTTGTTGATTTGCTTTTCTTTTTGCAGTTTTCTTTTCGTTCTGTATTTTATTTTATCATTCTGTGTCCTTTAAATATCGCGCTAGCTACAAATAAGCTTAGGTCTGTTTGTTGCTGCGGTGTTTGCCACCAACTACTGCTGTCAGTCTCCGTCTCAGCGTCAGTCACAGCTGTCAATTTACCCAGGAATTTTGTCTCCTCAGCCTTTGCCTTTGGCTTTGGCTGCGAATAATTGTAAAATAGCAAAACCAGCAGCAGCGTGAGCTAAAGTCATCGAATTTTATGTTTCTTTTTTTTACATTTTTGCCTTTAAATTATATGATTTTTATTTTTCTTTGCTTTTCAACAATGCCACTTTATTTCTTTGCTTGGTGTTTTTTTTTTCTTTTTTCAATTTTTATCTCAGACCGACTCTGTAATTGCCGCTGGAGGTTTGCCGAAACTCGGTCTGCTGCTGCAGCACTCGAAGAACAACATCGTCAAGGAGGCTGCCTGGACTGTAAGCAACATAACGGCCGGCAATCAGAAGCAGATACAAGCGGTAATCGATGCAGGTAAGAATCGAAGTGGTTTTGCACTTTATCTTTGAACCAATTATGAGATTTGTCAGATTGATATTATTGTTATTTCTAAATTTGTTTTTTTTTCTAAGATAAAACAATTTTCATAATTAATGCGCCTTAGGAACCGTTTATACGCATGCCCATTTTATTAAATTTTACTTATTGATCAAATATAATTAGAATTCACCACATAGTGTTAAATGTTAAGAACAGAATACTTCTTAAGTTGCGGCCTGCAATTGGAGAAATTTGGCATAATCAAAATAAATAATGTACCAAATTTAAAAATGATTGTCATTTTCAACACCAAAAATTTATGTTATGGGTCACGTTCGGAATCTGACGTCATAATACAAAAAATGGTTTTCCAAACAAATTCAAATCGTTCAAATAAAAGCAAACGGATTGAATTCATTTGAAAAATATTGTTTTATAATGAGACATTAAATTTAAATCATTTTTTTAAAAATGTTCATGTAAAATTCTATAGAAACATGGCTCTCTATCGTATATTTTGTTTAAACAATATCTGACAAAAATGAAAAACCATGTTTTATTCTTGTTATCCAGATCACCATTTCAAATTTTTGTACTTTAAATTTTATATTAGGGTATCTCTTATTCCAATACGTTTTTAAGAAAATTGGGTCTAAACTCGGAATATTTTTATTTTATAGAGTATATATTTTTAATAGAGATTTCTTCAGAGTTTTCTGGCCGAAAACATTAGTTACTTAGAAGTGGAATTTTACATATTGAAGCTTACAGAGATAAACAGTTCACTACACTCGATCTGTGCGCGGATAATTTGCAACAAAACTTACCAAGATATATTGCAAACCAACGCCTTATAAATTTTATATATATTTCTGGCAAAAAATGTGGCAGAAAATATCAGAATTGGGATTTAAAAATGTCTCCGTTGACAACATTTTCGTTTTAATTTCTAGATAACCAATTTTTGAGTTTTACATGTATGAAAAATCTATATCAAATACTGAGACATCAAATTTAAAAAGGTTTTTTAAAAATGTTCCTATAAAATTCGATAGAAAACTGGAACATGGCTCTATATCTATCGTATATTATGTTTAAACTTTAATGGATATCAGACGAAAATGAAAAACCCTGCTTTATGAAGTATTTAAGCTAGTAACCCAGATCACCATTCCAGTACTTTAAAATAGTTTTACAAATAACATTTAACGCAATTTTTCTCCTACTTCTCAAGACTAATGTTAATATTAGTCTGAAGAATTGGATCTAAACTCGGAATATTTTGTTTTTTTAAAGAATTTTATATTATTTGATCATTTAGAATTAAATGATAAAAAAAAATATTTATGGTTATTCAGAGCATAGCCTAACCCCCTTGTTTTGTAAAACAAAACGAAAAGTGATTCGTCAAAAAAAAAATCAGAAATTTAAATTTTTTGCATCTCTTTTGACATTTCTCTTCAGTAAGGTTTGCCATTTCATGATGGAAAGATATACGAGCCAACAACGAGTCAAAATTATTAAAATTTACTACCAAAATTCGAATTCGTATATCTTTCCATCATGAAATGGCAAACCTTACTGAAGAGAAATGTCAAAAAAGCGGCAAGAAATATGGCGTCGTTTGCTGTCCCTGTTGCCGCTCCCTGTTAAAAAAAACCCTTTACAAAGGTTAAATAAGTGATTTTTGAAAACGAAATTAGTTTGAAAATGTCTGTTCGATCATATTTGTGTTAATTGAAAGCCAATTTTGAAATCTTTTGAATGTTGCACTTGTTTCTTGAAACAGCCTTTGGGACATTTTTAGTCAACGAATCCTTGCATCCAATTGTATTTTAAGTTTCGATCTCAGTCACTACTTCAATCGTAATCAAAGTTTACAACGCTGCGGCCCTATTCTCGTTTGATGAGAAATATATAATGAGAATGAAAATAAGATAAAAACTATTTTCATATTCAGTTAATAATATAAAAAATAGTTTTTGTCTCATTTTCATTCTCATTGTATATTTCTCATCAATCCAGAATAGGGCCCTTGGTCCTGGTCTGTTTAAATTATAAAAGTACTTGAAGAATTTAAAAATGTTCTAATATGTCAATTGATTCGTTATCTCCAATTCATATTTATAATATTAATAAAAAAACTGTTGAATAAATGTCGCTTTTGGCAAACTATTTTTTTTTATATTTAAACGACGACGCAAAAAGAATTTTAAATGTCCGCAAATAACACATACGTCCTCTGCTTGCGGTGT
Source organism: Dryomyza anilis (assembly GCA_951804985.1). Taxonomy (NCBI): domain Eukaryota; kingdom Metazoa; phylum Arthropoda; class Insecta; order Diptera; family Dryomyzidae; genus Dryomyza; species Dryomyza anilis. The sequence continues at coordinate 114,239,385 of OX638131.1, read as the reverse complement.
AAAGCTATTCCGACATTTCTTTTATGTCATTACACATCAGTAATTTTATTTTTTATTTTGGTTGCTTTATTTCCTGTTTAAATTATGAGCACTGCTTTAAATCGTCTACATTTCTAACATCCCCTACTTCCTTCCACCTTCCCTCACAGACATCTTCACACAAATACGCAACGTGCTCGAGAAGGGCGACTTCAAATCGCAGAAGGAGGCTGCCTGGGCTGTGACCAATACCACCACCAGCGGCACACCCGAACAGATAATCGATCTAATTGAGAAATATCAGATATTGAAACCGTTCTGTGATTTGCTTGAGGCCAAGGATCCGCGTACCATTAAGGTGGTGCAGACCGGTCTCTCGAATCTATTTGCGCTCGCCGAGAAGATGGGCGGTACGGAGAATCTCTGCCTGATGGTCGAGGAGATGGGTGGCCTGGACAAATTGGAGATTTTGCAAAACCACGAGAACGAAGAGGTCTACAAGAAGGCATTTGCCATTATCGACACCTATTTCAATACCGGCGACGATGCGGAGGCCGAGTTGGCGCCGCAAGAAGTTAATGGAGCGCTCGAATTTAATGCCACACAACCGAAGGCGCCCGAGGGTGGATTTACGTTTTAACAGTTTCAAGTTGTGCGTAACAAGCAGTAACAGCAGGAAGTCGACTAAACGTTTTGTCAAATTATTGCAAATTTTCTTTAAAATCAACCACCATCTATCTGCAAAAAAAATCTATAACAAAAAGGACAAGAGCAGCGCTCACCTTAAAAAAAATATTTGAATAGTCTCTATTTTTGTCAATTTGCAACAACGTTTGTTTTATTTGAATTCTGCTTTTTTTTATTGCTGTTGTGCACCGCCAACCGCTTTGCCATTTATTCACATTTAAATTTGTTGCATGCCTTAAGTGTTAAGTTGTATTTTTTTTATGATGAAATTTTAATTCATTCATTAACTACATCGCCAACTGGCATTATTTCCACACACACACAAACATTTATATGATTATATTAGTATTAGTGCAGTTTAAGTACATTTTTCATTTCCACAACCTCACCGAATGCTATGAATTAATTTTAAACAGCGAAATTGTTAACATTGTCAAGTAGTTTATATATTTAATTAAATTAAATGGTATCATGTGTTGAAATAAATACAGATGTGTTCTTATTTTATTTTAGCAGTGATAGAAATTAAAATAAATAAAACATTAGAATTTTCCTTTATTTCTTAAATCGATGATTTCCAATTCAAATGGAATTTCTGAATTTCAATTGATGTACTTTGAATTTCAAATGGAATTTCTGAATTTCAATTGATGTCTTTTGAATTTTAAATGGAATTTCTGAATTTCAAGTGATGTCTTTTTAATTTCAAATGGAATTTCTGAATTTCAATTGATGTCTTTTGAATTTCAAATGGAATTTCTGAATTTCGATTAATGTCTCTTGAACTTCAAATGTAATTTCTGAATTTCTATTGATTTTTTTTCAATTTAAAATGGAATTTCTGAATTTCAATTGATGTCTTTTGAATTTCAAATGGAATTTCTGAATTTTAATTGATGTCTTTTGAATTTTAAATGGAATTTCTAAATTTCAATTGATGTCTTTTGAATTTCAAATGGAATTTCTGAATTTCAAGTGATGTCCTTTGAATTTTAAATGGAATTTCTGAATTTCAATTGATGTCTTTTGAATTTCAAACGGAATTTCTGAATTTCAATTGATGTCTTTTGAATTTCAAATGGAATTTCTGAATTTCAAGTGATGTCCTTTGAATTTCAAATGAAATTTCTGAATTTCAATTGATGTCTTTTGAATTTCAAATGGAATTTCTGGATTTCAAGTGATGTCTCTTGAATTTTAAATGGAATTTCAAGTGTCTCTTGAATTTCAAATGGAATTACTGAATTTCGACGAATGTCTTTTGAATTTCAAATGGAAATTTCTGAATTTCAAGTAGTGTGTTTTGAATTTCAATAGAATTTCTGAATTTCAATTGATGTCTTTTAAATTTTAAATGGAAGATCTGAATTTCAATAGATGTCTTTTGAAATTCAAGTGGTATTTTCTGAATTACATTTGTAAATGATGTAGAAATATGAAAAAATTACACATAACACTACCCAACATAATTTCCCATACGTCCCAAAATTCCATTTACAGTTTTTTTTGGAAAACTAATGCAAGTTACAGTATTTTTAATTCTAAAAAGTGGCTTAGAATGGCCTAAATAGTATGCCGTCAAAATCAGCCCCCAGCTAATTATACAGAATCGATGCATGGGATGTCCATTGGAAAAATCTGCTTGGAAAATTGGAACTGTTTCATTAAGTAAAAAAAAGTGAAGCAGATTTTGAATTTCCATTTTCTATAGACCACTGATATTTCAAGAAATTTTTTTTTTCGATTTTACCTTCACAATTAAAAAAAATAAAATGCTGTATCTCACCGACGCGCGCAAATATACTTTATTTTCCACATAATCATAACATAATATTCCAATAATACCTCAATAGAATTTGCGCACCGGCCCCGCCGTAAAGCCAGCCCTATGCTCCCTATTGAACCAGGTCTTCATGAGGGACACCCAGTCGGCATTTTTTGCAAATTCGCTACATAAAATTGAATTCAACTCTTTCTGTCTCTCTTTGGCCAATACCAAATCATTGTTTTTCATCGCATTCAAAATCTCGACGCCCCAGTCGGGACGGATATTCAGGAAAGACATCAGCGCCGACTCAAAACCCAACAGCAGACCGCTGGCCAGCAACATATCGGCACCCAGCAGAATGACGCGTCCTTCGCGCAGACATTTGGTGCCCATCACGAGATCCGCCGATGAGTACTGCAGTCCGAAGAAGGTGTTGAAAGCTTCCTCGGCACGATCGCAAAATACGCTCATGTCGACTAGTGAAGAAAATATTAGGATTCAATGAAATTAATTTTGCTTTTCTTTAATTCATACAGTCGATGCCCGTGAACTTTGGTATGTGATAGTAGAAGAAGGGGCGCGTGTGGCACTCCTGGGCGACCAGCTTGCAGTAGCCCACCAGCTGTGCTATATTCTTACTAATGAGTAAGTATGTTTTTTTTTTCTTATTTTTTTATGTTAAAAATATTTCTTTCAATTACACATATAGAATTCTGGCTACAAAAATGTCCAAATTGTATCAACGTATTCAATCCTTCATTGGCCTCGATTTGTCAGCATCAACTGGCACAGTCGGGTGTGCCGCTGACGTCGTTTATGCAGAAACATCTACATAAAATATTACCGAAGATTCGGGCACCATGTGATCAGAACAGGAGGACTCTGTAAAAACATCGCGGAGCAGACTTATTGTAAAATACAAAAAAAAATATATATATATATTATATTATGCCAGACAAAAATAGCCTCAATATAAATTTAAAAAACAGATTATTATTATATATTATATTATATAAATTATTATTTATAATACAGCAATACATAGATATTATATAAATAAAGGAATTTGTTAAATTGAAGTTCGATTAATTTTATTAATTTGTTTAAATTAATGCTTTTGCAGAAAAACTATTAATATTTTCTAAATATATCAAAAAGTGTAAAATAATTGACTTTATAAATTTGCAACTGCAATGGTGTTTAGGATTATAATAATTTTCAAGAATATTTGGGTTTCTTCGTGTACTATAACCCCAATCATAGTTTAAATAATATCACAATCAACTCAACTCAAATTTTCAACATTATTTGTTTTATTTATTCTTCAGTTTAAACATTATTAAAGATATAAAGACAATACAAATGTAGATTAAACAAGGCGAATATGTACTTAGCTAAATTAATCAAAAAAGTCAAATTATATTTATTATAATTATAATTATTCATAATGAAATTTCAAAATGTCAACGAATTTTGCGTACAAATTATTTTAGAAAATAGTTGAAATCATGTCCCAAGAAACAAAACGGTCCGTTAACGGTGTCGTATACGTAACAGCAATACAGAATACGATTCCGTAAACGTTCCATTTTCTGGATACGAACGGATAAAGAGGAACATCAAAACGGATTTCGAATCCGTTTAGTACTTTTCGACGGTACATTAACGGACCGTCTCTCTTTTCTCCGCACACTAGAGCAGAGCTGCACTGGCCTAATGCAGCTTGCCAAAGATTCTTCCAAGTGATGTTCAGGTCAGCAAACAAACAAACAGTTAAATAAAAATTAAAATATTTGTTATTTTTATTGTAATATTTATTTAATATTATTTTTTAAATTTCCAATAGCATTGGCATTTTCAGTAACTCTTTTTAATAAGAAAGTTAACTCCTTCTTAATTAAAGCATTTTTTTTTTGTATTTTAAAAAGTGGTAAAAAACATCCTTTACAATTTACAGTTTCATCGCATTTTAGTTTTTGAATTTCTTTGTTCTGTTCCAAAACTTTTTGAGATAATAAATCCAACTGATTCATTAAACCACGCCTTTCTTCTGAATGGTTCTTCTTTAATTCATTTATCTCGTTACTTTCAACATTCTCGAACATACATATATCATCAACTACTTCTATAAAATAAGAAAAAAATTAATTAATGCAATGAATATATGTATAATAATTAAAAAAAGAAATTATTTTAAATAAATTACCCATTTTGTTATTAAAAATTTATAATATACAAAATATTTTCAACATTGAGCGCTTTAATGAAAATTTTTAATTTAATAACTGTTGTGTATCTATATATAGCAGTGTTGCCACCCTAAAAACATTGTTTAAACGTCATATGAATTTAATACGTGATAGTGTTTTTATTGGAACGTAGTTGTTTGAATTAACTACGTAAAATAGTCGATAGTTAACTACGTTTATCTCACGGAGTAATTTTCTGCTTAAGTTTCTGTATTAGTTTTTAGTGGGGCCTCTGTGATTGAAAGAATATAACAAAATTTGTGAAAAGTATAGGTAATAAATTCAAAATATATTCGTACATATATACTGTCTAAAGATAGTTCAATAACGTAACGATTCGCACTGTTCCAGAAATTTTAAATTATTGCCATCGAGTTATAGAAGGCGATAATGTTTTATATATCCATGTTGAAATATTCTTAAAAATTTTCAAAATTTGCTTTTGTAGTGTAATTTTATTTTATTGTAAATTACACAAAAAATACACAAAAATTAAATTACACAAAAGGAAATCAAAAATGCACTGTTTTCGTGGAATTACACAAAAAGTGGCAACACTGATATATAGATACACAGCTATAACTCTTTTTCCTAGTGTTGTATTAATATGGTAAATTTTAATTATGTGAAACTGTTTTTGGTTATTTAATTTTAATTTTTGTTGGCAGCAACACTGGTTATCGCTCAAAGAGTGCTTTTGAGCGCTTCAATATTTGAGTGCTTTTGAGCGCTTCAATATTTGAGTGCTTTTGAGCGCTTCAACATTCGAGTGCTTTTGAGCGCTTCAACATTCGAGTGCTTTTGAGCGCTTCAACAAAAATTAGTAAAAAAAGCACCGGTGTTTTGCGTTCATCGTCGAAACATCCAGCTGTGCGCCATGTTGCTGTAATAGTCAAAATATTAGAAATAATGTGATAAAGGCAGTTTTTTTAATTAAACTTACTAGCAACATTTTCACAATCTCCACGCGTCCATACATTGCTGCCACATGCAACGGCGTCATATTCTCATCACTGCGCACGTTGACATCCGCTGCATAAAGTTGTTTGTTTATTGATATTTTTTATTTACTCGAGTTTTGTTGATTTAATGATAAAGGAAAAACACATGCGTCATTGCACTTACCGCCGACCTTGAGGAAGGTGCGTGTTATGTCCAGCGACAACTTGTGGTTTGGCATGCCACAGGCAAAATGCAGCGGCGCAATGCCACGTTCCTGCTGCACAAAACTTGGATCCACATCGCTGCAGAAGTTTTAAAATAACTTTAATTCAAATTGGTTCTTTTGATATCATTTTTTTATAAATACCTTTCTTCCTCATCCTCCAGCGCATCGAGCAGACAGAGCGCCAAGAAGTTAGCACGTTGTTCCATTTATAATTTGGTGTTTTTAATTAATTTAAATAAACAAAATAAACTGATGTCCCAAAAGTTGCATCCTCAAAGAGTCAAAAGATTGTTTTGAATGTTTTAAAACATGGTTGCCAACTCTACTATTTTATATGGTATTCTATGTCAGGGTTGCATTTTCATAATTAAAAAAAGTATCAAAGTAAAATGGTTTGTAGCAGTGTTGCCAAATAATTATTTTAGTCGATTATGCCTATCGAAAATTAATATCTCATTTTTAATTCTTTGAAGTTGTCTGAACAATAACGTGTCGATCATGTATTTCCCGAAGACAAAGATATCGGCTACAATTCGTTTGAATGTTGATTGAATATCGTGTGACTACAATTTTTGATTCATGAATCAAACGAAACGTTGAGTACGCTCTTTTTGGAGTTTTTTTGTTGCCTGCATATAAATCATACGACAAAATAAAAAAAAAATATATATATTGTTTATGAAAAATAGTTGGCAAAACAAAAATTTTGAACAAACGTTCGATTCAAAAAGCGAAACGAACGAAGCGTTTGAAATACGTTATAATTTTAGACGAAGGGGACTGGAAACGAATCGTAGTCACACGATAATAAAAAGATACATGATTTGGGGGTAAATGTTGTAAATTAATTTTTCCATCGTATTTTATAAAAAGTATGTCATTTCAACGCGTTTACAATGTTCTTAAATATTTTTGTATTGTTTGTCATTAATGTGTGTGAACAACGTACATTGTATAAATGTATATGGTTTATAAATAAAATATCCGTTGTAAACGCGTTGATATGACATACTTAAAATAAAATACAAAATACAAAGGAAATTTAAATTAATCACATTTTTTCACTGCTAGATAAAAAAGAAAAAATAATTTTAAATATTGTAAATAAATTATAGACATTTTTTTTATTTATATTATTTAGTTTGTGGATTGCATGTGAGAAACCATCTAGAAAATTTTAGAAAATGAAAGAAAAATTCGTCGATACATGTTAGGTTTGGATGTGCGTGAACTATATAAAATTTTTGAAACAATATTAATTTTCAAACAATAAAAAAATGAAAACTTAATTTAAAAATACATAAATTCAGTACAGTGTTTCTGAACAATGTACATGATGTATAATTAATTGATATATAATAAAATATATTTATTATAATATATGTACGCTTTATTAACATTAACATAATTTTCTAATTCCATACATAAAATTTTTAAAAATCATAATATATTTTGGAACACATCTGTTATCTGACACGTAAACACAAAATGAACTGATAATATTGAATTTTTTATTTATATCACTCTGGTATCATACGGCTAGTTATAACTTTTTTATAATAATGCGCTGAATTTTTTGCAACACGCTCTTTATCAGGGCTTGTCATATTGACGTAATAAAGTCCAAACTTTTCACTGCAAAAACATTTAAGATTTAGTTTAAATAAATAATAAAATCAAATCACTTACGTATAACCGCGCTGCCATTCGAAATTATCAATTAAACTCCAATGCGTGTAGCTGGTTACATTGCAGCCATCATTCACAGCATTTAACACAGCTTGTAAGTGAGCCTATTTATAAATAAATATTTTTTATCAGAAAAGTAAAAACCTAATGTATATAAAAAAACTTACTTTCATGTATTCAATTCTTTCGCTATCATTTAATTCTCCTTCGTCCGACCAACCATTTTCCGTTATAATAACCTCAACATTATCATACTCGTTGCGTATCCAACTGTTTAATAAATTATAAAAAATATAAGAAAAATAAAACGAAATTACTCACTTTAATATGCCTTCTAAACCATCGGGCACACAGTATAACCAATTGGATTTTCCTCGTTTCCATTTCGGGTTCAACGAGTACTTAACCTGTGAATCATGTTCCCAGGATGGTTCATGACCTTGTGGCGGTGATGCATCTTCTATATAACGTGATGTGTAGTAATTTAAGCCCAGGAAATCTGCCGATCCTTTTATAATATCATGCCACACCTGACCAATAGCTTTAAGCCGAGCCCAAGATCGTCCTTCTCTCAGACTATTGCTAACAATATCTTGAATCATAACAGCTGGATAGTTGCCGGGTGTGCTGAATATTGGATGGGCAAGCCAGCCCAACTGTATTTAAATTCGTGTTATCAATATTCAAATTATTATCTGTACATATTCAAATATTACCGCATATTGCATACCACGATCTACAACCGTGTCATCGTTATCTTTAGAGAAATAAAACCGACTACTTAAAGTGATGCCTATTTTTCCATGCTGTTTTTCATAATAACGAGATCTATAAAGTCTATATGCTGTAGCATGAGCTCTTAGAGTAGTGTCCATACAGATATAATCAGCAACCCCAGTTGCGTTGACCATTGGGGGATAATTCGCGTTGCCATAACCAGGAATACAATAATCAAATGGTTCGTTAAATGTGATCCACAGTTTTACACGATCTCCAAAATTCTCGAATAGCGTATCAGCATAATATCGAAAATATTTCACCATAATAGTATTAGTAAATCCACCATACTTATTAAGCTCCTCCGGCATATCGTAATGAAACATCGTGACCATTGGTTGAATATTATTGCTTAAAAGTTTATCAATTACCATGTTATAATAATCAATGCCTTTTTGATTTTTCGACGAAACATCGCCGTCAGGTAATATTCTTGCCCATGATATGGAAAAGCGATAATGTTGTACCTATATTTAAAAAACAATTCTCCACGCTTATTTTAAGCCATAAATTAACAAACCTTTAGCTCCTTTAGCGCTGCAAGATCCTGTTCAAAGCGATGATATGAATCGGGACCAACATCAGCATTTGAATGATCATCAATCATTTCTGGGTGTTCATGTGTAAACGTATCCCATATTGATGGCCCTTTGCCATCTTCATTCCAAGCTCCTTCTATTTGATATGCAGCCGTAGATACACCAAATTTAAAATTAGCTGGAAAACTTTTACTACCGATTTTATGTTCTAGGTAGCAAGTTTTGTTCTTATTATCGAGAACATGGTCAGCGTATATAAACGCTATAACACTGTTTTAAACATTAGCAAAATAAAAAAAGTAAATAAAAACAATTCAACACGCTTATTGTATACAAACAAATAAAAAATAAACAAATATATACCACAAAAAAACGACAAGTGGAAAAGTTCTCATCTTATTTTCCACACTGTTCAAGTCAAACTGCTTGCAATGAATGATTATTTATTTCTTGCGTTCATATGATAATTCTGCATTGTTAATAAATGAACATGAACAATTTTTGATACTGATAAGCGCGGTCCATTGATATAATGCACGCTATATTAGGTCATTCATGCCAAATACTTTTTATTATACTAAGAAAAAAGTGAATACAATTTATAAATTAAAATCAAAACATCTTATTAAATAAAATTTATTTATTTTCATTACTTAATTTATTTTATTTAAAATGTATTTTAAACGTAATAATATTATAAAAAATATATATATTTTTGGTTACTCATAATAAAAAGTAAATACATAAAAATATATATTATACATCAGTGTAGTACATTATTCTGAGTTGCGCATGTTGTTCGGGCGACGCATGCCTTCCGATAATGTGGAATCATTTAGGATGCTGTTGTGCGAGGCGGAGTATCGTAGCACTTTGCTCATCGGCACCAAGTTCCTGCAAAGTGCCGAGGTTTAAAGCAGCCTGGGACATAAATCAAGAACTTACGGCATTTGGTGGCATGTACTCTTGTGCTCCTTCCAATCAAGCACCTGACAATCGGCGCTGCAGTAAAGCTCCAGGCAACGCTGACACATCATTGTGGCAGGTTTGCCACACTTGTTGCATATTGAATTTGAATCTGCCAAACCATTCATGGTAGTTGCTTCAAATTTCCAATTTAACGCAATTTAAACTGCAAAAGAATGAAGTATTGTAATAAAAAAAATGCTGAGACGCTTCGACCAGAGGACTAACGGGAATTTGAATATATTCAGCAAACAACGAAATTAAGCAGAGTTGCCAAAGTTCGTACTCAGAAAATAAATTTCAACAGTGTTGCATTTCTAAAAGTAGACAAGGAAGCGTTAGAAGTACCGCGGAATTGTGAAAAAAAACTGATATGGAAAAAATTTGTGCAACTTCGGATTTATTTTTCACATTATTTACGATTAATTTAATTACGATTAAATCTATTAGAATTTTACTTATCTACAATCAGTTTTTGAAATGAGAAACAAAATGGCCATTTAAAAAACAAAAATTCAAAAAACTAAGTAAATTGTGAAAAAATAAAGTAAAATTATTTTCTAAATTTTCAAATCTTTCATTTCAATACAAATTCGTGCTACTCTTTATGTAATGATAATCAATATAATAAAATAATTTAATCAATCAATTTAAATCAGCGTTACACGTTACACAGAGTCTAAACCAACCTAGCAAGACACAGCTGACCGAAACTTCAACACAAATGCAAAAATGTTTGCGACTCACTTATACATGTAAGAAAAAGCCTTGTAAACGTATGTTTCCCGACGGTATTCTACATGTGAGCGAAATTATGATGGAAACTTTGTTCATTGCTACCCAAGTAACAATTTACTAGACAATCCCATTTTCTGTCTAATTTCTAGTCAGAAAATGACAGGGCTGCACTGGATTGCGTATTACTGGCTACTTTCAGGTGGGGTTTGCTGGGGCTGTAAGAATGCAAAACTAGATAGGAAAACCACTTGAATTCTAGCTACTTTCTATGCTGGCTATAATAGTGCTAAACTGGTTAGGAAAACATCTTGAAAACTAGCTACTTTCTAGACTGGCTATGATGTGACTAAACTGGCTAGGAAAACGTCTTCAAAACTAGCTACTTTCTAAAGTGGAGCCTTAAAGCTTAACTGGCCAAGAACAATTTCCATTGACAAGTTATTATTACGTTAAAAAGTGTTCAAAGCGAACCCCTGGTTAGAAATAAGAATGGTTGTAATCTTGTCAGAGAATTCTCCGCATTTTTATTTTGTTTTATAGAAACAAATTAATTGATAATTTCAAACTTTCAAAAATGCGAAAAAATCTTTTTATTTTTAATTAATCTAAATTCTGCCTAAAATAGTAATTAATACTATTTTAGGCAGAATAAGTATTTGTATAATTTGTAATTTGTATATATTCATATAATTGTATATATTTGTATATATATGTGTATATATATGTATACATATATATATATATATGTATATATATATATATATATATATATATATATATATATATATATATATATATATATATATATATATATATATATATATATATATATATATATATATATATATATATATTTAATTTGTATAAATTTGTTTATTTAAAGTAACACCAAAGTAATCAATAAATTTTTTGTAATATTTGAAGAATTTTATATATTGTAAGTATTGTAAGTATATTGTAGTAAACGACTAGTTTACGTACTAAAAAACTATCTAGAAACTGGGTAGTTTAACTATCCAATCTCCACCTGGAACTAGCGTGACACCACTGGCAAGTTCCTAGATAGTTTTACTAGAAACTAGTATGGCTTCTAGTAAAACTGGCAAGTTACTGGCCAATTTATGCTTGGCATTGTTACTTGGGTACCCCTAAAATGATCAATAAAATGACCGACTGTGTTCTTGTTGGGCAACTTTGTAAACATTTAGTGTATTCAGAGTTTCATGGTTTTGGTACGACATTGTACGAATACAACAGTACGGCAATTGAACTTTGAGCACCACTTTTCAGCTTGTTAAAATATTTCGTCAAATAAATGCAGCTGAGTCTTAGAAAAATTAGATTTTTTTGAAATTATCTTTAATATTCCTCGATTTTAAAAGAAAAACAAATAAATTAACATTAATGTGCACTATTTCTCTTCAATTTTTCTTCATTTCACAAAATATGACACCAAAAAACATGCCTCAGGACTAGTTTCAAATACAACACAAGTGGTATTTCACTTTTATAAGGGATACAACAATAACTTGACGTTACTGTATTATTGTATCGTATATATATTACATGGTACGAATATCATACTAAAATACGATGAACTGTGAATACGCTCATTGCAAATTTAAATCTGTAAAAACTAGCAGCTCTTATGCCGCTGAATTAGCAAAAGAGCTTTTCACAGGGGCTCAGATTTACAACTTTTCACAATCACAAAATACGACACCAAAAAACATGCCTCAGGGCTACTCTCAATTACAACACAAGTGGTATTTCACTTTTATAAGGGATGCAACAACAAATTGATGTTTCTGTGTATTGTATCGTATATATACTACATGGTACGAATACCACACTAAAATACGATGAACTGTAAATCTGCAAAAGCTAGCAGCTCTTATGCCGCTGAATTTGTAATAGAGCTTTTCACAGGGGGGCTCAGATTTACAATTTTTCGCAAATTTTATCTCATCTCAGTTTGAGCGCTGACATAATTTATTTCGAGTACACTCTAAGAAAAATTTACTATAATAAATGTAGGAAACCGGTTTCCTTTTATTAATGTAGTAAATTCCAACGAATGTGTAAACATAAAATTTACTCATAAAAGTATGTAAAATTAGTACACATCTGTAGTGTCAAAATACAATATTATGAGTGTAAAAAATACACACAAAACCCTGTATTTATTTATTCACTTAATGCGTGTTAAAAAAAGCACAACAGAGCGGGTTAAATATTATTGGAAAACTTTACATCATCTCAACGAGGCGGATTCAGCAAATGTGAAAAAATATCTGTACACAAAATGAAGAAGTTCACAAATGTCCACAAACATGAATGTACATCTTGGGAGATGTCATTTCAATTACATTTCAATTAATTTCACATTCTTCAACAATCCGCCCCTTGCATAATTATTTTATTTAATATATGCAAGTTTTCTTTTCTGTAGAGTCTTCTAAAATGGCGCAGACGAGAGCGTTCGCGTCAGCTAATGATCTTGTTACACAAATATGTGTGTGGCTAGACGTAATTTTATATATAAACACTTGAATGTATACAAAACATTGCAGAATCTGTTAATTTACCATTTTAAAAGTGCGATTCAGCTCAAAACAGTTCATTTGTATAAAATAACATATTTTTCATGAAAAACACGTCAGATGTTTATTTTTACAGACGTATTAGTGTTTTTATTTTTAAAAATGAGTAAATTAACTGTAATAAATGTTAAAAATGTACTACTCCTAAATCACATTTCTTAGAGTGTAGGTTATATTTAAAAAAAAAAAATTCTCTCCCTGATTTTTTTTTGTTTTTGACGTATTGTTTTTACGTTACAGCAGAGAGTATATATTTGATATAGAGTTTCCGTACAGGTGGTTTCGCTGCCACTTTTGTCAAATAAATTCAAACATTGGTTATGTGGAAATTGAAACCAAAATTTTGTCAACAGACACATTTTCAAATCAATATTCTGATGTTTTCTGCCACATTTTTGGCCAGAAAAATAATTGAAATTTATAAGGAGTTGGATTGCAATATATCTTGGTAAGTTTGATTGCAAATTATCCGCAGACAGATCCAGTTTTGTGAACTGTTTTCCTCTGTTAACTTCAATCTGTAAAATTCCACTTCCACATAACCAATGTTTTGGCAGCGACGCCAGCAAACTCGGAAGGAATCTCTATTAAAAATCTATACTCTCTGGTTACAGGGTAATTTTGAGTTTGTGCTTTATTTCAAAAATTTTGAATTAATAAGCTGTTCAGCCTGACGCGCAAGCTCAATAACATCCGGCAGCGGCGCACCGCCCACCTGCACCATGAGGATGAGATCGTATTTGCAGGCGGCCATCCACCAGGCCTCGACCAGTGATTTGCGTTCCTTGAGGCCGAGCGCGGGACCCTCGCCGGTGATGCTATTCACTGGGTCAAAATCAGAAAAAGCTTTAGTAAATTTCAGTAAAAAAAAGAGATGTCGCCGCCATTACCTAACACGCCATTAATTTGTTGTTTCTTTAGCCAATGCGCATAGGTGTCAATGATGACTAGATCGAGTGACAGCCGCCTTCAAGCATACAATTCAAAATTTAAAATAAACGCAAAATTGGATTAACTACTCACTCGTCATCTTTGTAGCAGGCAAAAACGGGCGCCATCAGACCCTTAAAGTCGAAGAAACTCACCCGTCCACGTTTGTGTTTGCGTTGTGTTTGTGGTTGTGGTTGTGTTTGCGACATTTGCGCATAATATTTTTTAATTAATTCGAGAATTGTTGATAAATAGAAATTTCTCAATTTAAACAAGAAAAAACTGCTTTCTGCCTCCTAAGAAACAATGAGACCCAATAAATAAACATTTGCCCTTAAATAAAGGTTGTTTAAAGCAAGTATTTTAACAAACTTATTTATTGGAAAAGGCTAATTTAAATAGTTGCAAAATATAATACAACTAGAAGGCGCATATAAATGCAAACTTCTCTCTCGTAAGCTTCATAACACACGCTCCATTTTGCTCCATTCAGACTTTGGTCTGAAGACAACCCAGTCTGAAAATCTGTTAAATACTTCTAACTTCAAATTGTCTCATGACTAATCGATTAATCAAATTGTTTGATTAATCAATTTCTAATTAATTGATTAAACAAGATTTTAGATTAAGCAGAACGCTGATTAGTCAATTAATCAGGAATCTGATAAAGAAACTACTTTACCATATGGTTCCAGCAATGATTTTTTAATAATAAATAAAAATATTAATTTAATCGTACTTTTTCTGAGTGTACCACTGGATATAAATCAATAATGGTCAGCTTCTAAAAGTATGCAATAGTTTTTCATATAAATAAAATTATTTATCATCAAACTATGATTCATTGTGTTGAACAAAAACACTACTCAACATGGACATTCCATACACCAATTCTATACAATTCGCGGATGCTAATTTTGTCTGCATACTTAGTTTTTCTCTATTACGTAACGTTTTTAAGAAAATTGACACTTTTTATAATTAAAACGAGTTGGGAAAGTTAGGTCACATGGGGCGGATTTTTATAGTCGGTCGGGCCCGACTATGGAATACCCTACACCTTTGGTGGGAATGCTTACCCTCAGAAAATTATTCATATATCAGAAATTTACGTCTTATATCCCCATAAATTAAAAATTTATATAAAGTATAAAAAACTTAAAAAAAAAATTGAAAAATATAATTGGCTTTTGAAAGGCTAATATTTCATAGATTTGATTTTAATAATTTACGGATCAATTTTCGACTATGAAAACCCGGACAATAATGAAAAAAAAAATGTGGGCGAATCACTCCCATTTTTGGACCACATATTTTTAGGTGAAGTTTAGCAATACGTTTTAAATTTTTTAACTATACCTTGAATACTTTTCGAGTTATTAGTTCCGAAAGAGTTATATAAAAGTGACTTGTATGGGAGGTGGGCGTGTCCGTTGACCGATTTGGCTCATTTTCAAACTCAGTTCCTACTTTTGGCTAAAATATATTGAGACGCATTCTGATCAGTATTTCTCAAGTTATTTTGTATTCGGACAGCAAGACAGCAAGACAGCAAGACAGCAAGACGGACAGACAGACAGACGGACATGGCTAAACGGACTCGGGTAGTGATGCTGATCAAGAATATATATACTTTTCCATACCGGACACGCCTCCTAAGGGGCGTTACAATATATGCACAAAGTCAATATACCCTGTACCTCATAGGTGTAGGGTATAAAATTACAAACCCTTACACAATAAAGATTAATTGCAATTACTGAAAAATAACCGTTTTTAACCGAATTTTTCTCAAAAATGCTACGTAATAAAAAAAAACTAAGTATGCAATAAGAATAAGCATACTTTAAATATGAAGTAATGATATTTTCAGATTAGGGGCATTAGTATTTTTGTTGAAAATTGATTGTACACTAAGAACACGAGATGTTTATGAAAGTTTTGCTGCAACTATCCTTTTAAATTTAAGCCTTGTTGCTAATATTGAAACATCCCATAAGATTCAATAAAGTTGCAGCAAAACTATTAATATTTTTTAAATATGACATATATACAGTAAGTTACGAGATGTTTGCTACAACAGCAGTGAACATTGAGATATTTACTGTTGACTGGTGGCAAACATCCGGAGTTCTTTGACCTTTGCAGCAAAACTTTTAAGGTATTTTGACATTTGACTAACATAAAAAAGAAAAATGGCGAATTCTAATAGAGTACTTTTTCCAAATATTCCTCACTATCTTCCTATTTGTAAGATGTTTAGTTGATGGTTGCTATACATAATCGTAAATTTGAAAGATGATTGCTAGCAATATTTATCGTATTTGTCGGATATTTAAGAGTTGGTTGTCCCAAAGACGATCTAAATAATTTGTAAATAACTTCATATTTAGGGTTGTGAAATTTCTGGTAATCATCTTTGTTTGCCAAGCCGTTCTTGGTGGGAACGGCTTAAAAATACTATTGCAATTTTTTCAAAAACGTTACGTTAACTCAGCACCAGCGAATTATATAGAATTGATGTATGAGATGTCCATGGCAAAAATCGTGTTGAATAGTGTAATTGAATGGTTTTGGAGAAATAAGGGGTTGGGTACAACTTTGATGGAAACATAATAAAATCGTACTTAATCATGCCGATTGTGGAATCCCGGGAATCCATTGCGGCGGGAAAATTGCTTTAAACTGATTATTGCATCCCTGGGATTTACTGCGGCGGGAGCCGATATAGCAGTTCGCGAATTTGAAGAAAATATCTATATTATTGAAAACTTGGCGGATTTGGTATTCATAGTTATCAAATCAATTTTCAAAAGCACCCTTAAAGCACCTTTAATTCTATAATTTTTTGCTTTGTTTGTCCGTCTGTCAACATTATGGCGATCGTCTTCCAAATAAAAAATAAGTCCACTTGAATCAATTTCACTTTGTTTAATTTTATTACATTTCCCTTTTAACAGCAAACACACTCAGAAGAAAATGTACTATTAAGTACTTTATGATACGACCATTGATCTTATGGTTCATGTATTAATAGTCCTTTCTTTTTAAATCAAAAGTTTTCTAATTAATTCAACAGTATTTGAAAAATTCAGTACCATAAATTTAAATGTTTCAATATTATTATTTTAAATAGAATAAATACTGTTGTTTTAATGGTTTCCTCCTATAATAATAAACGTGGTGTAAAAAAACATAAAAACGAATACAAACATGTTCCTTTTGTACGTCAGTCTGCGTGTTTACTCAAAATGGTCGCATGTATTTTGTAATAATCCACATTATTAAATGCGACATTGGTAAGGACTCATTATATTTAATGTAAATAAATTATATTTATATATTTATGGCAACGGACTCACAAATACCTGCAGACTCAAGTACTACAATCAATTATTGGAAACCAAAGCAAACATTAAATGTGTTATAACCTTTTGCAGCAAGAAGTGTCTTTTTATGTGTGTGTTGTAAAAGTGAATATTAATTTCGACATTTAAATAAAATAAAATATACAATAAATTAACTAAAATACATTTTTGTTTTAATAAATTATTAGGAAAGTGTAATACGACTATACCATAAAATTAATAATACGTATCATTAAATTTGTATAGGTCTTTCTTATTGTAATTAAAATATCACATTATAAAATTTATGGTACAACCACACATTGTATTAACAGTTTCAGTATTACTGAACTAATGTGACGCATCCTATTGACCAATTTTAATGGTATAAATATTTGTTTTTCTATTGAAATGCTATCAATTTACCATGATTTTTTTCTGGGTGCAGCTGTTTTCGGAGTGTTTTTGGAGGATCGATAAGGTAGTTGATTCGAGCGAATTCAATAATATAATTACTCCGAAAAAGTGAATCGAATCTACTCCCGCCGCATTGGATTCCTGGGATTCCATAATCGGCATGAATATTACAATTTCTAGATTTTTTTAATTTCCATAAGTTACGTGGATTAAAAATGATTTTGAAACTGATGGACTTGACTCTTTCTAGCCCCAAATAAATATAATGATGTGAACCAAAACATAAATACTATTTTTTCTTTTTAAAGTAGGGGTTATTTACAAGATTGAAAATACTTGAAAATAGACAACCAAGTCCGAGCGATATTAGAAGGTTAAGTTAGGCTTCACGGGCATCCTATAGAACAAACTATCAGAACAATAATAACCCCTTATAAATAGTATATAAGATCAGGTAACCTGTTCAGGATGGCAACCTTTGAATAGCGTCTCGTTTTGATTCAGGCACTGATGTAGAAACTTTATTTGAAATCAGACAATGATTGTATCCTGAACTAAATTTTCCCTGGGAATAATTTAGATCGAAACAACATACAAAATATAACATGGTATAAAAATGTTACTTTTGTATAAATAATTTTAAAATTATATACATTTATTAAAATCATATACACCCAGAAATAAATTCCCTCAAATCCCATTAAAATTGGTCAATAGGACAATTATTGGTTTAATAGTATACACAAAATAAATCTGTTCATATAAACTCAATGGCAATGTCATAGTATTTTCTAGTACTTAATGGTACTTTCCGATTAAAAAAATAATTTATCATATTGACTATTTTTATTAGTAAAAAACTATTATTTATAAATAATAGTTTTTTACTAATAAAAATAGTCAATAGGATAAATTATTTATATATAGTATTTTTTTCTGGGTGTGGTCAAAGTCACAAAACATATTATATATGGTTTTGTTGATGAAAAACACTACAAATTAATACCTATAGGCATATATTAATTGAGACACATTGTATGTTATAATTATAATTGCTTAGTTCAAACATATTTTCAGCATATATCATCTTTGATTGTGATTTTCCTCTCTATGACCAATACCGTTTCCCTCCAATCGAATGACAAATAATGACTGATTAGTGTTTTGTAAAATGATTTTTAATTAAATCAATTTCGAAACAGTTTATATATATTTTATAAAATAATTACAACCATTAGTAAGTGTTGAGTGATTCATTGATCAAGTTATAGAATAACGGTATTTTAATTGACGGAAAAATTAAGCAGCTGCCTGCATAGTAATGCCACCTGCCGCAAAATTATGACAAAAACTATGAAAACAATTTTCACAATGCTTACAGTTTTTATCCCCACCCCGTCAGCGGCAAGTTCTACAGCAACTATACTAACTTAAGTGCTCCCAAGTCGAATTAATTCATCGAGATCACGATGTTTATGTCTGCGATATGCTGAGGAAAAAAGCTAAATTGCAGAGACCAAATAAAATAAAAAAAATAGTTTAGAATAATATAAAAATTAAATGTATTTTTATACAATGGTGCGCTGTGGGAGTAAAATGATGAAGAATACAGGCAAAGAACAAAGAGAAAAACTTGAGAATTCATGTGATATATACAATTTGAAAACAATTTGCAGTGGGTACAAAAATAAATGGTGCGTTGATGACGTTGTCGATGGGTCACAGAGCACAAAAACAATTTAAAATGGTTCAAACTATTTAATTTGTTTGGACACATTTAAATTTATATATGATTATAAATGGAATTTGAATATATTAATAGAAAAAGCGAAAAATAAATAGTTTTTGGTAGAGTATGGGAAAAATCTAATAGTTTTATTACAAAATTAAATCAATACTAGCCGGTTCAGAAATTTGCTTTCGATCGAAATTCAAATATTTGACAAGATAAATCGTTCTACAGAACTAGAATTCCACGTTTAAATTCGATTGATAAACGTAAATTTTGTATTAAGATATCGAATACTGCAATAGCTAAAAACAAATTCGATTGAATTGTAATACAATTTCGATTATATATGATGCCAAATACTAATATATGGAATATATGATAGAAAAACTCATAACTTTTAAAATGTTTTAATACACTCAGATATAACAGTTCTATAAGTTTCAAAAATATATATTAAATATCATAAAAATTGAATAATGGAAAAGTATTCAGAATTTTTCAATAGTTTTTTGTAGTATTAAGAGGTATATATCAATTAAAAGAATAATGCATATTATTTAACATGTTTAATAGTTAAAAAAATATATATTAAAAAAATTAAATCCTATGAAACAAAATGGTCCGTAAGCGGTATCGCATACAATATTGCCCGATTTACATTGTATCTTCTGTGAGTCTCACTGTATCTCCTAGGGTTTCATTTTTTCAAAAAACTGCTATTTTTATATGAAAATTTAAAAAAATGCAACCCTAGGAGATACAGTGAGACTCACAGAAGATACAATGTAAATCGGGCATAAAGCAATATGTATTACAATTACGTAAACTTTCTGTTTTTAATTACGAATGCGGTTCAGAAAACATATAAAGAGCGATAATGAAATATATTCAAATCAGTCAGATCCGTTATGGACTGTTATGCTTGATACAAAACGGAGTGAATACGTTGAGAGATTTTTAAATCCGATAAAAAACTTCAGCTTGAATGAAAACGGAACGAATACGTTGAGATTACGTGTCGATGCCATTCAAATTGTTTGGTATTTTTCTCTGAGTGTACTTGAACTAATAGTGTAGGGTCTATTCAATTATTTCTCTATGATACATGGTTCGATGCGTAATGCATGATTTTCCAAACAATTTTAAGCAATTGCTCTAGTTTTGAACATTGGCACTAGTTTCCGTACATGTTGCTAAATCTTAAAGTGTATTAAATGACGTCAGCATATATAATATATAAATATGCACATTGAAGTGTGCCGGCTAATAAGAGAGCCGGATGATAGAACTCTTGAGATGTGTAGAATGATAGCTGTTGGCGGACAACATCGATGAGTTACAGTAGGTAATTTGTGGAATGAAAGTGAGAATGTTGATTTAGACGAAAAATGTGAATAGAGCAGAGAGGAATTAAATAAAAATAGTAGTTATGGTATACCACATTGTTATAGTTTTATTGAGTTATAAAGAAAAATAGCATTACTTTTTTAGATTCATATTCCGTCATGACTTCCGATCAAAATTTTAAATATCTCTGCTATCGAATTTGTTTTTTGCTCTTTCGAAATTTGATTTTAAATACAAAATGAAGAGTACTTTAGAATTTAAACTGTTCAATTTATTTCGATATACTTATGTGCTGAAATATTTGAATTTCGATCGAACATTTAATTCAGAATACGAGCATGTTCTTTAATATGTCATGTTTCGGACAATTTATTGTCAGTTCATTCTATATATGTTTAAAATAATGAGAACATATAAAAGTATAGAAAAGCATCATTACTTTTCATAATCTATATCTATAAATTTTAATCTTTTTTATATCGTCGTTGTAGAACGAAAAGTCACCAAATACATTTTCAAAATGCCAAATCTTCATTTACAAAAATCTTTATAGATCTATCAATTTTTAATCGATGATCTTAATTTTTTAACCACATGATAAGAAAATGTAAATCTATCAATTTATATTTCAACTTTAAAAATGCATCAATAACTTTTTATAATATTAATCAACAAACTCGAAATTTAAGTTTTTCATAAAAATGTATTTGGTGACTTTTTGTTCTACAAAGACGATATATATGATTTTTTCTACAATGATGATATATCAAAATACAAGAAATATTTTTATATAAAAATAAATTTATTAAAATTGCAACTACACAATCACTTCTTATCTCACATTTAGAGAGTGATAGCTTACTTTTGAGTTTATCGGCCAAAGAATAAATAGTGCAGATAGCGTGGTGATAGTTTATACAATGTTGATGATAAATATCGGTAGAACATTTGGTTGTTTTACAGTTTAAAATGAGGTCTGAATAAATGACGACATGACACTTTATAGATATGATTAGCAATTAAAGACTATTGATTGGATAATCGAAATATGAGTAATACTCAGAAAAAATACTATAAAAATTATAGTTTTTACTATTGAAATTAGCTTGTAAATCCTATTAAATACTACAAAATACTATAAAATTATTTTTAAAAGTGTATGAAAATATTTATTTTTTGTATACTATTAATAAATAACTATCCTATTGAAATATTTAAATTGGATTTTATGAGATTTTTTCTGAGTGAAGTAAGACAACGAAAAATTTTAGTCTGAAAAGGTAGACACCGAATCTTAACAAAAATGGAAGTATATGAAGTATTTTCTTATACAAAAAATATAGAATCAGGGAAAATGGAATTCTTCATATTTATCTTCATTATATCGAAACCCAGAAAAAAATTCCCTCAAATCCCTTTAAAATTGGTCAATAGGACAATTATTGATTTAATAGTATACCAAAAATAAATATTTTCAATTAACTCAATGGCAATGTCATTATATTTTCTAGTATTAATTTATCCTATTAACTATTTTTAATAGTAAAAAACTATTATTTATATAGTATTTTTATCTGGGTGTAGAATTCGTACTCACGGCTATACTCATTGTTACTAGTGATCTATAAAAATCATTATATTTTTATAGTACCTAAAATTTAGAAACTAATAATGCCGCTTGTCCAACTGTAGCTCAACGCGAATATATATATATATATTTTTGTTTGCTTTGTAAGAAAATTTTCGATTTTTTATTCTGTATTTTTTTATATTCTGTACAACTTTTGAGTATTTAGTTTAGTATGCGTTTGACTGTTGCTCGGGAATTGCGTGAAGTGGAAATTTGCTGCGTTACGTTTTTCGTCGGTTCGATTTAGTTTTGAAGAGGTAAAGACAAAAGTGCCTATGTGTTTATATGAAACTGGACAAAATTGTGCACAAATAATGTATAAAAATATATAAAAAGTTTTAAAAATTATATAAAATAAAACAAATATAAAAACGTAAATTATGCGTGTATTTCCGTAATATTTTATATATCGCTATCTGTGTTAAGTTCGATTTATTTCATTAACTTATAAATTATATTAAAAGTAAATAATACAATTTAAAATTACGAGGATATTCAATAGTACAAAATATATTTCGTGAAATTTATAAAAAAATATTTTTTAGGGATGACTAATTCTAAAAATACAGTAAATTGTTATAAACAACAAGTGTCGTAATATAAATGAGTTTGTAAACAATTTCAATAATAAATAAATGTAGATAGTTCAAATAAAAATTCAATTTGTAATGTGTAATTAAATAAATAAATAAAACTTAAAGTATAATAGATAATGTATAAAAAATTCAAATATGTGAAAAAATTTAAAATAAACAAACCGACCTGTTTTAGTTTTCAATCGAAATTGAACTAAAATTTTATTTCCAACAAATATGTTTTTTTGTTGTTTTGTTTGCTGTTCCAGAATTTGATATAATATAAAAAGTTAATCCGGTATATTCAAACTTCTGATTGACAGATTATCTTAACTGCCTCTTTCTGTATTTCGAAACGAAAGACTATTAGACGAAAGTGACCTAATATTAAATAAATTTCAATGTTTTAAATGTCAAATGACATGTGACGAGATTTTGACGTCAAATTTGAATTTCATCGTTCGTTTCGAAATACAGAAAGTGGGTATAAAATTTCAATTCGTGTTTTTTCTGTTTTAGCTTTCAATTTTCAATAATATTTTTAATATTATTAATCATTTTTCATCGAATTTAATCCGTTCAAGTGTTGTGGAACAAATCAAATGATGTATTTGAATTTGGAATTAAAGTGAATTTCAGATCATGCTCGTTTTATTTAATTGAAATCGATTAACATTGAGATAAATGATAAAAAATATTGACCTAAAAAACCAGAAAATATATTAATACGTTTTAATGAATGATTGTAATCAAATAATTTAAAAAAAAACCGTCCTTTTTTGAAAATTTCAAACGGAATATTTTATTTTTTTGTTTTACAGTAAATTTAACAAATACCCAGCATACCATTCGTATCGAAATCATTACGAGATCAATGCGAGAAAAAAAAAGAAATCACACGATATCGGACACTTTCTCGTATCGATATCGAGCGTCAAATTGGCACTACATGGTTGGTAGATATCGATGCATTTTGTTGGAGATTTCTCGGTACGATAAATTTTTTGAAATCGGAACGATATCGATGAAAATTGATCAAAGTTCCATATTGCTTCGAAAAATATTACGATATCGATGCGATAAATGTTTATATATCTAATTTTGTCAATGAATTTGAATATAAAAGAAATTATAAAAATTAGAATCGATAAAGCAACGAGATAGAACTTTTTTCTCGAAGTTATTCGATAAAAATTCGAGGCATCAAAGGTCTCCGAGACATGACAGACTGAGTATCTTCTAGATCTTGCCTTTAATTTGATATTAATTAAGGGTATGTTGAATTTTTTTTGTGCGGCTCTACAATGATATATAGTACTGGTTCTCAACCGGTGGGTCGCGACCGCCATGGGGGTCGCGAGTCCATTCTCGGGGGGTCGCCAATAGATATTCAAATTAGATTATTTAAATAATTTAATTAAAAAATTATATAAAATAAAATTTTTAATTTATCATTATGTAGCATTAAATTGTAAAAGCATTAATAATAGTAAGAACACTTATAATAACCCATCATTTTGTATAAACGACATCGAAACGAATTCGAAACGATATCGTTTGAACGAACAATGTTATCGTTTTCGACTAACGTTAACTATTCGAGAATGATAGCGTTCTCGAAAAAAATGGCTCTATCGTTAACGACATCGATATTGTATGAATTCTCGATATCGAAACGAATTCGAAAATTAATTCAATCTCGATATCTAGACGAATTCGAAAAATTATTCAATTTCGAAATTGAAACGAATTTGAAAAGCTTATTCAATTTCGATACTATTTAAATTAATTTGCTTCGAAATTATCTTTCATAGAGCTGTGCACCAAGCATTCTATAGTATCCAAAACATTAAAATTGTTTTCCTAGTTTGGGATTAAAAAATTAGTTCATTGATCCAGCAACAAAATATTGCATACTTACTAAATTTTTAAATGTTTCTAACAGTTGCAAAATTTCATCCAATTTTAAAATTTATAAAATTTTTTCATTGAACAGCTTTTTTTGACAAAAAATTCAATACTGATTCTATATAAATTTAACGATATCGTTACGAATTCGAAACGTTATCGAAATTTTATACAATCGAAACTATGTTTATTGGGAAGTAACAAAAGTACAGTCCTTATTTTACTATCGCCGAAACCATTGATTATTTGTGACTCTTGCCAGAATAGGGCAGCCATGAAACAAAACGGTGCCGTATATGGTATGATATTTGTGTTACCTAAAAACTGAAATTGAGAAAATTACAAATGAATTCAGTGACTAAAATCCTTTGGGGTAAAGGTTGCGATGGTTTACGGACTTTATATATATTCCTAGGGTTCCATGGAGGAACATAGGGCCACAACAAAGTTTTTCAAATCTGATCTGTCTTCGGCCATCTTTTTGAATTCACGCCAGCTTCCGCCTGATGAATTTATTTCATCTCCATATATTTTGTAAATGTTTAATACCACATTTTGATTTCGATATTTTTCAAATTAAAAATCTCGATTCCATTTCGAATTTTCTCAATTATAAATAGAAAATTCTCAATTTTTATTGGAATTTTCTCAATATCAAATTGTAAAATCCCAATTTTATTTGGAATATTCTCAATTTAAAATGAAATATCTTAATTTCCTTTGTAATTTTCTCAATTTAAAACATAATAATACGTCATGAAATATATGTCCATCCCAAATATATATTTCCCAATTTCGTTTCTTTTTTATTTTATATGTCAATTTTTAAAAATTTCCAGTTCAGTCGCTCAGAAGCATTCTTTTAAGGCGGTTGTGTAATACATATTTTTTAACCCTATTAAGTCTGTCAAGTCAAATAAACACCAGAAAATTACGTAGTGCATATTTTCCCTATTGAGTTTCCCCAAAATGCGGACATCAGATGCAAAGATTATTTTTGTATGAAATTGTTCATCATTGCGTGTATTTTCCTGCATTTTATTCAAATATTTCATAAAGAAACTTTAAAAAAATATAAAAACAATCAGAAAGATAAAATTTAAAACATTGTTTCGAAATTTTGACAGCAAAAACGTTTCAAATTTAAATTAAAAAAAAAATTAGTGAATTTTGATAAGTTACTCTCTCGACACACTTTTTAGGTAACACACGTTTCTTTTTGATTTTCTGCAAAAACTAATATCTGCAGACATATTTTCTACTAGAAATGATAAGTTTCATTTCGGTGAAATCCAACAACTCGCCATTTATGATGTATATAGATTAATTAAAATATATGGATTATAAACAAGTGATCCATCTATATATATAAAACTCTTGGTCCGTCTGTCAGTCTGTCGGTCTGTCTGTCTGTTTGTTCCAGCATCACGTCTAAACCGCTGAACCGATTTAATTGAAATTTTGCACCAGGATACTATGGAGTCCGGAGGGTGTCATAGGCTATATATGGGCGGGATTGGACAAAGGGGCGTGGCACCTTCCATACAACCTAAACTTTCAAAACGACATAACTCGGCACATACACAAGCTAAGAAGATGAAACAAAAAACTCAAATACAAAAAAAAAATACAAAAGCAAAAACACAAAAACAAAAGCAAAAATCAAATACAAAAACAAAAGTAAAAGCACAAAACTTAAGCTATAATTCTAAAACAACAGAAAAATAAAAAAGGATAAAAAACAAAATCAACCACACTAAAACTCACCACACTAAAATTCACCACACTAAAACTCACCACACTAAAACTCTACCACTACTAAAACTAACCACACTAAAACTTCTACTGGGGAAAACTCTACGGGAAAGAATTCTACGGGAAAGAATTCTTCCCAGAAGAATTCTACGGGAAAGAATTCTTCTGGGAAAAATTCTACGGGGAAGCACAGTCTGAGAAAGAATTGTCTATGAGAAAAGTTGTTTTATCGGATAATTTTATCGGATACATTTATAAAACCAATAAAAAAAAAACGTCCACAGTGAAGCACGGGTCCCTGATATATATAATAAAATTGTTATTTATATTAATAAAATTGCTCAATAACCTAGCATTCACATAATATTTGCACGAGTCGTGTACGGGTCCAGCTAGTATTTTATAATTTCAAAGGGGTCGCAGGAGACATTTGGAGTTAAAAAGGTGACCACCGACACCAAAAAGTTTGGGAAACACTGATCTATAACATATCAAACGTTTTCGAAAGATTCTTCATTACACATAGAAAATACCCAGTGTGCCCCGTTTCCTTGAAGCTTTCTCGAATAACTTCGATAAAAAAGTTCAATCTCGTTGTAATTTTTAAAATTTCCCGTACATTAAATTTTTTCTTTTGACAAGATACGATGTTTAAAGATTTATCGCATCGAAATCGCAATATTTTACGATGTAATCTTGAAACTTAAATTTTTTTTTTCGAAACCTTTACGATTTCAAAAATATTCTCGTACCAAGAAAACTCCCACAGAACTGGAATCGTTCCAAATTTTAAAATGGTAATTGTTTCGTAAATAAAATATAACATAATCTGTCATATTTCAGCGTAAAATTGAAATTGAATCGATATAATGTCCAAAAATAAATTTTGGATCAAAATATTATTTAAAAAAAATATTCCCGAATATATTAAAAAACTAATATCCATTTGACGAAAATTTTGAATTCGATGAAATAATGAAAAAATTTCTCCAAATATTTTGAAATTATGTCCTCTTTAGATTTTACATCAAAAAACAAATTTTCTGAACAAATAAAACTTGTTTATCGAAAATCAAAACCACTTCAATTTCGGCTCGACATATACAACAACAAATAATAAAGATATCATTCTGAATAGGTTCGTTTTATCGACAACCCTATCGTTTTCGTATCATTATAGATTATCGAAATCGCCAATTTGGGCCTTTGAATCTATATCGTTTCGATAGCGTTAATATATCTTTTGGTTTGCTCGGTACCTATACTTATTTGGTAATCATCGACGATAATGCGATATATATTTCAAACCGTTTAATTGTTAAAACAAAAACGAGAAAACTCGAATTTTAAAATAACTTTTTTTGCAAATACCTACTTAAAAACGATTTAAACTCATTATTCTCACACAGTAAAATAATTTTGGTCATCGCAGCAGTCAGCAACATCAATAACAGCAGCAACATGGCCACACCAACAGCACCTGCCAACGGCAACACTGTCAACGCCGCTCCAACATCACTACCACCAGCACCACTTTTTGCCGCCACCTTTTTTCATCAGGTGGCAACACAACATCCCGAAGAGAACATCATCGTCTCACCGCTGCTGCTCGAAACAACATTGGCGCTACTCTTTCTCGGCTCCGATGGTGAAACCGCGCAGCAACTGAAGAATGTGCTGCAGCTAAAACGTTTTGGCAGCAATGCCAAAATGGCCAATTACTATGCGGATGTTTTGGACGCATTCAGCAAAACACAGGAGGAGACACATTTGCTGATGTTGCACAAGTTGCTGCTGCTGTCGGACAGCGTTGCCACCGTATCGGATGAATTTCAAAAGATTGCGCATAAATATTTTCACACTTCAGTGGAGACGCTGCTGCCTGCCACTACAAAGGATGCCAAGGCACATTTAAGCGATATCCTGTCAAAGGCTGCGCTGGGTAAAATGTCACCCACAATCGCAGAGCAGCTGCTGCCAGCGTTGGCGCGCATCCTACACCTGAGCGCCGTCTATTTTCAAAATAAGTGGTTTCTGCCCTTCAGCGGCTACCGCTCTGGCATCTATGATTTTCATTTGAATGCCGAACTGAGGCGTGCGGTGCCAATGCTCTTCGACGATGACATGTTTGTGAAGTTCGGTGATTTCAAGGATCTGGACGCGCGTGCCATTGAGTTGCCATACGAACACGAGGAGGATGAGTTGGCCATGTTGCTGCTGCTGCCCAATCAACGTGATGGCGTGGCAGCACTGGAGCAACGTTTGGCCGAGTGTAATCTCTACGATCTCGATGAGCGGATGCAGATGGAGAGTGTGCAGGTGCTGCTGCCCAAATTCCGCATAGACTTTACTGTGAGTCTGCGCGAGATGTTGGAGAAGGTAATAATTTTGGGAATTTACGAAAAAATATTAAGTATTTTTGTAATATGTTTAATTTAAGCAAATGGGTGGCATCGCTATTAATTGATTTATATTCGGCCCTAAAAGCAGGCAATGTAATTGAATTTTTCGTATTATAAGGGTGCACAGTATAAAAATTTGTTTAAATATGCGTCCAAAAATGTTGTTACAAAAAATGTTTAGACGGCAAAAACAACGCAATGAGCGATTTTCAAAAAAAAAAAATGATTCAACAAAAACAACAATGTTGGAAAATTTTGAAAAAAATATGTTGTTAATAAATATTAGGACGACAAAAACAACGCTATATTCAACAAAAAACAACAATGTTCGAAAATTTTCGAAAATTTGTATGTATGACAAAAACACCGAATGGTCGAAATCTCCATTTTAAAAAAAGAACTATTCGACAAAAAAATAATGTTCGAAAATTTTCGAAAACAAGAAATTTGTTAAAAAAAAATGTTTGTGGACGACAAAAAAACGCAATGATCGAAATCACTATTTTTAAAGAAAAAAAAAATCGACTAAAACAAAAATGTTCGAACCATTTCGAAAAAAAGAAATTTGTTAAAAAAAAATGTTTGTGGACGACAAAAAAACACAATGATCGAAATAACCATTTAAAAAAAAAAAAAAGATTTGACAAAGACAACAATGTTCGAAATCTACATTTTACAAAATTCGACAAAAACAATAATGTTCGAAAATTTTCGAAAACAAATTTTGGACGACAAAAAAACCGTCGAAATTATCATTTTCCAAAAAAAAAATTCGACAAAAACATGTTTGAAATATTAGGAAAAAAAAATTTGTTAAAATACATTTTTGGGCGACAAAAACAACGCAATAGTCGAAATCAAAATTTTTCAAAAAAAAAACAAAAAAAATCGACAAATTGCAATGTTTGAAAAATTTCGAAAACATGTTTTTTTTTTTAATATTTTTAACGACAAAAATACCGTAATGATCAAAATCACTTTTTTGCAAAAAAAAGATTCGACAAAAACAACGTTTGAAAAATTTCGAAGTTTGTTAAAAAATGTTGGACGTTAAAAAAATGTTGAAAAAAAAATATTTTTGAACGACAAAAACACCGCAATGGTCAAAATCACCTTTTTGCAAAAAAAAGATTCGACAAAAAACAAGTTCGAAAAGTTTAAAAAAAAAATGTTTGCTAAAAAAAATTTGAACGACAAAAACAGCGTAATGGTCGAAATCGCCATTTTCAAAAAAAAAACAATGTTCGAAAAATTAAAAAAAAAAAAAGTTAAAATTAATTTTTGAACGACAAAAACAACGCAATGGTCGAAATCACAATTTTTCAAAAACAAAAATAATCGATTATTATTTTTTGGTTTCTCACTGATTTATTTAATTAATGTTATTTAGTGAGATATTTAGGAACCTATGAAAAGGTTAACCTTTATCTCTGGATTCTGAAAATTACAAATACATCTATATCATGTTTTTTGCTTTCTTTAGATGGGTTTAACGTCGCTTTTTAACAACGAAGCTAATTTCACGAATCTGCTCAAGGATGCCAAAGAAACACTGCCAATCGGGGATCTGTTGCACAAGGTCTGCATCGAAGTCAACGAATCTGGCTCAGCGCCTGCTGCGACTGTTGGTGAGTAAAATATCAATAATAAATACTATAAATAAAAATCATTAAAATGAATATTATATAAATGTAATATTTCATATTTTCTGCACGTAGCCAATAAACCCATTGTCATCAGCAACTGCATCGATACACGACAGAAGTTCTTTCGCGCCGATCATCCCTTCTACTTTGCCATACGCAGTCGGGATTTAATATATTTTGCTGGTCACGTAACCAATTTTTAATAATATATATATATTGTTAATCGGCTCAACTGTTAATCACACTGTAACATTTTGTTAAATTGTTAATGTTATCTCAGAATGAAGAGAATTAAAAATGCATTTAAAATTTATTTATATAACAAAGAGTCTTCACAGTTTTATTTTATTTGGTATTTAAGTAGTACTTAAGTGGAATTTTTAAAAAATGTTACAATTTCTTAAATTAAATACTTTAAATATTAAATTGTCTTTACTGTGAAACAACATGGTTTGTTTGTAGTCACTAAAATATGAGAATATACAAATGTTTTTATGCTAGCTAAATGTAAATTCATTAAATTGTTTTTTAGTACACCCAGAAAAAAATACTATATAAATAATAGTTTTTTACTATTAAAAATATTCAATAGGATAAATTATTATTTTAATCGGAAAATAACATTAAATACTAGAAAATACCATGACATTGCCATTGAGTTTATATGAACATTTTTATTTTTTGTATACTATTAAATCAATAATTGTCCTATTGACCAATTTTAATGTGATTTGAGGGAATTTTTTTCTGGGTGTATATTTTAATTCGCGCAGTTATTAATTTTAATTTTAGTTGCTTCTGTCCATTAAAAACTAGTTGTAATAGTAAGCATTATAAGTTAAATGGAATTGTTTGAATTTCACAGTTTTATTTTGGTATTACATTAAAATAGAACAGACTTATTTAAAATAATATTTCATATATTTACATTAACTACTCAAAATAACTATTTACATAAAGAGTTTAAAACGAACCTTTAATGTTATACACAAAAATGAAAGATAGTAATATTTACATAATAAGTTATTAAACAAATTAATTCACACAATTATATTATGATATATTTTTTGTTTGCTAATTTTGCTTATTTACATCAATTTATAGTATATTCTAGTTTCTTAAAATAATTATTTGTTGCAGGAAATTAAATTTATTAAATTCATTTTCTTTGATTACTTAATTAAATTATACATCTTTTATTTTTACGTATAAAGAGCTGCCTTCATTTATTTTATTATTTCTATAGTACAAAAGTGAATCTAACACTTCGTTGTAGTTAGCATTTCAGCTCTTAAAAACAATCAAACCTTTACAATTTTGTCATAGTTCAATTAAATACTGTAACATAAAAAACAACGAAGTGCGAAACACACATTTGAATTTCAGTACAATATCAGTTATTGTTTAGAATTATACTCTTATTACGAATAATTATTTTAAACAGAATAATGTTTTTTTTTTTTTTTTGTTGAGAAAGAGGAAGTGACAACCATACGAATTCTTGCCAAGGATGTGAGTCCTTACGATTAATATAATTTTTTTACTAAAAATTGTTTTTTTTAAATCTAAAAATAAAATTGTTCAAATATCATCATCTGAGAATTAGTGTGGCTCATACGCCATTGAGTCGATTTCGAGAAAAACGATAAACAAGATTTGCATTTGCGTTAAAATAGGAGCATATTTGCGATTTGGAGCTACTTCGATGCTGAATATCTCAGATTTGATACGAGATATCGAAAAATGTATAACGGCATGTTAAAATTTCAATAAATCAAAATTTTTCACTAAAAATTAAATTTTTACTATAAATGAAATGTTTTACCATAAATTCAATTTTAACTAAACATTGAATTATGCACTAAAAATTCAAATTTTCTCTAAAAATTCAATTTTTCACTAAAAAAAATTCAATTTTTCACTAAAAATTCAATTAATTATTTTACTAAAAATTAATTATTTTACTATTTATTATTTTTTTTTCTGAAAATTTAAAGATCACTAATAGTAATAAATAAAATTTTATTTACAATTAAATATTTCGCTGCAATTTAATTTTTACACAAAATAAATTCAACATTTTCCACAGTGCGGTTCTGAAATATATACAAAACATTGCATACATTCAGGCATTCATTTTATAAAACAGGGTGTTCAATATAAAAATAAAACAACATTTGAAATTCACCAAATATTTTAAATAAAAAAACTATGGAAAATATTATAAAATTGAAAAGAAAGAAAACAACTACATCACATCCCTAACACTTGCCTATTTACAAACAGCTCAGATAAACCTAGAATCGCTGAAGCTGCTTCTCAACCTGTTTAACCTAACGTAACCTATTTTCCTACCCAGTTACTATTCCTGCTCCGATTCCTCGATAATGACATCGTGTTGCATGGGGCCAAGCCGACTAGTCATTGTACCGGACGTCGTGGTTGCCGCATCGTGCGGTATGCTGCCGCTAGGTGGCAACGGCGGTGGCGGTATATCGTCATCGTCGACATCCGACGACGTATGATGCTGCGGAGGCGGCGGTAATTCGTTCGTGCGATTGAGCAAATAGTCGAGATCATGTGTAATGCGATCAAACATGCCGGTGATAGAATTCTCATCATCAGGCGTAGTTGAAGCAGAAGCAGCGACGGCGGCGCCACCACCAACATCAAGTGCTGTTGTTGCTGCTGCTGCTGTTGACATCATGTTGCTGCTGCTTTTCGTCGACGCTTCGTCAACAATCGAAGTATCATCTATCGATGAATTTGTGATGGTAATGATAGGCGTTGGTGTCGTCAGCAAATGCGTTGCTGTTGACGCAACACCAACGGCTGCTGTTATTGTCGGCAACATGGGATCGTAGGTGTGCGTTGTAGGTTCTACGATGGTGACGCGTTTCTGCAATTTTGGCGTTTGTGTCGTCACAGAGTTGGTGCTGATGCTAGTGCTCGTGCTGATGATACTGCTGAGATTGCTACTGCTAATGTTGCTGCTAGTGTTGTTGGCAGCCACATTGTTGCCGTAGTTGTGTGCAGCAGCCTCCGCAAAAGGCTTGTGATGTTGCTGATGATACTGTTGCTGTTGCAGCTGATGTGCTGTTGCGGGCAACATGTTGCTGCTGCGTATGCCAATAATGCTGCTGTCTGCAAAAATAAAATTTACTTTTGAAAACATTTTTAAAACAAAAATATGTTTGATCGAATTACAATCTAATTTCATATAAAATTTGTAAATAAACGATTTAAATTCGATGGAAAACCGAAGCATGGTACATAATCTTTAAAAATCACATGGTGCTCTTGAGCATCACTGCAATTAACTCTTATAAAAACAACGTAAAATATATTTGCAATTTAACAAAGAACTAAAAGTAACTGCACCATGATCTACCTAGCACTAAAGTACTTTAGATGCTGCTGCTCTGGCAATGTCACATGCAGCAGCACATGCAGTGTTGCCATAGAGGAGTTAAAAACACAGTACCTAACTTCAAAAATATCTTTTTTTTAAATAAAATTAAAAATTTGAATTTTGACTGTAAATTAACTTTTTCACTAAAATAAAACTTTCGGCATAATTTTAATTATTAAGTTTAATACCTATATTTAAAATTAAATAACATTTTTGCTACAAATTCGAGTTTAAAACCCTTTTATTAGGTTGCTTTCTTGTCTGTCTAATCGGTAAAAATTTTGTAATTAATTTAAACTACCTTCGCGATGAACTATAGACTTGAGATGTTAAATATTACCTCGATCTGGATCATGGTTCTAACGCCATTGTTCGATATTAAAGATACTTTGAAACACGAATATTTTTAATTTTAATAATATTAGGTCTTTCGAATGATATTAAAACTGTATATATTTTTTAATCTAAAACATTTTGAAGGTTAATTTTTTAGTATGATTTAAAATGAAACGTCAGGCAGTAAATAATATAATTTATTGGATTCTTAAAGTTCACATTGAAAACCTTTTATATTAACAAATATTTTTTATTTCACTTTTTTTTTATAAAATATATTTATAATTTCTGAAAATACATTTTTTCCACAGTGCGCTTCTGAAGATTGGATAACATATTGCATACTTTCAGGCATTCATTGCAGGCAGTAGAACAGGGTGTTTGATAAAAAATAATCACAAATTTTTAAAAGATTTATACAAAATTAAAAAGTAGGAATGTGAGAAAAATAAAAATTACTACTAAAATTAAAATGAATTTTCATCCAGTGATGCCAACTCATATTTCCATTTTCCCCGATATTCTTAGCAAAATTCCCCAATTGACAATAAAATTCCCCGCACAAATGTAATTTAAATACACAATAAATAGTGTTATCACTACATTTTTAATAAAAATCGAAATAATTCATAGAACAAATATTACGCAGTATTTCTCTAATTTTCGAATGACATTTATCAGCCGTTATAAATTGAGAAAAAATTATGTGTTATTACCAACTTCTGCTATATTTAATAATTAAGGTCCAGTTTTTCAGTGAAAGTTTAAACTTAAACTTAGATTAAATAAATATTCCAAAAGTCTATAGTTCTAAATCAAAATGTCCGACTTTCTTTAAACTTTACCGACAGATAGACAATTAGTACTCAGTTAATATGAAATTTTAAATATATGTGACTGAAAAAATGGATTATATTAAACAAATTATATTAAACTTGGTTTAAAATATTACTGAAAATAGCAAGATAAAAATATTTTTGAATAGAAGCAAACTATTTCGAAAATTAAATTTAACCATTTAAAGACCTGTATAAAAATGTGCAATTGTAAATATATATTATTTTCGATTTTTTTTTTAATTTTGATCATTTTTGACATTGATATGTTTAGTTTCGAAATTTTAAATTCCCAATAATCGCAATCTTTAAAATACGGAAAACACTATTTTTTCAACTATTAAGGGGCATGTCAAATTTTATTAAGTAAAAATTTATCCTATATTTAAAAACATAACATCAGATACATTCAAAAAATGTTAAAGGAATTTATCTAGTTCTAGAAATCGTATTTAAAAGATTGAACATATTAGAAGCCAAATTATGATCTTTCATATGATTGGAATATAGAGCTATGTTCCAGTTTTCGGTCGAATCCGATTTTACCTGCAAAATTCCTATCAAACTATTTTGAATTTATTATTTTCCAAACGAATTGAAAGCGCTGAAATCAAAGTTTGCTGTGTAAATTCATTTCAAAAAATATTTATTGTACTAAGATATCGAATCTAAAAGTAAAAACATTTGTTTTATATGAAATTCGATCAAAAGTTGGAATATGCCCCTACCCTAGTGGAAATTTGCCCGATACGCCATCAGGTTTTCGTCGGGTAACCCCTATTAGAGAAAACATGATCATTGCCTTATCATGTTCTGGTCATGCGCACGATAGCAGGTTTTACATTATCTAAACAGTCAATGGTCTCGATCATAACTACATTAGTCGTCCCTCCTAAGTAAACTTCAATCGGGCAATGATCGGGATTTAATGATGAAATCCCTTAATATTTTTTTGTAGAACTGTAAACTATCGGAAATATCTTATCATTATTTTATTAAAAGTCACCAACTACATTTTCAAAATACTAATGGTTCATTTACAAAAATCTTTACATGTATATGATTCAATTTTTGATCGAAGAGCTACATATTTTGAGCTGTATATTTGAATATACACATTTTTTTAAAATTGAATACTGCATTTTATTTCATAGGGTATTTGTAGGATTTTTATAATGAAAACATTTTTATGCTCGGGCTCTGACAAGGCAATGGTCGGGTAAATAATGAAATGGGGAATTGCCCGATCAGTACATGATCATGACCTGAGATCAATACATGATCAGGACCATGCGTTACAAGGACATTATGGGCTCGTCATATTCCGATCAACTCAAATAATGACATGATCACTTCATGACCATGGCCCTACCAAAATTTCTACTAGGGTTACAAGGACATCTTGACCATGTGTTGTACCTTGTTTGGGCCTCGTCATAACCCGATCATCTCAAATAATGACATGATCATTTCATGAGCATGGCCCTAACCAAATTTCTTCTAAATTTTAAAAATTCCATTTTTTACTTTAAATTAATTTTTAATGTAATTTCAATAAAAATTCATTTTTAATAAAAATTCAATTTTTCACTAAAAATTTAAATTACCACTAAAAAATTCTGTTTCATACTAAAAATTCAGTTTTTTATTATAAATGCAAATATTCAATCATGTCAATTTTTCACTAAATTTTTTTACTACAATTTAAAAAAAATTAAATTTTTCATGAAAAATTCAGATTTTCACTAAAAGTGCATAGAAGTTGCTACATTGAAATTCAGATTTTATAGAATCGTCTTTGAAAATTAGTCCTATAAATTGGCATCCAACGTATCAAAGTCGCAACACTGCGAAATTTAAGTACCAAATTGTCAGACATGTTTGTTGCGCTATCTGTATGTGAGATTTTTGCCGTAAAGCAGCAACAAAATGTTGTGTTCCCTAGGAGTCCTTATTTTCTAATAATAATAAAAAAAAAGAAATAAAATAAAAAAATGTTTAAACACGGTATTGTTTGCACTTGAGTGCGCCGACGGCAGCAGTAGCAGCTACAAAGGTGCTGCCGCCGCAGCAGCAACGCCCTACATGTCGCCAACAAACATCGCTTAAAAGGATGTTTTGCAGTTTGTTCCTGCTGTGGTGATTCTTGTTGTTGTTTTTTTGGTTTACTGGCGACTGTAAACAGGCACTTGGGAAGCGCCTTACATATTTGCGCGTCCTGTTTATCCTTTAATTTTGACTGTTTGAGTATTAAGAGATTTCAGTGTATTTTATGAGTGCAGGGAGTTATGGCCAGATCCCTTTATAATGGCAGCCCCCAAAGTGTTTACAGGAATTTGTGGACAAACAGGATTTTATGAAAGACTCTTCAGACCAATAGATAGACAGACAGCTAGCTGAGGCAGTTGGTGAGGAAGTAGATAAGTATGTAGTTCCAACAATTTATTGGTTTAGTGCTATAAAGAACTAAGTACTTTATAGAGATTGCAGCGAATTAGAGGGCATAATGGCGGCATAGGGAACACAAAAGGATTCTATTAAAAAAGGCCACTAAACTCAACTAAATTCCTTTAAGTTCTAAAAATGCGGTGACTGTATTCAAAAGAAATGTTTGTAACACTTTGCAAAATCCGGTTTTAAAATTCCGGAACAAGTCCAATTGAGTTTCTATAATATTTGTCTGTTCTTAGAAAAAGTAATATTGTTTTATTTGTCTTTTTCTTAACCCTACAAACCATTTTACGATAATTTTTAAATTCGATGTAATAATGACAAATTTCAGATATAAAACTCAAAGTATTAGAAAATTTAATTGCGTATTCTTTATACTTTTTGTAAAAAAATAAAATTTTCTGAAGAAATAAAATTTGTTTATCGAAAATAAATACATTTATGAGATAATCTCGATATCTATAACGACAAAAATAACGATATCATTTTAGATAGGTTCGTTTTTATCGAAAATCTTATCGTTTTTGTATCATTATAGATTATCGAAAACGACAATTTCAGGATATAAACAGTATCGTTATATTTTGTGTTTTTAAATGACATATACAATTTAAATATTACTTTTTCTAAGAGCGGTATTTGCCTTGAACCAATTCAACACTCGAATGGGAAACTACTCGAGTGAAACTTTAGTACACACCCAGAAAAAAATTCCCTCAAATCCCATTAAAATTGGTCAATAGGACAATTATTGATTTAATAGTATACAAAAAATAAAAATTTTCATATAAACTCAATGGCAATGTCATGGTATTTTCTAGTATTTAATGGTATTTTCCGATTAAAATAATAATTTATCCTATTGAATATTTTTAATAGTAAAAAACTATTATTTATATAGTATTTTTTCTGGGTGCAGGATATGATCATTGCCTGATCAGACAGGCTTCAAATCAGGCAATGATCAGGGGTTTTCATCAGTGCCTGATTCAAAACGTAATATGTCGAGAATTTGCATTTCTTTTGCTTTTGAGTTTAACATTTATTTATTAGAATATTTTATTATAAAAGGTTTTTAATAACATCTCGATCATATTATATTAATACGAAATCCAATCAGTTCTTTTTTTATAAGTGTCACATCAGCTTTCATTAAGTAGATTTTAGAAGTAGACTTTAGATCAGTATTTTGTATAAAGGTTGGATCAGGTTGCCTTAAGTTGATTTGACATTAGGATTACCATATTCGACCCTGATCAGTATCAGCTCAGGTGGCCTTTTTTGGGCTGCCTTATCGTATCCTGATCAGGGGCGGATGCGAAATAAGGCTAACCTTAACAAATTTCCACTCGGATACCTTAGATGTGATATGTTAACCTACTCGGTCTGTCGAAACTTTCAGGGACTTGTGTTCTTTTATGGGTCCTATTGACTAAATAGCTGGTCCGATATATCAGTAAAAAGTAATATAAAAAAAATCGAACAAAAATATGTATCTTGTAAAAAAACAATAAAACAATTTTTGTCGAAAATTTGTTTTTTCTTTTTTGTAAATTTTTTATCCTAACTTTTTTTGTACAATTTTTTGTTCCGAAAAAAACATTTTTTGGTTGGACTTTTTTTTTAATTTCGAAATATTTAATATAATGCGGGTTAAAATAAATTTCAAATTGACCTAGAGAATTACTCAATATAAAATATTTTACCCATTTTAATTTATTTTGTAACTATTAAATTTTTTGATAATGTATCACTGTTGAGGTGTCAACAGTGTACCAGTGGAATGAACGGATACTACTAAATGTATGTTTCATAAGAAAGTAAGAAGTATTAAATGTCTCGATTATCATAGTTGTTTTTTATTTAGAACTCCAGATTGAAGTACCAAGTAAGTGTTGATGCCATTATCATCTCAGGCCCTTTTTTAACAGCACCAAAATCTGTCACTCAGACTTAAGCTTAATTATATGCTGTACCGTTACTGGCACGGTAAACAGGTTATAAGTCTCCTATTGAGGGTCCTACAAAGGGTTAAATAAAACACCAAGTAACGCAAAGCAGCTTAAAACGAAAGATCACTTGACGAAGGCAATCAAAATACGATACCAGAATGAAATGAAAAATTTCGACGCCATTTTGTGCCACTCACCTTGTGAGACACCCTGCAATATATCCAAGGTTTCAACGCCAACGAACTCATGTTGACCCTCCAGCTGCTGCTGTTGATAGAGTTGCTGCTGCTGGTGTTGTTGCTGGTGTTGTTGCCGCCGCCCCAGGCTGCCCGTTGCCATGCCGGCGTAAGCACCATAGTAGACAATGCCGCCAGGTGGCGCGCCAGCCAACTGCGTCTGCCATGATGTATTATCACTTAAAATGCCATCAACGAGGCTCTGTTGCTGCTTCTGCTGCTGTTGGTGATGCTGCATGGTGGCATTAGCGGCGACAGCAGCAGAGCCGCCTCCTCCGACACCTAATATGTTGCAGCACCTAGCTGCGGGCGAGGAGACCAACGTCGTCGTGGACACAAATCCGGCAATGCCGCTGGTTTTAAGTACCTCCTTTGTCTGCTGCTGCTGATAGTGTTGTTGCTGCTGCTGCTGCTTCTGCAGATGTTGCTGTCGGTCTAAGCTCCCGGTGGCGCCCAGGAAGGAGTCGACACCATTGCCGCCGACAGCGAGGAGTTGACAACGCGGCGCACTCGAGATGATAGTGAGCGGCAGTTGGACGCTGGAGGGCGGCAGGTGTGTGGCAGCCGCCAGCATTGAGGTTAGTGAGGGCGGCACGCCACAATCGTTGTCCTGTTCCTTTTCTTGTTGCGTATAGACTGGAAGAAATAAAACAATATTTTTACATTTTTCATTTATATTTTTTAAATCTTTTAAACCTTTTCAATCTTTTAAAAATCATTTAAATCTCTTCAAGATTTTTTATCTTTTAAATCTTTCTAATATTTAAAATCTTTTTAAATTTATAAATCTTTTAAAATTTATAAATCTTTTAAATCTCTTAAATCTTTTAAATCTTTAAAATCTTTAAAATCATTTAAATCTTTAAAGTTTTTTAAATCTTTTAAATCTTTGAAATCTCTTAAATCTTTTAAAACTTTAAAATCATTTAAATCTTTTAAGTTTTTTAAATATTTTAAATCTTTTAAAATATTTAAATCTTTTAAATCATTTAAATCTTTTAAAATTTTTTAAAATCTTTTAAAGATTTTTATCTTTTAATCTTTTAAATCTTTTAAGTCTTTTAAATATTTTAAAGCTTTTTTATATTTTAAATCTGTTAAAAACTTTTAAATCTATAAACTCTTTTAAATCCATTAAATCTTTTAAATCTTTTAAGTCTTTTAAATCTTTTAAATCATTTAAATCTTTTAAATCTTTTAAATCTTTTAAATTTTTAAACTTTTAAACTTTTCAAATCTTTTAAATCATTCAAATATTTTAAATCTTTAAATCCTTTAAATCTTTAAATCTTCTCCTCAAGCTTTTTTATCTTTTAAATCTTTGTAATCTTCAAAATCTTTTTAAATTTATAAATCTTTTAAATCTTTTAAAATTTATAGATCTTTTAAATCTTTGAAATATTTTAAATCATTTAAATCTTTAAAGTTTTTTTAAATCTTTTAAATTTTTTTTTTAATCTTTTAAAGATTTTTATCTTTTAATCTTTTAAATCTTTTAAGTCTTTTAAAAAATTTTAAATCTTTCAAATCTGTTAAAAACTTTTAAATCATTAAAATCTTTAAAATCCCATAAATCTTTTAAATCTTTTAAAACTTTTAAATCTTTTAAATCATTTAAATCCCTTAAATCTTTTAAACTTTTCCAATCTTTTAAATCATTCAAATATTTTAAATCTTTTAAAACTTTTAAATCTCTTAAATCTTTTAAATCTTTTAAATCTTTTAAATCTTTTTAATCTTTTAAATCTTTTACATCTTTTAAATCTTTTTAATCTTTTAAATATTTTAAATCTTTGAAATCGTTTAAAACTTTTAAATTTTTGAATCGTTTAAAACTTTTTAATCTTTTAAATCGTTTGAATATTTTAAATCTTTTAAATCTTTTAAATATTTTAAATCTTTTAAGTCTTTCAAATCTTTTAAAAAATCATTTAAATCTTTTAAATCTTTCTAATCTTTTAAATCTTTCTAATCATTTAAAAAATCATTTAAATCTATTTATATTTTGAATCTTTGAAATCTTTGAATTTTTGACATTTTTTATATTTTAAATCTTTTAATTCTTTTAAATCTTTTAAATCTTTAAAATCTTTTAAATCTTTTAAATCTTTTAAATCTTTTAAATATTTTAAATCTTATAAATCTTATAAATCTTTTAAATCTTTTAAATGTTTTAATTCTTTTAAATGTTTTAAATCTTATAAATCTATTAAATCTTTGTCTTTCAAAAAAGCATTTAAATCTTTTAAAGCTTTTTTATATTTTAAATCTTTTAAATATTTGAAATCTTTTAAATCTCTTAAATCTGTTCTATTGTTTTTTAATTTATATTATTTTTTTGATTTGTTTTTTTACATTTTTTTTGTGTAACTTACAATTTAATGGACTGTTTATGGACGTCCCACAGTAGTTATCCGTGAGACTAGTTTTGCTGGCGCTTAATTTAGTTTTGAGCAGCGCACTTCCGGCGGCACCGGAAGTGGAGGCGGGCGCTCGCAGTTGAGTTTCCGCTTTTATAACAAAGCAGCCGAGTATGGAGAAGCCCTGTACATAGTAGAAAATAGAGAAATAACAAAGTTAGAACACGTATTTCATTTTTAGAGAAGATTAGTAATTAAAATTAAAAAAATAAATATTATTTGAAATATATATTATTTTATTTTAGGAATATAAAAAAAAATCCTAAAACTTTGGCAACATCAATTGGTAACCAAAATATATTTATCCATAGAGCATTGCTTTAATGAGGCTGCTACTGTTTCTTCGCTTATCTCATTTCTATGCTTTTTCGCACACATTCATAAATTATTCAAATTAACGCATAACTTAGTTCTTAATAAAAACTTGAGTGAAATATGAGCGCTGCTCCTGGCAGCCAGCCACCCAACAGCTGTAAATGCCAAGCCAAAGACATGGATGCAAAAACCAACCGAGGCGTATCCTTGGAGGCTTAAGCAGCTCTACTGCCAGACAGCTAAATATTTCTTAAACATATCCTTTGCTATTAAATACGCAATGCGTGCCAATGGTTCCAACCATTATTTTGTTCGGTATTATTAACAAC
Organism: Dryomyza anilis; assembly: GCA_951804985.1. Lineage (NCBI taxonomy): Eukaryota > Metazoa > Arthropoda > Insecta > Diptera > Dryomyzidae > Dryomyza > Dryomyza anilis. The sequence goes on along the minus strand of OX638131.1, from coordinate 114,196,246 downwards.
AGCAATAACAAAAACAACAACAAACGTATCAGCAACATAAACCGCGAACAACAACCTCAACAGTAGCAGCAACAGCAACAGCAGTAGCACTAATGCTTTTATTAAGACATTTGTTTTTGTATTGAATGCCCTGCCGTTACACGGCTCTTCGGCTTAATTACTAAATTAAACGTTGTTGTTATTGTATTTTTGTTGTTAGTAATTATTGTTGTTGTTGTTCTTTATGTTGTTGTTGTAGTAGCATGTGTATGCTTTTCAAACGATTAACACAGACACAAACGAATCCAGACTCGTACCGGAAACAAAATATCCCAGTAGAAAATCAAATCATTTATTCAACTATTCAATTTTTTATTAAATTATTTTTAATCACATTTTTCAGATAGTTGAAGAGAAAATAGTTTTGTCTTAAAATATTTTATTTCTTGAATAATACTTTATTTTACAAATTCAAATTGAATTCAGATCTTTGGACATTTTAAAGTAACATAATGAATTAAAGTTTAAAGCCTTTTTCCACTATTAATGTCGAGTTCTAAATGGTTCACATTGACATCAAACTGCTATATATATTGAGATTATTCATATTGTTTATAGATAATAGGGGAACCTGGGGTAAAGTGGGACATGGGAAAATGTGGAAATTGCAATTTGTGAACATGCATGATTATTAAAATTCAATCAAATTAATACCCTTGTATTTTATTTTGAGAAGAACTGAAAAATGGCGCAACGTTATGTTCAAATTGCGATATTGTGGTAAAGTAGAAAACAGTTTCTGGGCTAAAGTGGGAAACATAATTTAAGCAATGTTTATTATAATTTTATTGAAATTATTGTGTTATATGTAGTATTTAATTGGTTTAGCTAAGAAAAACTACAATCCAGGCCACAAAACAATTAAAAGCAACATTTTGATAAAAGCTAATAATTGTATTTTTAATATCCTCTGGATCATACACTATCGTTAATATATTTGACTTTGTTATGAAAGAAACAAAACATGAAAAAGAAAGACTAAAAAAGCATTTTGGTAAAAAAAGGTTTCCCACTTTATCCCAACATTTTTGAACAAGTCCAATAGAGCTGTTTTGAAAAATCTCTCAAAAAACAATAAAACAGCAAATAAATGGTATTCTGTTAATGCAGAAAGTTAATCATAAACAAATCTAGGAGATAGACCTTTCAACTAAGTTTAAAAATTAAATAAATTGTACTTTTATTAGAGGAAAATCAGAACGATCCCACATTACTCCAGGCTTCCCTATTAAATTGAATTCAAAATAGTTAACATTATTTTAGAAATGCACAGTTTGAGTTCCAAACCATTTCAAAGGGAGTAATTTTAATAGGAAATAGTAAAATTTGGGTCTGGTACGATAAGTCGAAGTTTAAAATATCGAAACTAAAAATACCGAAGACAAAATGTAGAAAATAAAAGTGTCGAAACCTAAAAATGTTGAAAACAAAAATGTCGAGAACAAAAATTTTGAAAAATAAAATGTCGAAAACTAAAAATGTCGAAATTTATTATGCCGAAATTATTTTTAACCGAAAAATGATAGAAAATGTCGAAATAAATGCAGAGTAACAAAAATAGTGTTTCTTCTGTAAGAAAAATATTTAAGTAAGCAAAAAATTTAAATAAATATAATAAAATACAAAGATAAAGATTTTAAAAAGTAACATATTTGTAACACAGACACCAATATTCTGAGTTCAGGATGAATATGTCCGAATATATTCCATTCCGCATGAATCCTAGAGTAGCTAAGAATTTGGAGATTCATATTTCCGCTACGATGGGACGCAGGAATAATGATCATTGTCCACCTTAACGGAGTTACTACTAACATCAATAGATGATGCATATGAACCACCATACAAAAAGTGATCTTTACAACTTTGAAAAATAACAGTATCTCTGGAAATAAGGTAAAGGGTTTTTCAAATGGGACGCTACAAAAGTAGAGCGACAGGGACAGTAAGGTTTGCCATTTCATGATGGAAAGATATACGAATTCGAATTTCGGTAGTAAATTTTAATAATTTCGACTTGTTGTTGGATCGTATATCTTTTCATCATGAAATGGCAAACCTTACTGAAGAGAAATGTCAAAAGAGCGGCAAGAAATATGGCGTCGTTTGCTGTCCCTATCGCTCTACTTTTGTAGCGTCCCTGTTGAAAAACCCTTAAAAACCCTTTGTAGCGCTCTTATTGAAAAACCCTTTATATCTCGAAGCCCAAAATGCCATTGATATTGTAGAAGGTGAGTTGCAACCCCTATCGATTTGGTGTGGCTCAAATAAGATTTGAAATTTGTATTTCAACATTTTGATATTTCGACATTTTAATTTTCGACATTTTTTGCTCCTATAAAAAATAAGTATGTATATTTATTTTCAATTTTTTTTTCGACATTTTCTAGCATTTAAATATTTTCCGATATTTTTTGTTTCGGCCAAAAATGGTTTCGGCATTTGAAGTCTTTTAAAATTTCGACATTTTTAGGTTTCGGCATTTTTTTTTTTCGACATATCATACCCAGGTGGGAATTTCCAGGCTGCAACAAAAGTGCTTGTTACAGGCTTGACTACCAAGGCTTGTTATAACGGGCCTGGCACAATCGCCACTCACATACTCCACACAGGCCTTGATATACCAAGCTAGACACAAGCATTGGACAATCGTCACTCCCAGGCTTTACACAGTCCTTGTTATTTAAGGTTAGACACAAGCCTGGCACAATTGTCACTCACAGACTCCACACAGGCCTTGATATACCAAGCTAGACACAGGACTGGCACATTTGTCATTCCCAGATTTCAAACAGGCCTTGTTAGTTTATGATGAACACAAGCCTGGTACAATTTTCATTCTCGGACTCCACACAGGCCTCGGTATACCAATATTGACACAAGGCTGACACAATATTGAGCCACATATGAAAATTGTCAAATTATCCAAACCGTCATATGCTGACGGAAATTCAAAATTCCGTCTCGACAACTTTTCGTCCCATGCCTAGTTATGCGTGTGTACCGACTTTGACTTGAGTAAATTAAAGTTTACTATGGTGACATTTTTGTGTGGTTTCCATGTTAAAGAACACTTATCTGATGAAAAAAATAATGTTTGTTGACGATTTCTTAAACGTCAAAAAATATATTCGAGAAACTCAACTCTTTGAAGTTGTCTGAACAATAAGTCTGCAAATTAACGTAAGTATTACTGTTAAATTGGTTGTTAACCTCTTACATATTTATTTATCTACAGACACAACTCTCAAGCGTAATGACATGAATAATGAATGCAATGCCCGCCCATGACAAATTATGCCCAATAGCCTGAATCTTCAGGCGTATTACAAGGATTGTCCCAAGTCTGGGGCCTAGGTCTTGTTTCAAGACTGAGGCACAAACCTTGGTACAAGCCTGCGACACAAGCCTTGGTACAAGCCTGAATTACAGGCTTGTAACATAGTTATCATTCCAGCCTTGGCACAGGCCAGAACACAGTGTTGGCACTAGACTGAGAATTAAGTCTGACACAAAATTTGTTAACGAGACTGGGTACAAGCCTGGCATACAGGTTTAATTTTGATATCAAATAAGGAAGTCTGAAAATATGTTTTCCCTTTTGAAATTTATTTGACTAGTCTGAATTCTAGTCTGAATACGCAGAACAATGAAATTGAGTAAAAATTTGCAGAAACTAAAATTCAAAAAAATCTATGTATTGTCCTATTTTCTACTGTCTTGCCATCGATGCCATCAATGTAATTATTCATATAGTTCCAGACGCATAATATTATTGTTGCTAATTAAGACAGTTTTGGCAAAATCGATTGTTCGAACTAAGTAAGATTGCCGTGTGGGCGCAGCATATGCGGCTTAATTGAATTTATATATTTTATATACACGAAAATGAACTTAAAATGTCAAGGTATCTGATATGTCTGAAATCCATATATTTAAGTGAAATCTAAAAATACTATTTAGCCTATTTAGCTTTGCAATTTTATTAAGTTCTTTTTAAAACCATTTAAATATATTTTCATTTTTTTTAAGTTCTTTAAATAGTTCTGCTTTATTTCTCAAAATAAAACTGAAAATACATCGCATATGCTTCAACATGTTAAAAAATAACAGCATATTTCGGTCTCATTACTTAAAGGCTAATATGGATTTATGCCAAAATTAAATTAGAACGCAGAAATTGCGCGCAAATCCGTCAAAAAGAACAACCGCACTTCTCAGGCACACACACAGACATTGAGTAGCCTGCTTTGCATATCCGCTTAGTGTTGAGGTCCTTGAAACCGCTAATAAAAAAATAATACAAAATAAGAAAAATAAAAAATCGCTGTTGCATGCGTTGAAAAATTTCCAATGCGAATTTTTTGACGCACAACAAAATAAAACATCAGCGCTGCCTTCAGGACATGAGTAACATGAGCAACATGCGAAACAACTGGAACAACTATATAAAGAAGTTGGGTGCGAAAGAGACGCCACCCATGTATTTTATGCTGTGCGTCAAAGTCTGCTCCAGTTCCCTGGAGCGTGGTCCTCACGGTTCGGTTCAGTTCGGTTTCCCTGTTGATATCATGATTTGGGAAACTTTTAAATTATGCAGCGAATTAAGCAGGATACTGTTTTTTACATTTTTTTTTTGTTTTTTCTACTCCTTGTTATTGTAATTTTTTTTGTATGTGTTTCTCGCATAAATTTTACACATCACTTTCGATGTAATGTCGTCGGGTTGCAACAATTTTGAAAGATTTTTCGCTGTGTTGCTTTATTGCATGCATAATAAAAGAGATGAGTTGGAAGAGCGCATGGAGCTTATGTGCCGAAGATAAGCAATGTCAGGAGAGGTAAAGTGCCAAATAAAAGCTGATAATGTAAAGTGTTTGCTGGCAGCAGGTCCTGTTTGAACTGAGCTTGGAGCCAACAAGAGCTTAATTAAAAATTAATGATAGCAGCATATTTAATGAACTTTTTATATATTTTAAAATTTTTTTGTTTGTTTTTTGAGAAAGCTATTTTTTTATTTATTGTAAATTTATATTTTGTCAAAAATACATATTTTATAAAAAAAGAGTGAATTTATATATTTTGTGTAAATATATAAAAATTTGATTGAAAATATAAATTATGAGTGGAAATATAAATTTTGGGTGAAAATACAAATTTTGAATGAAAATATAAATTTTGAGTGAAAATTAAAATTTTGAGTGCAAATATAAATTATGAATGAAAATATAAATTTTGAGTGAAAATATAAAATTTGAGTGAGTTAAAAATTTTGAGTGAAAATATAAATTTTGAGTGAAAATTAAAATTTTGAGTGAAAATATAAATTATGAATGAAAATATAAATGTTGAGTGAAAATATAAAATTTGAGCGAGTTAAAAATTTTGAGTGAAAATATAAATTTTGAGTGAAAATATAAATTTTGAGTGATTTAAAAATATTGATATATAAATATATAAAATACAAATATAATGAGTGAAAATATAAAATTTGAGTCAAAAATATATATCAAAATTTTGAGCAGAAATATAAATTTCGAGTGAAAATATAAATTTTGAGTAAAAATATAAATTTTGAGTAAAAATATAAATTTTGAGTGAAAATATAAATTTTCAGGAAAAATATAAATTTTGAGTGAAAATATAAATTTTGTGTGAAAATATAATTTATACATTTTGAGTGAAAATTTTAATTTCGAGTAAAAATTTTGAGTGAAAAAAAATTTTGAGTGAATATATAAATTGTGAGGGAAAATATAAATTTTGAATGAAAATGTAAAATTTGAGTTAAGTAATAAATTTGGGGGTGAACATATTATTCATGAGTGAAAATAAATATAAATTTTAAGTGAAAATATAAATTTTGAGTGAAAATATAAACTTAAAGTTAAACATAAATTTTGATTAAAAATATAAATTTTGAGTGAAAATAAAAATTATGAATGAAAATACAAAATTATGAGTGAAAATGTAATGTTGAGTGAATATATAAATATTGAGTGAAAGTAGAAATTTTAGATAAAATAAACTTTTCAAGTGCAAGTATATAAATGTTTAGTGAAAATACAAATTTAAAGTAAAAATTAATTTTGAGTGAAACATGAGTGAATATAAAAATATTTTGTGAAAGCTTAAATTTTCAGTGAAAATATAAATTGTGAGAGTATATTTTATTTTTCACTTTATGAAACTAATAAAAAATTAAATAATTCACATACTGATTTTTAATTCACAGATTTTTGAAGAATGATAAATTAAATGTTTATTACGAATACTTCAATTTTTAGTATGTTTACTTTGATAATGAATACTTTAATTCTTAGTATGTTTACTTTGATAATGAATACTTTGATAATGAATACTTTAATTTTAAGTATGTTTACTTTGATAATGATGTATGTAAAAAATTTAAAATTTTACATAGAATGATTTTTTAAAATGAACTGCATATTTTAATTCATCTCATATTTTAATGTGTCCTCCTAAATATATCTTTCAACTTGAAGTCTATGTTTGTGTTTTAAAACATTTTTGAAAGACACATAAATATTTAACAAGTGTTTGCCACGCATAAATTTACAAATTTCACGGCTGCTAATTTTATATTAAATTATTAGCATTTCCTAAAAAAAAAACAACAACACGTTTAATATTCTTTGAAGTAGTATCTTCCTTGCAATTACCATTTTGCCTGCTGTCAATTTCTGCGTTCATTTCTTTTTTCCACTTCAATTTTAAATTCAAATTCCAGCGAAGAAGTTCAGTGACATTTGATACGCATGCTTTAAAATATTTTGTATTTTTATTAATACAAAGTGCACGAAAAAAATACTAAAGAACAGAATGCAATTGAAGTACAAGGTTACCGAATGCGTAGCAGCACCAAAATTTCGAAAATTTAAAGCAATTAAAATTCTTGCAATACTTGAACCACAAAAGTCAGTTTATTTCTGTATTCTTTTCTTTTTTAAATGTTATCCCTATAGCTATAGGTTGACACAACACCACAGAAATGCGAATTTAGAATTGGGAAAAACATTTTTACGCGCCATGTTTTCATTTTCGTTTTCGAAACCGTTACCGGGTTTCAACTCGTATTTGCGCGGTACTCTGTTTGACTTAAACTATGTGGATATTTTGTGTGTTTGTGTGTGGAACACATATTCTTCAGTATGTGTGCGTTTATGTTTCTCTCAGTGGCAACGCTTATTTGCGGTTTTAATTAAAAAAGTTTCTGTTTTTCGTAAATATTTGATGTTGGTGCGGTACAAAGTCAATTTGCGAGCGCAACAAGATCTTCTAGTTGCGCAAATAATGCAATAGAAGGAAATGGAAAATGTGTTAAAAGTAGAAAAAACAAGTATTTGAATGTAACAACTGAAATAGTAACGAAAATCCAAAAATGTTATCGCTTAGCCAAAAACCGAATCCACAAAACCACAATCCTTATACAAAAATTAGATTAATGCATATCGTCGTTGTAGAACGAAAAGTCACCAAAAACATTTTCAAAATGCCAAATATTTATTTACAAAAATCTTTATATATCTGTCAATTTTTAATCGATGATCTCAATTTTTTTATTACATGATCAGAAAATGTAAATCTATCAATTGATATTTCAACTTTAAAAATACATCCAATACTTTTTATAATATTAATCGACAAACTCGAAATTTATGTTTTTCATAAAAACAGTTTATATAAAAATGCTCGCAATAAATGTTTTTATTGGCACTCAAGTAAAAATTAAAAATTCCGCATGAGCGCCTTTTGTTTGCGCTTAATTCAAAAAAAAAAAACAAAAACACACACAGACAGACACATTAATTAGCTTTTTATGCAAACAAAAATAAAACACGCAACGCGTTATAATGGTCGCACCCTTCACACACAAACAGCACTCTGACTTACACTCGGAAAAAGTTCTATAAGTTGCACCATACAACACTAATTTGTTTTTGTATTTTAAAAAGTTTTAATTTTAATTGTATCGTATTATGTAGCATCGGTGGCTTGATTGGTTAGTGTGAGCTGAAATGTTGCTGGTTCGAAACACATATAAATTATTTATATAATCGACGTTGTAGAACGAAAAGTCACCAAATACATTTTTATGAAAAACTTAAAATTCGAGTTTGTTGATTAATATTTTAAAAAGTATTTGATGCATTAAAGTTGATATATCAATTGATAGATTTACATTTTCTTATCATGTGGTAAAAACAAATTGGGATCATCGATTAAAAATTGACAGATATATAAAGATTTTTGTCAATGAATATTTGGCATTTTGAAAATGTATTTTGTGAGTTTTCGTTCTACAACGACGTAATAAGGACTGCGTTGAATAAAATTGTCCGCTACAAAAATGAAAAATCTAGTAATCTAGGAATCGAACTTTTATAGAATAAAATATTTTATTTTGCAAATTATTTTTAGATTTAAAAAAAATGTAAAAAACCAGAAATTAATATTTTTTAATAAAAAGTTTTAATTTTTCCACGACCACTTCCATTAATGTTGTAATGGTAGTGTCCGACACCCTCACAGCTGCTGAAGACCACTTTCTTTTAAAGTCTTGAAGGTCTTTGGCCACTTTTTTTGTTGTCTTCATCTCCCTTTTTACTAAAGCCCAGTATCTCTCAATCGGCATGAGTTCTGGACAGTTTGGTGGATTGGTATCTCTAGGCACCAAAATCACTGCATTTTGTTTTGCTGTAGTGACATGAAGCGAGGTCAGGCCAAAAAAATGTGGACACTTCATGTTGGCGTAAAAATGGAAGCAATATCTTTTGCAAGCATTCCTTCACATATATTTCGCTATTAATTGTACCCGATGTCACGAAAGAGCTGCTCCTTTTTTCACAACTGCAAATTGCCTGCCAAACAAGGAATTTCTTTGGGAATTTTGTCATTTTTTTTTATTTGAATTTTTCAGCGACATTTCCTCGAGAATCGGCTGTATAAAATTCCTGCCTAGGTAGCTGAGAAAAGTCCGCTAAAACATAAGTTTCGTCGTCCATTATGCAGCAATCGAATTTTTTAAAAACATCTTGGTTCAGCTTTTTAGCTCGTTGTTTTGCGGTTTCATTCTTGACGGCATTTCTATCCGGAACTTTTTGGACCTTGTACGTCTTCAGCCCAGCTTCTTTCTTAGTCCTGCGCACGAAAGATTCTGAGCAATCCGCCTTTCTCGCCAATTTCCTTCCGGATATGCTTGGATCTTTCTTTAAAATTCACAACCTTCGACTTTTCACGATCATGTGGGCCTTTTTTTTTTACCAGAACCTTTCTTCCGATCAATAATCAGGTCTTTCTTAAAGCGGTTGATAACGCGAAAAATGGTCTTAGGCTTAGCCCCTAACTCCTTGGCAATTTTTTTAAAAGACCAACTAGGTTGTTTTTGAAAAATCTTAATTATATTTTCTCGCACTTCCACTTTGTTTGCCATTTTCGCGTTAAATAAATTTTGTATTGACTATAACTGTCACAAATTATTTATTGCCATTTAATTCAGAGCTACATTATGGGAAGATATGTAACGGACAATTTTATTCGACGCAGTCCTTATATGTGACTTAAGTGAATATCCAATACACGTGACTTAAACAATATGAAATTTCGATATCTAATATCGAAAAATAATTCATTTGTATGGCATTTTTCTGCGTGTACTAAATATATCCCTACATAGCACAAACACATACTACATTTGTACAGTTAAAAACATTACTGTTGCAATTAAAAATTGTCGCACATTAAAAAAAGGGTTTATGAAGTAATTTATTTCAAGACAATTTAACACAAATGCCTGAAACGTAGCGCATAAACATGGTACATACGTTAAAACATTAATACGCATATATGTCTGCACATTTTTACATACGAGTACCTCAATTACTCCCTACTCAAAGTTACCTATATAATAAAAACTGGCGCTTTATTAACCCCATTAGGAAATGCTATACAAACAAAATATTTTGTTTTTTTAAAAAAAAAATTTAATATAATTAAAGAGGTCTTTGTTTAAATTTGTTATTTGTTTAAATATAATCCGAAAAATGGTGATTAAAGAATACAGAATATTTTAATCATGGTGAAACCACACAGGTGGCATATTTATTGAGAGGAGATCTTAAATTTTAATTTTGAAATTATATTTTTATTTTCAATGCTCAACAAATTTTCAAAACACATGTTTTCATTTGTTTTATATTGAAATAAAAAAAGTGTTTTTCTTAAAATAAAGAAAAATAGTTCTGCTTGCATCAACCCTACAAACCATTTGACGATAGTTTTTAAATTCGATATAATAATGATAAATTTTAGATATAAAACTCAAAATATTTAAAAATTTAATAACGTGTTCTTTATAATTTTTGTCAAAAAATAAAATTTTCTGAATAAAAAAAAATTGTTTATCGAAAATAAATCCATTTATGATATCATCTTGATATCTATAACGACAAAAACAGCGTTATCGTTTTAGGCAGGTTCGTTTTTATCGAAAACCCTATCGTTTTCATATCATTATAGATTATCGAAAACGACAATTTGAGCCTATAAATGATATCGTTTCGATATCGTAAAATTATCGTTTGGTTTGCTGGGCACATACAAAAGCGACTGATTGAAAATTTTTTTTTCGTCTCAATCCTTACTCCACTTTCATGATTTCACTATAGACAATATCGAAAAATCTCTAACTTGTATTTTTTTAATTCTCTAGGCAAAGCTCAAACAATTTCAAAAAATAGTATTGAAATGCGATACAACAAAAACATTAATGCAAACAAAAATTTGGGTAGTTTTATTTTCAAATTCAGAAATTTAAAAATGGAAACAAGTTTAATTGGGCTCTAAAAAGTCAATTAATACCGTAGTACTGACTGTGATCAGTCAATCCCTGCTTTGTTGCATTGTTTTTCTGAATGTTTAATTTAGCTACAACTTACCAGTAGTATTGATGCCACGCCAAATGGATAACACCACCAGGAGTCCTGCGCAGAGTTGACGTACGCGATGAATAATGCATCAGTCGTCAGTTTGATGAACAGCAGCAGGGCGCAACGGCTGAGCAGGCCAACACTAGATGTACAAAAGATAAGAAAAAAGAAGAAAAGTAAAGAATTGAATAAAAAATAGTAGAATATAATAAAAACTAAACTAAAAATGTAAATGTACCAGAATAAGACACAATTTCAAAATTTTACGTAGAATAAGAAAATTCTAAAAATCTCAAAAGTCTGATTTTTGGTATATTTGATATAATTATTATAGATGAACATGTCAGTGATTGACTAACGCTCTCTTAAGCTTACGAACAAAATTTTCTAATCACTCACGGTATTTTGTTGTTCCACTCACTCACAATCACGTGAGTAAATTAAGTTTCAATTATAATCACGTGTGATTTGCGTGAATCATTCTTAACTGTCCATCTCAATTATTGGCCGAATAAACGCCAAAAAAACAAACAACATGAGCCTGATTGGATTTTAAAACTTAGTTTTTCTTTTCTTTATTCCTTTAATTCTTCAAAGTTTGATAAGTTGAGTTGATAAAATTTGATGAAAAATTTCCAGACAGAACATCGTAACCAACATTTGGCAATTTTTGTTTTATTGTAGTTTTGGAAACCACTTTGTGAATAGCATGTCTCTGCAAAGTCATACTTTGGAATTTCACGGTCCAAATTTGAAATAAAGCCAAATAACACTTAATATCGTAACAAAATTTTTTAAAAATGTTGGAAATGAACGGTGTTTAACGAACCAAATATGTACAATTCTTCCCGAGATCATTCATTGCCGGTCATTTCTTTCCCGTATAATTGTGATCAAGACAAATAATTTTAGATAAATGTAAGTGTAGAAATGTCTTTCAGAAAAGTTGTCATGAACCGATTAAATCAGCCTAGTACAGTATCAGTTAGACATCTGTAATAATGCACTTCAAGACATTCATTTTATTTTAAAACATTTACTGTCGCCGACTCTATGCTTGAAAATCAAATGAATGTGTTGTTACCAACAACAAAGCACAAGTAGTGTCAAAACAAAACGCAAACAAGACGTAGTTGTAGTGAAGAAGTCTATATGATCTGCCATAAAAATAAAATTACGTGTACTTAAATAATTGACGCTGAGTACTCAGTGCTATTTTACATTTTTTTTTTAATTCTTACTTATTATTAAAATATAGAAAAAATTTAAAAGGTATAAGAAAATTAAAATTTTCATTATTTCATTAAAAAAAACTTTTTTATTTTGGTTGGATATATTGCCTTTTGACCAATGCGTTGTTTTTGTTGTACACATTTTTTTTTTTGAAAAAAAAATGGCTTTTTGTATTTTTTATAAACACATAAATATCGTCGAGCACCGAGCTGCAGATTTGTTGTTGTTTTCAATGTTCGTCTTCTCACTCGTTGCGCTAACTCGCTGCACTCACTGTTCAGCGACAGTATTGTCATTTGGTTTTGTTTTTCAAAACATTGAATGTTTTGAAAAAATAATGTCTTGACACTACTTGACATCATTGAAACAAATACTGCAGGGAAGTGATGTCGCCGCAGAGACTGCACTATAATACTGTAGACGACTGCCATTGCAAAGTGCACTCAATACTGTAGAGTGCAGTAGTGCATATTTAGCAGTGGACTCTTCAAATACATTTGTGCAGATGTCTAGTATCATTTATTAGTAAATTCACCTTATGCGTTCTTTTTGAGTTTTAAATTCTTTGTTTTTTATATATTAAAACTTATTATTTTTATATATTAAAACTTATTTAAGTAGCCGCGGTAGCTCAGTGGTTAGTGCGTTGGACTGCGAGCCGAAAGGTCCCCGGTTCAAGCCTGGACTGGGGCTAACAACATCTTTTCATAGAAACATTTTTCTATACCGCGCTACCTCTCGTCAGTAAATGGCAAACCTACGAGAGTAAAACCATTGCCTATGAAAAAGCTCTCACCCGCCGTTCGGATTCGGCAATAAACTGTAGGTCCCACCACTTTGAGTACAAATATAACACGCACAGCTCCAAATGGTGAGAGAGCTCGGCCGAAGTTCTACACAGGACTGTAGCGCCAAACTATTATTATTATAAAACTTATTTAATTCGAATGCTGTCAAACACTAACTCACCGTCTGTCCAGCGCCATACTGAATTTGCCCAGCGGATGCGGATGTGGCTGCTGATTCTTACGCAGCAGCCATAAAAGTTTTTTGATTAAAGTGAACAGCAGCGCGACATAGAGCAGAATGAAAAGCAAATCGATAAATATAAAAATAATAAAACTCAAAGATGGCGTAGATGTTGTCGCTGTTGTTGCTGCTGTATCAGATGATGTTGTTGCTGCTGTTGTTGTCGTTGACAATATGCTGCCATGTGAAAACAATGGCATAGTTGTTGTCGTCGCTGTTGATGATGATGTTGCTGCTGCTGTCGCTGTGTAGTCTGTTGTCAATGTAGCTGCTGCTGCCAATGTTGTTGCTGCTGCTACAGTTGTTGTAGTTGCTGTATTACTTGACTCCAACAAATTATCGCCATTAAGAAAGTTGTTGCTATTGCTGCGCGTGCTGAAGACGTCTTGCGTGACGGTTGCGTCCGCAGCACCACCGCCGACATGGTCACCATCCAACGAGGCTGTGGTCATTACTTCCAGCCACCAATGTTGTGGCCAGTTGCCAATAATGCTGCAGATAAGTGGCGACGCGATGGCAAAGAGCAGCGGCAGCAGCCAACTGATGCCGATGGCACCGCGTCTGCCGGCAGACAAATTGTTGCTGTTGCTATCTCTGTTGTTGCTGTTGCTATAGAGCTGTTGGTGCTGGAGCTGCTGTTGATGCTGCTGCTTCTGCGGAAGTGGTTGTTGCTGCTGCTGAAGCGTTGTTGCTGCTGTTATGTTGCTGGCATTCGAGGCGGACGACAGTCTTTGCTGCAGTTGTTGCTCCTGCTCTTGTTTTTTGCTATTAACTGCATCAGTTGTAGTTGCTGCTGCTGATGTTGCCCCCCCTGTTGTTGTTGCTATTGCCGTCATGTGACAGTATTTCTTCGGCACCAACTCCGTGTGAATCACGAGCGCTATGGCGATCAACGTCGAGATGCTGAAGAGCAGCAGTGAGGCCAGCGAGGAGCTGACGATTGCCTGCATGTTCTATAAAGAAAATGTAGAAGAAAAGAAATATTAATAAAAATAGAGGGAGAAACAGTTGGAAGATAAGCAGTACTGTGACAAAGTGTTGCTGCAGCTGATGCTGAAAAATGACTTAAAACCAATGCGTGCAGAAAACTAAAAATATGAAGTAGACATTAATTTAAAGGATTATGAAACATGCTGGGTGAAACAAAAGAGCCAACAATTTTTAGGGAGAAATTGAATTTTGCATGAAGAATTTAATTTTTAGTGAAAAAATTAATTTTTAGTGAAAATTTTAATTTTGAGTGAAAATTTTAATTTTGAGTGAAAAATTTAATTTGAGTGAAAATTTTAGTTTTGAGTGAAAAAATGTATTTTGAGTGAAAAAATGAATTTGCAGTGAAAATTTTAATTTTGAGTGACAAAATGAATTTTGAGTGAAAAAATGAATTTTGAGTGAAAAATTTAATTTTGAATGAAAAATTTAATTTTGATTATTATTGATTATTTTAGTTTTGAGTGAAAAATTGATTTTTTAGTGAAAAACTGATTTTTTTAAAAAACAAAGAATTTTCTTTTTAAAATGAACTTTTTGTAAAAATAGCTTTATTTAGGGGTAGAATAAAAAAATAAATAAAGAGAATTTCGTCACAAAACAAATGTACATGTTTGTGATTCTAAGTTTTTTCTCTACTCCTTAATAAATATTTTCATTTAAATTTCACACGCAAAATGCCAGCCTAGACAGCGAGTTGCAAAGATTGTAAAATTCCTCAACAGCCGCCGCTTAAATATTTTATTATGATTACCGTGCTGCCAGGCATTTAATTGAGTCCCGCGTGAGTAAAACATTTTTCATTACATTTTCATTTTCAGCAAAACCAACAGAACAAAAACATCATAAACATTATCTCGACAAAAACAGCTGTTGGAACTGTGCAACAAATAAAAGAAAGTTGTAAAAAGTGGCGAAGAATGAAGTACGACGAGAAATGTCATTAATAATTTTTCACTAATAATCTAAAGGATTTGGAGTGGCTTAGCAAAGTTACAGAGTGAAGAGATTAAAAACGAAGTAATGTAGTACTTAAATTACTTAGAAATTAAAACAAACATTTTTCATAATTTGGATGGGACTTTTTGTTTTAGACATTTTAGACAGGGTTTTGTGTATATTATAAAGTTCAGTGAACCAATATTAAATATGTAAGTGGCTTTTTGTTCTACAGAGTTGTGTTCATTTTTATAAGTAGACAATTAACAAATGGAAATTTAACTTTGCAATTTCTATAGCAAAGACATATTAAAAGTTGTAAGTAGACTTTTTCTGTGGGTATTCTACCAAATCTGGTAAACTATACATTTTTGATTAATTAAGAATTCGACGCTTTACATGTTTTACAACTAAAGAGGGAAGTTTTAATGTAAACCCATCACGTTTTTCAAAATGTCTACACTTTTGGAGACTTCCCAAAAACCATATTTCTCAAGAAAATTCACTTCTAAATAAGCTAAAATCATAGTATTTAATTTCTGACATTATTTAGCAACTCTCCACTTTTGTAGAGTTTTCTCCAAAATGCAATATCACATTTCACTATCATTTAAACTGATACCACATTTGAAATAACCATTAAGATAACTAAACAACAATGTGACATATGATTACAAATATTATTTATTTAGACATGCAAGCACAATGTCGATCTTGTTCTTGCTCTTGAAATTACAAAAAAAAAAAACTATAATTTTATTATAACTAGCTTTATAATTTAAATTTGTATATTTTATTATAAATTCAACACTTAACACCTTATATAACATAATAATGCGATTTAAATTTGTCTCCACAACATTTATAAAAATTTCTACACTTTTGGAGACTTCCCAAAAACCATATTTCTCTATAAAATCGACTGCGGCATAAGTTAAAATTATGGTAAGTATTTTCTGACACTATTTAGCAACTCTCCACTTTTGTAGACTTTTCTTAAAAATGCAATATCACATTTCACTATCATTTAAACTGCTGCCACAATGAAAAACCATAGAGATAACCATAACAAAAATGCATATATGCCAGAAAAACTAGGGTTTTTTGTGCTTTTGCTTACAAAAACCACAAGTACTATAAAAGTTCATTTGTTCGTGGTTGTGTCGTAGTCATAGCTATTTACAAAAAAAAGCAAAAAGTAGAAAATGAAACTACAGGCATGAGCAAAGCATAACGAGCGTTAATAAATCCACAAATTAAAATGAAGATCAGATTTTTTGACCAATGACCAAGAGCATTTTTTGGTAATTTTGCTAAAGTTAGAAAAGATTTTGTTTTTCATTTCAGTTTAATTTTCGTAGGTTATAGGCGAAAAAACTATGCAAAGAAATGTCCAGAAAAATTATAAAAATTACGTGGAATTTTATAATGAGGATTGTGTGCCTAAAATTAAAATTTGCATTAAAAAATAAAATGCAAATTTTTAAAACTTCAAAAATCAAAAAAAAAAAAACAACATTTTAAGTGAACAACTAAATTTCAAAGAATTTTTTATAAATATTTATACAATAAGAAAATAAAAAGTTTTAATTTGCTTTCTTTTTTTTAGAAAACAATATGCAGCACTTGAATATGAATAATTCGTGCGCTAATGCGAAATCTACACCGATGATAAATTTCCAGTACAAACAACAGAAAACGACGAGAGTCGCCTTCGCAGCGGGCAACAGCAAAAAGCAGCTGTTTCCGTCGTTGCCCCTAAAACTATGCAACGTTTTATTTGTACAGCACAGCGCATACTTAAAATTCAACTCCCTGCGAATTTGCATAAAATGCTATATTTGTGTGTGCCATTTAAAACAACTTGACTGACACCGTCTTCATGTCCCTTGTGCACATTGTATCCTTATTGCAGTGGTCCTTGTTGATGTTCAAATAATTTGGCTTGCGTTTTATTTGTGTTTATTTGCGCTGTTTGTTTTCGGTTACTAATATGAATTTTGTTTTATTTTTTATATTTTTATTAAATACATTTCCCACAACACAATTTGCTTAAATTAAACGAGTTGTTGTGTATTTAAACTGATATAGCTTTTTCGCAGAGAATATGTACAAATTAATGCTGAATTTTAGATTTTTATTAATTTTTAAATTGTGTTTATTATTTATGAGATTTAAAGTTTTTTGCATTTAAATCTCATTTTTTACACATTTTTCATTGCCTACTTTGCGGCGCATATGATAGAAATGTTTTAATAATTTAGTTTTTATTTTATTAGCTTTTAATATATTCTCGAGTTATTAATATAAATTTATTAATATAAATTTATAGCATTTTATATTATTTATGTTTTATACTTTTCGTTTATATAAACTTTGCGTAAATTAAACGATTTACTGTATATTTTTATAACTATAACTAGTTGGCTTAGAATATGTGCGAATGAAAGCTGACTTTTTGGTTTTTATTATTTTTTTAATTATTATTTACTTTTTGTTCGATTTTAAGTCTTTTGCGATGGTAGTGCAATTTTACATATTTAAGTGCCTACTTTGCGGTGCATATACAAAAATTAATTAAAAAATTAATGTTTATTTTATAAGAGTTCATAACGTTTGTTTTCCTTGATTAATTTTAATTTTTTGGCAATTATTTTGTATACTTTTTAATACTTTTATTCAAAGCTTTGCCATTTCACTCTTTGCGTAAATTATGCGATTTTTTGTTTATTTATAAAAACATAAATTTTTGCCTTAAAATAAGCTCGATTGAATGCTGAATTTTTGGTTTTTGTTATATTTCAAATTATATTTATTATTTATTACGTTTTAAGCCTTTTACGCTGCTAGTCTTCTCGCGCACATTTCTCATCCTGTTCAGTGCCTACTTTGCGACGCATATGTAAAAAAGAAATTATTAAATGAATGTTTATTTTATTAGGTTTTAATATGTTTGTCGCTTTTAGACGTTGTCGGTGTTAAGCCGCGCATAAATTGCTACACATTCTGTGTTGCCTTCATCTAATAGAATAATAAAATTGGATTTTATTCTCTTTGCACTGCTATAATTTTATGTGTTTCTTTTATTTTATTTTTTGTGTTCTGTTTTTTATTCCGCGACGCATCCCTTTTGATTATTGTTGTTGGTGGCGCGGTTTTCTCAGGGGATCTCAAAAGGAAGCTTTTAAGCTGCATTGTTTTTTGCGCATGTAAATTATATGAAAATGAAATGAAACTTTATATTTTTTTCTCCTTTTCATTTTATTCAAGCGAGTCGTCGTCGTCATCGTTGGTAAAAAGTTGTGGCAAGTTTTGCGCGCATTTCTTTGTTTGTTTTATTGTAATTGAATTTTTCTGCTAAAAAAAGTACAAAAAGGCAAAAAAGTTTAGAGTTTTATTTACATTTCAAAGTTGGTCTAATTTGTTTAGTATGCCTGTCGAGAGCGCCAAGCCCGCAAGCCACAAAGTATGCAATGAAATTTATGTTGTGGCCAGCATCATTGGTAATAATTGCGCTGGCGAATTAATTTAAACAAGCTCCATAATTGTTAAGCACGGTGCGCATTGACAAACGGCTAAATGTCGCATAAATCAATATGAACGGTGGACAACCAGCTATGTGTGTGTGTGGCCTTTATTTATGCATTTGATATGAGCGAGCAACATGTTGCTGCCGTGTTTACTGCAGCAATACTTTATGCGTCGCATGCAGTTATTGGTGTTTTTAATTTCCAACAAATGAGCTTTTGCAGCAGTAAATTTCAGTCAAATTTCAATTATTTTCTAATATGCATTTGTTTGTATTTAAATATAATTTGATGGACAATCAGCATGCGTGCATAAAATTAAATATAACTGAATTTTTTTTGAAAATGTTGGAAAGGCGTTTCGAAAAACATTAAAATTTAAATTTAATTTTCTATATACAAATTAAGAGGCCTATCTGGCACGAGTCACAAATTCTAATCGGTCACAATAGTGCGTTATGTCACAATTTCGTATTCTGTCAATTTTATTTTCTATGTTTAACATGTTATTTGTAACAAATGTAGGGCTGTAAATATAAATAAAAATATTCCAAACGGATTTAGAAAAATTTAGTAACTTAGATTTTTTAAAATTTTAGAGCTTTTAAATTTTCATGCAGGGTTAAGCTTTGAAAGGTTTGATTAAAAAAGCTTTGAGTTTTAAAAAACTTTGAGCTTTTAAAAATCTTTGAGATTTTAAAAAGCTTTGAGCTTTTAAAAAGCTTTGAGCTTTTAAAAAGCTTTGAGCTTTTAAAAGCTTAGCGCTTTTAAAAAAGCCATGAGCTTTAAAAAAATATTTGGGCGTATAAATTTTGTGGAGCTTTTTAGCTCTCTAAATTTTAAGGCTTCAAATAATACAAAATGAACTATTAATGATGTGCTTAATTGCAAACTAATGGAAAAAAATAAATCAATATTATTAAATTTATTTTCACACTCACCATGGGCAGCATCTTTAAGAACCCCAGCAGAAAAATCAACATTACACTCGACGTCGAAACGCAGAATTGCATTTTCAGAAATGTTATGGCGCATTTGCGATTATACCAGATGGGCAACAAAATGGCAAAGGCGGTGCAGGACTGCAGCAGGCAACAACCACAGCTGATTATGACGAAAACCGGACGTTGTGCTGGTCTAGTAATGGTGGCCTGGAAAGAATATTTATAAAAACTATTATTATAACTTAAAACAAAGAACAATTTTAAAAGCGAAAATAAATTTTATTCAAATATAAAAACAAACGCTACATTTTAGCCTGGCTTTGACATTGAACTTTCGAGGCAAAAGCTCTGTGGGTGCTGTTTATACTAGTTGCTTATAAAAGTTATAAATTTTTTTTTTTTTTTTATTTTTTTGGTTAAATGCAACAAAGAGACAATAACAGCAACGACAGCAAAATGCACTTTTTAGTGCGGAAGTTGCTCAGGCGGAAGTCAGCTACATGCGAATTTATTACGCTGCGCTGCGGTGGTCCTTTTTTTTTGGGGTGGGTGAGTGTTGTGCCTAAAAGCCGCAACTACTTTAGCTTGAACTTGCTGCGACTTGAAGGCTGCACAAGCTACTACTACTACTGCGTTGTAATATAATAAATCAAAAAGGATTTTTGTATTTTTGTGAATTGTTTGTCCGCCTTTTGGCTGCTCCGTGAGGCGCAAAAGTGTTGCAGGCGTTAAAGAAAAAATTCTTCGGGTTGACTTTGAAATTAAGCACTCGGGCAAAGCAAAGATTTTACTTATTAAAGTGACACTTTATTTTTTTTTGCATGCTTTGTACATATTTTTATGCATTTTTTGTATAGTTTTTTTTTGTGAAGCTTTTCTTTTCATTGTGGTCACCAACAAGAACAGCGCAAAACTTGTTGTCAACTCAGAGTCGCCTTTATTTTGCAGTTGTTTTGTGGTTTGTTTTTTTTTTTGTTAATTTTTTGCTTTAATTTTTTATTTTACAACTCAAGTTGACCTCGACGGCCGCCGCACTACTTGAGCAACAAACTTAGCGGAAACGGAAATTTATACGCTGCCACTTTGTAGAAAGTTGTTTGTTTTTTATATATTTTTTAAATTTGGCATTAAGTACTTATTTTGAAAACTTCAAACTTTTGCAACTAAGATTTAAACGTAATTTTGGTTTGTTTCTGCTACAGTTTACAGACCAAGTGTTGCTGCGAAATGTTTGTTTTGTTTGTTTAAATGCATCGCAAGTATTTGTCATCTTAAGGCTGCCATTTGTTGTGTTTAGTTTGGCAACAGTTTAGTTGGACTTGGTTGTGCTACTTACATTGAAACTGCGTTTGGTGAACATGACAACGTATGTGCCGGAGAGTGGGCAGATGCAGCGCGTAATGTTTTCCATGAGGTTTTTGGTGATGCAGCGATCTGAGCGCCAAGTGGACTCGAAGGACGCCTTGTAGTCGTGACTGTAGTGAAGTGATATAAAATTAAATAATTTAAATTATAGTTAAAATTGTTTTAAAATCAATTAAAATTGTTAAAAAAACGATTTTCGAAAATTCGAACATAATTTCGAAAATTCGAAATTTGTTAAAAATGCTTCGTTTATATACAAATTATAAAATTTAATTAAATTCAAATTTGAAGATTAAAATTTTACGTTTTAGAAACGAGCATTAGAATAGTTGAGAGAATACATTTAAACATGGAAAATTAATTGAAATTATTACAAAAACAATATTAAAAACAATAATAAAATAAAAACTATTTTCAAAAATTCGAACATAACTTCGAAAACTTTAAATTCGCTTAAAATGTTTAGTCTATAAACAAATTATTAAATTTTATTAATTTAAAATTTAAAGACTATAATTTTGCGCTTCAGAAATTTCGAACATAACTTTAGTTTAAATAATTTGGAAAATTGAACGAAATTGTTACAAAGTCAATTAAAAGCATTAAAAACGATTTTTAAAAATTCGAACATAACTTTGAAAATTGTTTGAAAAGCTTAGTTTATATACAAATATAAAATTTTATCAAAATCAAATTTTAAAATTAAAATTTGCGATTACAAATTTATAACATTACTTTAGTTTAAATAATTTGGAAAATTAAACGAAATTGTTACAAAAACAATAAAAAATATTAAAAACGATTTTTAAAAATTCGAACATAACTTTGAAAATACGAAAAATGCCTAAAAGGCGTAGTATATATAAAATTTTATTAAATTCAAATTTAGTTTTTAAATTTGCGTTTCAGAAATTACGAACTGTTAAATACATTTAAATAATTTTAAAAATTAAACGAAATTGTTACAAAAGCAATACAAAGCATTAAAAACAATTTTAAAAATACGAACATAACTTAAAAAATTAGATTAAAAAGCTTCGCTTAATTTATATAAATAAAAAAAAAAAAACAAATTTTTGGAAATTCGAAATTAACTTCGAATTTTCGAAATTGACCAAAAAAATGTGTAATTTCATATAATAAATTTAAAATTTCATAATAAAGCAAAAATTGTATTTATTATATGTAATTACACATTTTTGGTGAATTTCGAAAATTCGAAATTATGTTCGAATTTTCGAAAATTATAGGCTTTAATAGGCGATAAAAAGCATTCGAACATAACTTAATGCAAAAGTTAAAATATTATGAAATTTTTTAATAGTAATAATTTTTTGATATAACAAATATGCATTAACAACTACTCACCCGCATACTGGCAGCCAGTCGCTGTCCTTTGGTGCGCTCTCATGTTGAAATATGATCTCCACGTGACCGGCTTCAAATGGCAAATCCAAAGGTTCGCGCAAATTATCGTTGGAGCGATTCGATTGAAACAACCAGGTCTGTATGATGCGTGAGGCTAGCACGTAATCGGTATCCTTGGCATCGCTGCAGGCAGGCATTCGGTGGAATAAAAGGGGGGAAATAATACACTTTAAACACAGACATATTTATGATTTTTCCCCCCAACCTACTATAGACACATATAATACCATTGAGATATAAATATGCATTACAACAACAGGCGAGCAACATATGTCAACGAAGGCCCGTGTTGCCACCATTATGATTACGCAGGCGGTTTTAATTAAAAACAAGTTGCTGGCAAATAAGCAGGACATTCGTTCGAAAATTCGAACATGCGAAAAACATGTGCGTGTGTGTGTGGCTGTGTGTTTTGTAATCAGTCAGTCAGCCGTTATATAAAATACACGTCCACAAATAGGTCTACATGGTTTTAAGCTGATTTCATGAAAAGCTCTAATTTTAATTAGAATGCATTGAAATGTTTTTGGTTCTTCGCGGTTTCGCTATTAAATGTACCTGTCCTGCCTGTGGTGCTGGTGGCATTTTAAATATAATACACGCAGCTTATTAACAAATCCGCAGAAAATCAGCAAAACATTTGGCCAGGACACTGGAATGTAATGCATTATATTAGCCGAGAGCACAAAATTACATTGAATTTATGCTAAAATATATTTAAAACTACTGGTTGGTTGGTTGTGGCCGACAGTTTTTGCAAAAATCAAAATTCCATCAGCTGCCTGCTCAATAAAGTCCCCATATTTAGTGTGAAATCAAAAATCAGCTTTTATGTTGTTTTGCATATTAAGGCGGCTCAAGGATTTGACATGATTTACAGTGACTAATTGCATTATGCAAAATAATACAAAACTGGCAGTGCGTGTTTGTTTAAAACAAATTTATATTGTATAACATGGTGTAACAACTAGGTATGGCGACATGGAAAACGAAAAGAAAAATTTTGACAGAATTTTTGTTTTCGAATTCAAAAAAATGAAATTTATTTTTTTCGACAAATAAAAAAAAAATCGAAAAAAAATGGCAAAAAAAACATTTTTTTTTTTTTTCGAAAAAAATAAGTACGAAAAAAATGTGTCTGAAAATTTTGTTGTTCGAAAAAATATTGTTTTTGAAAAATTATTTTTTATAGATATAACCATTTATTAATAAAAAGTTGAAAAATTTTCTAATTATTTTTTTTGGATCAAAAATATTTGTCCGAAAAATTTTTTTTTCGTAATTATTTCCAAAAATTCTCAATGTATCCAAAAATTGAGAGGAAGAAATTTGGACCAAACGGAAAGATCATAAATGAAGTCCATGTCGAAATTGGGAAGCTCAGAAAGATGAGATCAAGAAACGTTTCGTAAGTTGACTTTACAGACTCAAGAAATGTATTGAAATAAATGGATATTATGTAGAAAAGATAAAAATAGAATAAAATACTATAAAAAATGGTTTTTGGTATTTATTTACAATACGCCTTAGCGAAATTTGTTAGACCCCTCGTAGTTTATTAAAAATTTTAATTTGATAGTAAAAAATTAAAAAAAAAAAAACAATAAAATCAATATTTATATTTTTAAAACACACTAACCTGCCACGTGTGTAGTACGTTTGCGGTAGAAAACTTTTTAAATTTTTATATGAAATGACTGAGGCAAAAATGGTCGAGTTGGCCATCAGGTTCAGCAGACGCGACGAAAGACCAATGTCCATATAGAGTTGATCCGAGAATAAATCATCGCTGTAAAGTAGAAAAAAATGTGTAAAAATTATAAAAAATGTATGGAAGAATAAACTGAAAAATAGCTTTGAAAAAAATGTGCACTAAAAGTGAAGTAAGTAATATACGCAAAAAGTAGCAGAAACGCAAAAAGTGACAAAATCAATCCAAATACTGCATTTAATACGTATTTCTTTCGTTTACGTCGTACGTCTGGCTTAACATTTAAATAAAAGTTTCGCTTTCGCATGGCAATTTATGCTGCCAATTCTACTGCTATTTTTAATACTTTTTTTTCTTCAGCTTTGTTTTCTACGTAGCACAAATAATAAGATTAATTTTATGCGCATTCTTTGAGCAGTTCTTGCTGCTACTGCTGCTGATGCTTCTGTTACTCTGAAGTTTTTGCTAATTTATAAAAATAAAACGTCTGCTCGTTGCGCCATTTATTGCTGCCATTTTTTATGCAAAGTATTTTCACTACATTTCTTTGCTACTATTTTTGCTTATTATTTTTTGCAATTTTCTCTTGTTACATTTTGCTGCGAGTTTAAAATTTTTTAAAACTTTTACTACTATTTTTTTAATACACTTTTGCTACTATTTTAGTTACTTTTTTTTTGCATAATTTTTTCTTCTTTCGCCATTTTTAACTTTCGTTTCTCTGCCACTTTATCAAATAATGATGTCAATGCTTTGCTACTTTTTTTCGCTGTTCCACAAAATGTTTAACCAAATATTAATGTCAAAGTTAGTTAAAAATTTTTCAAAAGTTTCACTTGCTCAGGTAGCTTAGTGAAATCTGTTTTAATTCACTTGTTTTTAAATATATTGTTTTTTTGTTGGTTTAGTTTTGCCACATTAACTTTTCGACGTCGTATTTTTTTAAGTGTATTGCAAAAGTTTTACAAACATTGATGGTCGTAGTTTTTATGGGTGATGGAAATTTTTTTCCATTTTGTTTTGATTATGACCTGCATAAAAAAATGTCATTCTGAGACGAAATTAATCAAGCGTTTGTAAAAGTTTTCAGTAACATTTGCAAAATGTTTGTTTTAACTTGAAATATTTAATCAAAGTTTAGAGTTCGATTTATTATTGAAAGTTTGGCAAATATTTGGCAAAATATTAGTTAAAGCTATTTATGAAATATGTGCAATATTAAAAATTTTGATTAGCATATATTTTTTGATTAAATCAATGAATGTGCATTTTTAAAAATGTTGGGAAATCAAATTTTAAAGTTTGAAGTGCTTTAAAAATTAGCAAAATTTATATATTTTTCAATTTTTTCTGCTATTTTGGTTTATTTGTCAATTATTATAACGTATGTAAAATATCTTTAGATTTGGACAACCTACTGAATTTTATATACGGATTTTGTGAGACTATATCCTGATCAATACGCAAATATTTTTGTTTTTTATGCTATAACTTTTTATTAGCGCAAGATAATAGTAATGTAAAGGCATTAATTGTTTGATTTAAAAGCACCTATCGATCTGCATCATTAATTAAAAATATTTTGTCAAACATTAATTTTGGCAAAATAATTTTTAAATAATGATGCAGATCAATAGGTGCTTCGAAAACAAATAATAAATGTCTTACACCACTATTTTATCTTATACCAATAAAAAGTTATGGCGAGAAAACGAAAAGATTCGCCCTTTTGGCATGACAAGATTTTCAATTTTTCAAATTCGTCCTTTTGGTTTTGTCTTTTGAGCCTAGAAATATCCAAGAAAATGATACGCGATTTTGGCACAGCATATTTGAGGATAAACTACATTCAAAAATGTAAAAAACGCAAATGTCAAAAATTGCACATTCACCCCTTTGGCATGATAGTGACGATATAATATTAAAAAAAACAGTGGTTTTATATAAAAGTTCACATATTAAAAATTAATTATAAAATATTTTGTATATTTCAATTTATATTAAAATTGTCTTTTAAAATTAAATTTCGCTTTAATACGAATCATCCTAGTGGAACCATTATGTGACACTTAGAATGATGTTACAAAAACATATGTAACAGTGAAAGCAAAACACAAAAAACCAAAATTTAATTATTATTTCTTCGTAAATAATGTGGCTAATTGCGTAAACAATTTAAAGTCAATCCTCTGTCCCATTTTTAAAGGGTAATGTCTCGAAGGGAACAAAATTTAAAAACGTAAAAAGGGTGTGAGCGAATTCGACTAAATTGCTGACTAAACTAAATTGAATGATTTTTCATTCGATCTCCATTCGGTAACCAGTTATTTTTAAAGTCCAGAATCAATCGATTATAATATGTCTGTTTGCTTTCATTCAATTTAGTCTGCTCGAAAATGTGCTAAATTGAAAAATCGAACACTGCATTACCGACAAAATTTAGTTTAGTCAGAAATTTAGTCGAATTCGCACACACCCTAAATGTACACTAAACAAATGAATATTGACTAAATATTTCATTTTTCAATAAAGCATTAGTTTCTATTAATACTAAATTTAAAAGTTGTTCGCATATCAAACGCCAAAACTTCTCCATCGAATTCAACGCATAAAAATGAAGTTTCTATTTTAACTGACAAATATTAAGAAATCGATTTCGATTTTAATATCAACCCTAATGCGCGATTAGTGAGTTTATTATTACTACCCGATTAAATGCGATTTTTATGATTTGCATTTTTTCTCCGCAATTTTAAGTTTACTGTTTTTTTTTAGTCCGCAACTAATTCGATTTAATGTGACTCAAACTCACCCATAGATGCGCAAATTAAATGGCAGCGTCTTCACGGACGTCATGTAGATGCGCAGCGAGTTGAGCCGATCCAAGGATAAGGTGTCCTCGTCGACAGTAACAACGCCGATGCCAGCGACAGCGCCCGTTACGCCACCACTCTTGAGCAGCGAAGTGGCTGCAGTTTGATGGCGACTTCCGGCTCCGCCTGTTGTGAAAGATGGCGACAGCGAGGAAGTTGAGTCGACGGATGATGATGCAGCCGACAAACTGTCGGCGTCTGTTGCAATTAAAACGCCAACTGCTGCACCGTTGGCGGATGTTGCTGATGAGGCTGCTCCCGAGGAGGCAGCTGATGTTGATGTTGCTAATTGTGATGCTGCAATCGTTTCACGGTTGAGCGCCGCTGATTGCGTTAAATGCTGTAACTTTTTAATTTGCTGCCAAGTGAAGAGAACAGAGAAAAACAAAATGAAACAAATTAATATAAATAATTGTGAAGTTGCAGTTGCAGCAGCAACAGCAGGCGCATTTGTGATAAATGTTGCTGCGAATTTAATGAACATTTTCAAATTAATTCATTTTTCATATTCTTAGTCGAAAAAATCTTTTTAAGTTAATTAAATTTTAAATTGAACTAATTTTGAAATTGTACTAATTTTTTAAATTGTACTTATATTGAAATATTACTAATTATAAGATTGTACTACATTTTGAAATGGCAATACATATAATGGCTAATTTTGATTTTTTTTTAAATTGTGAAATTGTAGTAATTTTGAAATTGTAGTAATTTCGAAATTGCCGTAATTTCGAAATCGCCGTAATTTTTAAATTGTAGTAATTTTGAAATTGTAGTAATTTTGAAATTGTAGTAATTTTAAAATTGTAGTAATATTGAAATTATAGTAATTTTGAAATTGTAGTAATTTTGAAATTGTAGTAATTTCGAAATTGTAGTAATTTTGAAATTGTAGTAATTTTGAAATTGTAGTAATTTCGAAATTGTAGTAATTTCAAAATTGTAGTAATTTCGAATGTGTAGGAATTTTGAAATTGTAGTAATTTTTAAATTGTAGTAATTTTGAAGTTGTAGTAATTTTGAAATTGTAGTAATTTTGAAATTGTAGTAATTTTGAAATTAAAGTAATTTTGAAGTTGTAGTAATTTTGAATTGGTAGTTATTTCGAAATTGTAGTATCTTTGAAATTGTAGTAATTTTGAAATTGTAGTAATTTTGAAATTCTATTAATTTTGAAATTGTTTTAATTTCGAAATTGTAGTAATTTCGAAATTACAGTAATTTTGAAATTGTAGTAATTTTGAAATTGTAGTAATTTTTAAATTGTAGTAATTTTGAAATTGCAGTAATTTCGAAATTGTAGTAATTTTGAAATTCTATTAATTTTGAAATTGTAGTAATTTTGAAATTGTAGTAATTTTTAAATTGTAGTAACTTTGAAATTGCACTGATTTTGAAATTGTAGTAATTTTGAAATTCTATTAATTTTGAAATTGTAGTAATTTTGAAATTGTAGTAATTTTGAAATTGTACTAAATTTTGAATTTGTAATGATTATAAATTTTGAAATTGTAATAATTTTGATCTTTTTTAGTATCAATTTAGTACTTATTTAGTAGTAATTTCCATTTCATTGTTTGTACTTTTTTTTGGAATTTCAAAATTAAAAATATATTTAGCAAGAAAAAAAATATTTACAACCAACTTTGCCATTTTTCCGAACTGCTACTCAAAGTTCATAAATTGTGCCACTACGCTAAACACGCTAAATTAGCAACAAGCTAAATACAGCATAAAATTGGAGCAATTTGCTGCCAATGAATGTAGCAACATTTAGTAGTGCAGCATGTTGCAGCACGATGACGAGAATGACGCCAAATGACGATGATGTTGTTGACGTGGCTGAGTTCATGTCGAAGTGCAATGGTTGCCGTTGCTCTATGTGGCATATAGAAAACTCTTTTTCCCGGGCGAATTGGAAATAATAAAAAATGGAAAATAAAACAATAATAAACAAATAAAAGTAGAGAAAAAATTAAAAGTAAAAAGCTAAAAAGTCAAAGGTAGAAGGTAAAATCACAAAAAAAAATCATGAAAAACTAAACATCAAATTGTTGCTAATCGAAAACAATTTCAATTGCAGAACTTTGCATTTTCAATCAGAGCGCACAGTATATAGCTTCAGTTCACACACTCACTCACTAACTCAGACACATACCCCAATAGAAAATTTCCACCTATAGCCTAAAGGAGTATAGTCCGAACAATAATCAATGATTAATTGAAGATTAATCATTGATTATTATATTGTTCACAAACATAACTAGTTTCATCTTCCACTTACGAAGTAATACTTAAATAAAATTACCTCTCATTACTACTGCATACAAAGTAATGTACAAAGTACAGCAGTTCCCATTACAACTACATACATTCTGACAAATACAATTACCTCTTATTAATACTGTTTACAAAGTCATGTAAAATGTAAGCACTTTTCATCACAACTGCTTATAAAGTGATGTGTAATTGATATTCCCTCATTATTACTACATACCAAGTAATGTAGAAATGGTATACTGCTTATTATTATTGCATACACAGTAAGGTAGCAATTGGACCATGCCTCATTACAACTTTTACTAAGTAATGTACAAATTAAAACACCTCTCAACACTGCTGTGCACAAAGTAATTTACAGATTGTGTACAAAGTTATGTAAAAAAAACAAACCCCTTATTAAAACAGCTTACAAAGGAATGTACAACTGAAATCACCACTATTTACAAAGTAATGTGCAAATGAAACGATCCGTCAGCACTGTTATGAACAAAGTAATGTAGAAATGGCACCACATCTCATTATTATTGCGTACAAAGTAATGTACAAATGAAAGCCCCATAATTAAAACTTCTTACAAAGGAATATACAAATCATCATTAAATAAATCATCCCTATTTACTGCTGTCTGCAGAAATCGACCCACTGTTGATTCCTTTTTTCGTTACGAGTAATGCATGAATTGCGATTGCATGAAAAAGTAATGTTGAAATGGATCGAGCTCTCACGAAACCTTTTTTTTTTAAGAAATGTGAATTAAAGCTCTTGGGTATTATTGATTGTCTAAAAAAATGATAATCATCGGACTCCTGTTTACTTTGGATGCAGTATGTAATGGGTAGTGCACCTTGAATAGTAGTATTTGTATAATATATGCAACATTCAAGTATACTCCGGTATAAATGAAAACCTGACTTGGGGATGTAATAATTTCTGAAGCTTCGGGAATTGACTGACAAATAGTTCATCGATTATACAATGAGAAAATGTTCTCCTGGGAACCTATGATGTTTCATTTCTATTGGACCTTTCAGTTCTCTCCGCTTTTTCGATTATTTACAAGTATGTAAAGTGCCGCAAATTTGATTTGTTTGCCAGCATGACAGCAAAAAAATGTTGTAACATCGATAAAAAAATAGCAAAAGATTCGAACTTAAGTATGCGCCGAGCACAGTAACAGTAACTAATACCTGCTCGCATGTGTGTCAATGTGTGCTCTTTACGTGAGCAACTTTTGTGTTGCATATATGCGATATGCTGACTGATTTACATGTGACTGAGTGGCGCTGACAGACTTCGAAAGTGCTATTTCAAGCGCTTTGAATGAATTTTGTGGAGTTGTCAATGCAAAAAAAATTTGAAAATAATATAATATGAAAATAAATTCATGTATTTCGGGACAATAAAAGTATGTTTGAAAAATTTGATTTTCGATTTTTTTTTTTTGTTAGAAAAATATGAGATATTTTAAATAAATAAAAATATACAATAGTAATAATATAAATATTAAATGTAAGTAAGGATAATATTTATAAGACAGATTTATTAAAAATCAGTATGTTCGAAAATTCTAAATTCATTTATAGTACATTATTAGAAGTATGTTTTTTTAATTAACATTTTTTCATTTTCACAAAATGTGAAGTTCATATTTAATTGAAAATTTAATATAATCTTTTTTGTATTAGTTCGAAATAATGGTAGAATGTTCAAATTATCTTATACACATTTTCGAAAATATTTTTTTTTTATCGAAATCATCCAAATTTGCTATGATCGAAAATTCGAGGTTTACAAAAATATATAAATATTTAGTCTTTTGATATTATGTGCAAAAAGAAAAATTTCGAAAATGTTTAATAATGTTCGAAAATTTTTAAAATGTATCAGATATACTAAAAGTGAGATATGTTAAAAAAAAGTTATGTTAAAAATTAGTAATTCAAATAGAATACATAATTTGAATTTTGTTATGTTCAAAATTAGTAATTCAAATAGGATACATAATTTGAATTTTATTTAATTTTAGAACATTTCTTCATTGCAATCTTTAAAAAATTTTATGTTCGAAAATTCGAAGTTCATATTAAATAAAAAATTTGATTGATTTTTTTTTTCATTGGTTTAAAATAAAGTTAAAAAAAAATAAACCACCGTATAATCATATTCGAAAAAAATCGAAATGGCTTAAAGTCTTGCAATGTGTGTTGTTGTCTATTTAGAATGTTTCTTTTCGGATTCATGCAAAATTTTGTATGTTCGAAAATTCGAAGTTAAAAAAAGGTTAAGAATTTTTATTTTAATATTTTGTGTATAAAACAAAAATTCGAAATTAATTATAAATTATGAAATTGTTAAAAATAGGATTTTCGAAATAATATAAATAGTGGTGTGTAATTATAAACTAATTTTTCAACAACAGATATATTAAAAACGAGTATGTTCGAAAATTAAAAGTTCACATATTACAATAAAATCTAGTTCACATTATTTATATTAGTTCGACAGAACGGTATTATGTTTATAGAGTATTTTAATCATTTTCGAAAATTCGAAAACTTTTTTTGGTAATGTTAAAAAAAAAAAAAAAAAGTTGACGTCATGTTTTGGGCACTTTAAAAATTCAAACACTCTATTTATGTGCCATAAAAATAGGAGCACTTTAGCACAACGTGCTGTGCCATAAAATGGTCAAGGTCAACGAGCCACCAATCACCGTATAAAATTCGGTAATAAGCAGGAACCGCAAAACGGAAAACGGTCAAAATACTAACGAAAAATCTCATTAAACTTTGTCGCACACGTGTTTGTGTATTTGAAATTAAATCGACGGGGGTAGACGGATGTTGTTTAGATGTTTCTAAGCAACTAACCAATCAAGCGGATAATTTGACAAAACCAATAAAATCACAACGACATATATAAAATGAGAAAACCAGAAAACAACAGCAGGAACTATATAGGCAACGCAGTTAAAGTTAACAACATCGCAAAGCAGGACACGTTTTAGTTGTTCGATATGGCACCCAACCACAAATATAACGCATCGCATGTAGTGGCAAAACTCACCAACTACATTTTGAAAATTTCAATTATTGTTTAACATAAAGCGCTATTTTTCCAGGAAATATTGAAACGATATGACTAAAATTGATACCATTCATAGTGTATATGTTGGCCTTTCGAGTGACATTTTATTTTTTTAAATTGACCGACTACTTTATATAATATTGAGTACTAAACGAAAAAATACTATTTGGGATAAAACCATTTTTGTTTAGTTTTTCCATTAGAACGACCGGAATATATCGAACAAGACTGTTCGTGATTTAATAAGATTTTCGGCCATGTTCTGTTGTGTTTACCTTGAATCAAACACAATTTAATTTATTGCGATTTATTTGTTTTGACAGCGTACGAGGTCAAGCAGGCTATAAAGCTAAGTTGTCGTTTTTGTGTTCATTTCTTTTTTTTTTTGTTTGAAATTTGAAGTCGTTAAACTATCGTATACAGCAAGAGCAAATAATAATATTAATAAATAAATGAATAGGCTTTAAAATCTACACTTGGCATTGTTCTTAAAATCAATATTTATGCTGATGATGACTACAACATCGTATAGAAGATCAATAGCAGTCAGTACAAATAATGTACCCGAAACATAAAAGTCGAACATGCTCCATAAGCCAGCAGAAAATACATTTAACTTATGCGTTGTGTGTTGAGATTTTAAGACAAGCACTTAATTAAAAATCTACAAAAACTTTTGCAAACTTCTTTAGCACTTTTGTATTGATGGAGTAATGTTTAAAGTGCAAAACGTACTACATGGCGTATGAGTGACTTCTATTTGAAGGGTTTTTTGGTAGTGCGCATAACTATGTGTTTACTCGAGTTTATATTTTTTTTTTAAATTTCAATTTAAACTATGAATTATAGAGTTTATTTCTCAAACAAAAATATTTGGTTTTAATTTAAATTTGTTTAAAATAAAAATCAATACATAAAATATATAATTTTTACAATGTAATATTTTAATTTAGAATGTTAATAGCACAAAAACGTATGAAGCTAATCTGTTATAATTAAAGATTTAGTTTCGTACATGAATTTTCTATGAAATGCACTGAAGAAATCATTTAATTTATTTTAGATTAATATATTTAGTACAAGTGTCGTATGAGTGACTTGCAATTGATGGGACGGTTTGCAGAGAGCATTATTTTGTACATATTTGGGATTTTATTTACATTCAAGTATTTCTGCTTGAACTCAGAATAATAAAGTTGCTTTTAAACTTAAATTTATTGTAGTAAAAGTTTTATTTCACCTAAAAAAAAATCCAAATATGTATAAATTTGATTTCAAAATAATTAATAGTTGTTTAATTGCCCATTTATAGTATGAGTGACACCAAATCATTAAGGGTACGGAACAACATTTCTAATTTTTAATTAGTTAACTTCGAACAACTCAATGGACTCAAACTTTTAGCCCAGTTTTCATTATTATTCATACGTCGCAAGTAGCTGCAAAGTGAATGCAATTAATAAGAACAAAATGGTGCGTGTTTCAATAATTGCATATGGTATATTAAAGTGCAGCAAATTACAACAATATTATGTTGCAAATCAATATTTGTTGCAAATACAGGTAGATTGCTCCACTGTGTAAAAGTAAGAGACGCAAGACAATTCAGCGTACTGAAGCAATATGTTAGAAAGAGACGGAAGAACAAAATAAACAACAATATTTCCAACAGAAATTGAAAACAAAGATTTGAAAAAGAATAAAATAATACACGAAATATACAAAAAATTCTACAAATTAAAAAATAAAAACAAAAAAAAAAAACACTACAAAATTTACAACTAAAATGACTGCAAAAAATTACAACCAAAAGTTACATTAACCATTACGACCAAATTACAAAAATAATTACAACAAAAGTATAAACCAAATTCTGACGAAATCTGTTTTTCTTACAACGAATATTAATAAAATCTATTGACAGAATTTTTGCAACTAACAAATCTGAGAAAAAAATCTGCATAAAATATGAAATTCCTAAAAATAGTTTAAAAGTATCACATAAAATAAAAAATTCCACAAAAATGTGAAACACATAAAATCGCAGAAAATTTAGTGTTGTCTATTTTAAAAATGATTTAATAAAATCATATTTCCTCACGAGGATACTATAGATTCCGAAGGGTGACATATGATATATATGGGTGGGATTAGACAAAGGGGCGTGGGACCTCCCATACAACCTAAACTTTCAAAACGACATAACTCAGCATATAGACCAGAAAATGAAACAAAATAAAACTCAAATACAAAAAAATATACAATAGCAAAAATACAACCAAAATAAACCAAAAATACAAATACAAAAGCAAACGTACAAAACAAAAGCAAAAATACAAAAACAACAACAAAATCAAAAATACAGAAAATAAAGTAAAAACAAAAGCAAATAAAAAAAAACAAAAACAAAAGCAAAAAATTGACAACACAAAAACATACACAAAAATACAAAAACCTAACCGAAACACACAAACCCAATAGCAAAAACTAAAAGCAAAAACAAAAAGGAAAGCAAAACAAAAAAAAAAGCAAAATTACAATAACAAAAGAAAAATCAAAAACGCAGAAACTAAACCAAATAAACAGAAAAAAAAAAAATAGCAAAAATCCAAAAAAAAAAAAACAAAAGCAAAAACACCAAATAAAAACAAGAAAAGCAAAAACACAAAATCAAAAATGAACAACATACATAATCAAAAGCAACAACATAATCAAAAACGTAAAAGCAAAAATACAAAAACAACAACAAAATCAAAAATACAGAAAATAAAGTAAAAACAAAAGCAAATAAAAAAAAGTAAAATCACAAAAACAATTGCAAAAACATACACAAAAATACAAAAACCAAACCGAAACACACAAACCCAATAGCAAAAACCAAAAACAAAAAGGAAAGCAAAACAAAAAAAAAATTTGAAAACACAAAAACAAAAGCAATACACAAAAACAAAATTAAAAACACAAAAACAAAATTACAAAATACAATAACAAAAGCAAAATCAAAAACGTAGAAACTAAACCAAATAAACAGAAAAACACAAAAAAAAAACAAAAGCAAAAACACAAAATCAAAAATGAACAATATACATAATCAAAAGCAACAAAAAACGTAAAAGCAAAAATACAAAACGAAAAAAAAAACAAAACACAAAACTACAAAAAATAAAAAGCAAAAACAAAATGTCAAAAACAAAATTAAAAGCAAAATAGAAACAAACAAATAAAAATACACAAAAAACACTAAAAACCAAAACCAAAAGAATAACAAAAACCAAAACGGGAAAACACAAAGGTTAAAACATAAATAAAAGCAAAAACGAAACATATAAAAAAATGAACAGCTATCTTAAAAAATGGGTTACAAAAATTATAAACCCCCGTTGCGTAGCCCGGGTACGAAATACTATAATAAATAAAATTACGTACTTTTTAAATAAATGTAATTAGAAATATACAAAAACAAACAAAACTGTATCTGTAAGAAAAATCTTACACGGAATTAAAAAATATATTTAGTTATATTTTATCGGCAATTAAAAAATCTAACAAAGTAGATCTATCTGAAAAAGTTGGCATCTATGGCTAAAAGTGTAAAAAAGTACAATAAAAAGAAACAAGAAAAATCTACCACAAAAAATACAAAAATTTCATTGTAAAACTGCTAGAATAAGAATAACTACAAATATTGCACTAATTTGCACTTTATTTTCAATGCACAAACAACAGTGCTTTTCATGCTGTATATTGCCAGCGCTATTGCTGACGACGTTGATTAAATATGTGAAGTTGGCAGCCGTGATGCAATGGAGCCAGGCCACCACTTACTGTGCACCTGAATGGCGCACAAACTTAAAACAAGTGGCACCGACGACGACGATAATGTTTCTGTTTTTTTCATCTCGTTTTTGTATTAATAAATGCTAAAGTTGTAGTGCATTTGTTTCTGTTTTTATCAAATCAAAATCATAAGTATGGCAGCACTGCTGCTGGCATTAATTTCCCGCAGTTTCAGTAGTGTTTCCAACTTTTATGCGCAGTTCAAAACAAGGGAAACGTGGAAACTATAAGACTTTGGCTTTTTTAATTCATGCGCTCAGTTGACTGCAGTTTTATTGCTTAATAAATGCGTGCATAATAAGCGAAAATGGCAG